>JACDJE010000023.1:1565559-1749504 GCA_016647715.1 Pavo muticus | reverse complement strand
CCTTCCCTTCCCTTTCCTTCCCTTTCCTTCCCTTTCCTTCCCTTTCCTTCCCTTTCCTTCCCTTTCCCTTTCCCTTCCCTTTCCCTTCCCTTTCCCTTCCCTTTCCCTTTCGTTTCTATGTAAACAGAAATAGTAACAAAATATTGAGCAAAATTTAGGCCACTATTACAGAAAAGTTGACCAGTCTACATCTAAATTACAGTCCTTCATTCTTCAGGTCTGGAACCCAGTTTCTCATTTTTCAGTAATGTTGAATACTCAGAGATCTCTTTACTTATACTGGTGATGTAAGGGAGAACCTTGTATGGTTTACTTTTTTCCCCCTATTTTTAGCCTTGTGATTGTTGGAATTAACTGGATTTACTATCCTTTGAAATGTCCAAGTGTACCAAAAGCTCCCGCAGAAAAGCATATAAAATTAAAGTCTGACAGTTCTATTGCCCTCAGCCCGTTACTCATTCTGCATGTGAATAATAACTTGCTTTTATCCACTTTTCCAAAAATCCAATACTGGAGAGGAAAGGAACAGTGCATTTGCATCAGATCGTTCTTCTAAAGTATATTCTTACTGAGAAACTCCATATGGTAAAAAACAAAACAAGCACAATGAAAACCAGTGTTATGCAACATCTATTAAAAACCGGATGAGTCACCACACAGAAAGTTGCCATGTCTGAAAGAAACTTTAAAAGCCAGCTAGCCTCACTAGAGCAAACTCCTTTGAGATCTGAAGGAATGTTTGCTATTTTGGAAGGAAGTTCCCAGAAATCGGTTTGGCAATTGCTGTATCAGCGTTATGAAGACAAATAAAATTTGCCTCAATTGCTCTTCTGAAATACTTCTATAGAAAAAAAAAAAAAGTTCATATGTAGAATTCTATATAAATACTGAAAAAGTAAGAAAATAAAGAAAGAAAAATGAATATTTAGATATTTAATGTATCATTCACTGGGAAAAGAAAACCAAACAGAACACTCTTATACTTCATGTTAATTCTCACAGAGCCAACTATTGCTGAAATAAATGATTTTTGCTGCAGGAGTTGTTATAAATGACAAGTTGCTATAACTAAGTTATTAGAATGAAGCTAGGCCACATATGAAAATAAAACAAAATTAATGTCATTTTACAGAATTTTTTTACAGGAAAGCCTCACAACTTTTGGAACTTTGGAGACGTCTGTTTGTGGTTGTGAAACAAGTAGCCCTGAGTCAGAAACCTTAAATATCTCCCTTTGAGAGCAGGAGGGCACTTCATCCTCTACTTCTGTGGTCCAATGGAGAACAGGTAGGGCAAAGAAAAGCGAGGTAATAAACAAACTCTTTGTGCTGAGAAACGCAGGAGTAAATTGAAGGATAAACAGAGATACCGTCTCTGACCTTCTCCACTCAATGAAAGGAACTACTTGAGACACAGAATACTGAGTTTCTGACAACTGTGCAAATACTTATAAACTGTGCATAGCGCATAAGTTACACTTAGAGCTAACTTTTTCTAGACTTGTGTTAACTTCCTTGGACTCAGTAAAATGCACCAAAATACACGTGTATTTTGCTCAGAGATTATCTTCACTGGAAAATGGACAATAATTCAGAGTATCCACATGGACAATTATTCTGAAAAAGATACTACATTTCCTGTCAATTTCCCCAGTCAAATAAAATCCTTCAGCTGTTAATATTGATTTTGAACAGCAGCCAGTGAGAGTGCTATCAGAACAATGCTGTTAAATTATGATTTAAACTTTCTTCCCCTCCCCCTTAGAAGCAAAATTAAAATGTCAAATACAAGTGAAAACTAATACTTTCTGGACAGTGTGCATATATTTATCCATACAACTTTATTTTGCTACATCAGGAAGAGGGATCTAGGCATGCCAGCAATGATCTGGATTGCTGAATCGGTTACATTCATGGTATTCAGAACCTAGCACACTGATACACAGATGTTGATCACTCCTTAAAGTGCAAAACAAAATAAAATGTCATCATGCCCATTTCGCCTTTAGACTCATTGGTAAAATGGAGCCTGCTAATAAAAACCCTGAAATTACAAAGAATCCTCATTGAAAATGCTGTTACTCTAATTGATTGTCACCAAGGCCTTTGTCAGTTCTTAAACTGTAGTTTTTTCATTTCTTCTGTCACTCATCATTGCCTTTTGTGACCTTATTTGTTCTAGCTAATCTAATTCATTGATGTTGGTTGCAAAGACTATAAAATATTCTATGTGATTCTTGGTGAGTTTGAGTCAGCCTCATACATGATAAGTAGAGTGTAGACTGTCAGGTTGTCAGAGATGTAAGTCACTCTGGTCTTTGATGCTGTTAGACGTGGATTGGAGAAGAAAGCTGCCAGAAGATTTAAAGGGAAAATTTAGTTTGGACATTTCACTCCCTGAAATGCAAGAAATCATGCTGATAACTTCTTTGATTTCTATTAAAAAGGAATTAAAAGGGAAGGATTTAAAAAAAAAAATTCTAAAGAGTATAATTTTTTCAGTTCATTGGATATCCTCAGACCAGACCAAATCAAGAGGAGTGGCTGAGGGAGCTGGGTTTGTTTAGTCTGGAGAAGAGGAGGCTCAGGGGAGACTTTATTGCACTCTACAACTTCCTGAAGGAAGGTTGCCTCTTCTCCCAGGCAACAAGCAGGACCTGAGGAAATGGCCACAAGTTGTACCAGAGGAGGTTTAGGTTAGACATAAGGAAAAACTTTTTCTCTCAGAGAGTGGTCAGGTACTGGAATGGCCTGCCCAGGGAGGTGGTGGAGTCGCCGTCCCTGGCAGTGTTCAAGAGGTGTCTGGATGAGGAGCTACGAGATATGGTTTAGTGGCTTGTGGTACCAACGGTAATGGGAGGACAGATGGACTAGATGATCTTGTAGGTCCTTTCCAACCTTGTGATTCTGTGATTCTGTGAAGAGAATTTTTTTGCAAGATGTATTATTATTTTAATATCTCTGTTATAACACTCACTAACTATCTGTTGTGTCTATAGGAGACCTGTTACAAGCCAGAAAAATGAGGAAATGACTTAGTTTTCAAAATTTTTGTAGGTATCGGAGCCTAAGCTGAGACGCATAGTTGAGTTTAAGCTTGCCAGTTTTCCAAGCAGACCAGAAACTGGTTTCAAGAGAGTCTTGAAGCAAATATCATTGCACTTGAACTTCAAACTCTGGAAGCAAAGTCATTGAAATGCTTATGGACTCCTCACAATGTAGAACTGCAGCTCTCCTTTCCTCAGACTGCCTTTAGTACAGGAGTAGGAGGCACCACTACGACTCTCCTGCTGTAGATGATAAATTTCCTCTTTATTTCTGAGTGGAAACTGTGAGCTCAAGGAAAAACACCAGGAAGCAGAAGTTCCTCTTTTATATAAAGTGAAATTTTCTGCACCAATTCCCCAGTCAAATCATACTAGCAAGTCTTTCAAAATTGTATTGTTAGCCTCATAGAAACAATTATATTACGGCAAGATTGATGGATCACCTATTCCAAGTTATTTTATTGTAAGCTACTGATAATCAATCTTTAAAGCAGTCAGTAGAAGGAACTGCTAAGTATATATATTGGGCCATCTTCATCTGTTATGAATAAATATTTAGATGCAGAAGTATTCAAAAGAGAAATAAGGGTAGAATATATGAAATAATACCTTCTGAGAAATAGAAAAAGATTAAACTGTTCCTTAAACATGCCTAACTCTGCTAAGACATGATCAAATGCTTCATTCAGGGAAAAGAAAAGCAGTCTGTACCATGACAAAGCTATAGTTTTTCCATAAAATTTGCAGACTTCTACAAACTAGCTTGACTGACTGAAACGCAGTGCAGAAACAGTACAGATCCAAAACTGTAGTTCACCACATTCTGACTGTTGAAAGGTAAATTAAATTTCCACAGTTACCTTGATATGAATAAAGAAGTCTACATGGATCCCAGCCCAGTCTCTGTCAGGGGTCAGTAGCTAAGGGATAATGCATGGGTTGTTCTCCCAGTTTCATGGAGTTGTAACTTTGGATGGATTTCTCTTTGATTCATTTGCCTACTATTACTTTCTCTGTTCCTTTCCTCCTTTCTTCCTTCCTTTCTTCCTTTCAACTCTGTGGTGAGATTACTGGTTTCTTCAGTCATGAATAACCACGTATATTGATCCTGAGTTTCTGATGTGGACTAAGCTGAACTCTAGTGCTGTGGCTATTTCTGAGATTCAGTAGTGGTCTTCTGGAAGATTGGTCACAGCACTATGCTTCATTTTGAGTGCTTCTCTGAACTGTGATATGAAAAACAGCTTGCTCTCATGTGGTATCAAAGGGAAGCTAGAATATTTCCTCTCTCTCATCTTCCTTTGGTTTCACAATCATCTTCTTGGATATGTAAATTAATCTTAGTCTATGTATAACTCAAGCTATAGTCCAAAAAGAACTGCAGACTCTTACACTGCACAGTATATTTTTCCCTTTGTATGAGACCTGGGGCATATATTACTATCTATCTCCTTTTCTCTTATGTTCAGAATTCCACATCTCTGGAAGAGATCATACATTTACCACCACAAATATTTCTTCCCTCTGATCCATTTGAAATGTTTTCAGAACCATGAATTACTCATTAATTATTTACTGAAGGAAAAGACACTCACAGAAGTGACCAGCAAAAAGCAAAAAAACATAGTCTTTAAATGGTTTTATGACTAGTGATTATTTATTCACATAATAACTAACTTACATTGCCTGTCTCCAGTCAGATATTCAAATAAAAAACCAGCAGTAATAATTACTCTTAAGCCACTGCTGAATGAATTCCTCTCTAATGATGCATAAGTTGAATATGCCAATGGTCTTGAATGTCTGCGATCACTTCTTCTCTGCTTATGCGTTCTGTTCTTGAGCTGGACAGATGCCAGCTATGAATCTTTTGGCTCACAAATGAAAGAGACAACTTTCAGCCTCCCTTTCTGCTGGGCCATTATTTGTGATTTATGAGTATTTTAGCAATTACTGGTGTTCCATAAGAGTATATGCAAGTCTCAAAGGCTGCAGAAATCAGTTTAACAATGAAAGACAATGCTGAAATTGCAGAATTGATGGTTTCCTTACTTCAACAAATTGGGCTCTTGGTTGAAGAGCATTAGCATTCTGTTAAAAAATAAGCAGAACTACAACATAACCCAAACAACAGTTTACACGTTGTAATTGTTTTTACTAGATTACATAAGCACTAAAAACTTTAAATTAATGAACAAATAACATCAAACATTCAATAAAAAATCAAGATGGTTCATTAACTGCAGATGAGCAGAATGGAATGAAAAATCAATTGCTATTTTTCATAATAAGTTAATGCATATGTCATGGTGTTTGACTTAAAACACAAAGACTTGTGATACAAAAAAAAAAAGGATATTGTGATGCTATAGCATCATTTCAGATATTCAGCAATTTTTAGATCATATTTCTATCCATACTTTTCACCATATTAGTTTGTCCACAAAGCAAAACTTTTGTAATCTACAGAATGTTATGAATAGCCTCTGAAAAAGGACTACTGAGGAACACTACTGACAACAGAAGAGTTATTAGTAATAGGCTAACATTTTTTGCAGTCTAGAAGTCCAAAGCAGTTATTCCACATTATGAGCTGGTGAGGAAAAAAATAATTTTATGTCATTTTTTTTTTGTGCATAAGATCGTATATTTTAAAATATCACAGTAACTTTTTTCTTCTCTGTTGGGATGGAGACAATACAACAAAATATTGTCATGCTTAATGGCATGGTTGCTGGTGTATCTTCACAGTGACCACTGTTCATCCCGTCTGTGAGTGGCCATACAGTTCCTGATCCAAAATGTTGCACAGATCATTTTCCTTAAACATCTCCTCCTGAGCATCAACATCAGCTTTATTAGTAACTGCTTCACTGGACAAAATCAAATAGCCCAGCCTTCAAATCCATATTTCACCAATTTAGAGACAAGAATGTGGCGTGGGATCATGTCAAAGACCTTGCAGAAGTCATGGTAGATGACATCAGTTGCTTTCCCTTTGTCTACCAATGCCATCACTGCATTGTTGTATGGGAACTGTTGAGTCACGGCCTGAACCACTGATCGATCACCTGGGGCAAGGACTGGGTCAGCCGTGGGAGCACAGGTGAAGGCAATTCACCTGTGTGACTGGAAGGGGTGGAACCTGGCTCCACCCTTCCTAGACTCCATTTAAGGGCTGACTGCTGCTAGGGAAGGTTCTCTTTCTGGAGATCCCTCCTTTGTGGAGCTTTTCATTGTGAGCCTAAATCTTTGGATACAGGTGAGCATTCCTTCTCTGTTTGTTTCTTTGCTATCTCTCTACGATATGCTTTCCAACTGTACTTTGTTGACTGTATAATTGTAGAAGGCTACTAGATTACCCACAATCTGCCCTTGGTGACACCACGCTGGCTGCCTTGGATCACCTCTCCATCTCGTATGTGCCTTAGCATCTCTTCCAGGAGAATCTGTGCCGTGATCTTCCTGAGCACAGAGGTAAGTCTCACTGGTCTGTATTTCCCTAGGGTTTCCTTTCTTCCATTCTTAAAAATGGGAGTGATGTTTCCATTTTTCCCATCACTTGTGACTCCATCTGACAGCCATAACTTACCAAATATGATAGAGAGCAGCTTGGGAGTCACATCAGCCAGTTCCTTCAGGATGCTTGCTGTCTGACCCCATTGACTTGTACACATTCAGCCTCATGAAGTGGTCTCAGACTTCCTCCCCTCTTACAGTGGGAGGGATTTTGCTCCTCTGATCCCTGCCTAGAAGTTCAGGGATGTGAGAGATGTGGGAAGCCTGACCACCAGTGAAGACTGAGTCTAAGACCTCATTAAGTACTTCCACCTTCTCCATGTCTGTTGAAGACAGTTCTCCCTTCTCATTTATTAGAGAGGGTACACTCTCCTTTGCTGTCTCTTCTGATCAATGTACCTGCAGAATCCCTTCTTATTTTTCATATACCTCATCAAGTTCAATTCCATCAGTGCCTTGGCTTTCCTGATCCCATCCCTGCACATCAGGACAGGAGCCCTGTATTCATCTCAGGCAACCCATCCCTGTTTCCACTGCCTATATATTTCCTTCTTTTCTCTCAGTTTAACCAGCAGGTCCTTTCTCAGTCATGCTGATTTCTGCCTCCTGTGCTTGATTTCTTACGTTTGGAGATAGAGAGCTCTTGTGCTTTCAGAAAAGCATCCTTAAGGAGCTGCCATTTCTGCTCTGCTCCTTTGTCCCTAAGAACAGTTTCCCGGTTTTTCATTCAGAAATTCCTTAAACAGATGAAGCTTGCTCTCCTGAAGTTCATGGTCCTGACTTTGCTTTTTTGCCAGGCTCCCTTCAGTCCTTCATATACTATCTAGACATGTATTTTAATAGCTGAAGTCTATTTACTCCAAAATACTGCTTTTTTTAAACACAAACTGACCAGATACCACTAATTGCTGCTACGTAATTAAGGTACGTGGTCTAAAAGGCATGTCACCTTGAGCAAGGCTTCCCTATTTGGCACAGAGTTTTAGATGAACAGGGCTGCTGCTAGTTTCTCATCTCTATCTGCAATAAGACTCCAACCATGGCATGGGTTCCTGCAAGGAAAGACCAAGCGATGCTCATAGGGACTGCTGAAGTTGAAGAAAGAGACACAAGGGATGAACTGCTTTACTTGTTCTTTCCTGCAGCTGGACAGAGAGAAACACTGGCAATCTCACCAGATGCTTGTGTGAGTGTAATGGTTTATACTGGAAAGCAGAAAAAAAGCACAGGGGAAAAAGGAGTACATTCATGTTTCTGAAGTTGATCTACAAATTCAGACCCACTTGTGCACAATACTGTAGGCAAAGGCAATGAACATAAGTACTGTGCTTTAAATAAGCAGTTTCAATCCATGCATCAGAAATGTATTTTAATTTCAAATGAAATTTTCAGCATTACTAAGAGGAAGATACGTGGTTTGTAACTGTTGTCTACAGTTTAAAATATCAATGTTATCATCATAAGTTTTAAGATTTATTTTTTGAACAATGTTGCAAGTCACTTTTACAGAAATAACCATTGCCAGAAATAGCATATTTTAACAAAGCAACTTGAAACTGTGGTTTCCTACATAGGAAACTGAAGGTTAGTTTTAGCCAGTATCATCATTCAGTCCCAGTCTTCTAGTCAGCAACCAGAGCAGTATCTGTCTTATGTAATAGAATATTTATGACAGCTCCAGGAGAGATAATGGTAGTACTAGTCAGATAACATCAGAGTCATTTATCCAACATGATTTCATTCATCTTCCACTCCATCATACAAATAGAGTGAGAAAACGTCTGCACTATATAAAGATTTCTAAAACAAGAAGTTGCTTACTGTATCCCCATTACATGTGCAAAAATAAATCTCCTTGATTTATATTTCCAGCAATTTACCATGAGTGACATATCAAAATCTTTAAGTTCCTTTTAAAATTTGGCATCTCTTCTAGAAGAGAGAAGGAAAAATGCCTGGGGACTCTGAAAATTCAAGTTCTTTTTATTAACTAAATTTATGATTTAATATGTCTTGAATGAAAGGCAAGAGTCCAGCTGAAGACAACAAGCAATCATTTTAATGGAGAAAACAAATCTATAGCATTGAATTGGAGAAAGTGGAGTGATTCAGAACTGAATTTCAGTGTAATTTTTTCATTTTTTAGTTCGTTTCTTTCATTTTTAAATGAAGCCCTTTGCAAGTCTAGTGGTGAAGATAACATTGTACACTCTGGACAGCATCATTATGCTTTTTGGTGCTAAGCTGTAAAGTTAGAGCTATAGGAATGATTTAAAAGGAATGTATTATCACTAGTATACAACCCTTTTTACCAAGATATGTTGGTGCTACCTCTAGACTACAATTACATTCCTTTTCTAGACACATTTCTCCACATTTCTTTTCTTGGTAGAAAAGAAACATGAAGACAAGAAGGCCAGTTTGGTTGAACCAGGACCTGATGGTCAAAGGATAGCAAGAAAAAAAATGCACAGGCATTGGAACCAGGGTCTGGGAACCTGGGAGGAGTATAGGGATGCTGCTATGCTAGGTGTAGGGATGGGGTCAGGAAGGTCAAGGCCCAACTCGAACTGGATTTGGGAAGGGGTGCAAAGAAGAATAAGTAAGACTTCTTTAGGTACCTCAACCAGAAAAGGCAAGGAACTGGTTGCGAGATCATACCAAGGGAGTGGCAGTCAATGGCTCAATGTCCAGATGGAGATCAATGGCAAGTGATGTCCCTCAGAGGTCAGTACTTGGACTCTTTATTATCTTCATCAATGACACAGACTGGGATAGAGAGCACCCTCAGCAAGTTTGCAGATGACACCAAGCTGTGTGTTGTGGTGTGGTCAACATACTTGAGGGACAGGTTGCCATTCAGAGAGACCTAGATGGGCTCAAACTGTGGGCCCAGGGGAAACTCATGAGGTTCAACAAATCCGAGTGCAAGGTCTTGCACCTGGGTCAAGGCAACCCTCATATCAATATCAATATCAGCACAAGCTGGGGGACAAAATGACTGAGAATAGCCCTGCCAAAAGGGACTTGGGAGTATTGGTGGATGGCAAGATGGATGTGAGCCAGCAGTGTGCCCTCAGAGACCACAATCGTATCCTGGGCTGCATCAAAAGAAGCATGGCCAGCAGGGTGAGGGAGGTGATCCTGCCCCTCTGCTCTGCACTGGTGAGACCTCACCTGGAATATTGCATGCAGATGTGGAGTCCTTAGTGCAGGAGAGACATGGACTGTTAGAGCATGTCCAGAGGAGGGCCACAAAAATGATTCAAGGGATGGAACACCTCTCCTATGAGGACAGGCTGAGAGAGATGGGACTGTTCAGCCTGGAGAAGAGAAGGCTATGAGGTGACCTGATAGCAGCCTTTCAGTATCTAAAAGGGAGGCTATAAGAAGGAAGGCAACGGAATCTTTAGCAGGGTCTGTGGTGATAGGACAAGGGTAAATTTAGATTGGATGTAAGGAAGAATTTTTTTACAGTAAGGATGGTGAGGCAGTGGGAGCCACATCCCTGGAGACATTTAAAATCAGGCTGGACAGGGCTCTGAGCAACCTGTTTTGTTGCGGACACTTAACAAGTATCCATACCCTATGAATATATATATGTGTATAACTGAGCCTCTAGTGGCATGCAGACAGCTAGGTAGATGTGTACTTCAGGCAAAAGCAGTGAGGAGACAAGAGAAACATTACATGTTATTTCACTACTTACCCTTCCTCGTCTCAAGTATTCCCTGGTGTTTACAAACTAGAGACTTAATTTTTGTTTTGTATGTGAGTGTTCTCCACAATGCAAAGCCAAAACTAATCTCTTTTCAGCAAAAACATTCTAACTTTAAAAGCAGTTACAACAAGGCCAAGCACTGGATAGTCTGCCTTCCAGCAGCATCAGCTGAGGAAGAACACTATAGGAGTTATGAAGAAGATCAGAGCAGTTTCTCTGTTAGTCTCTCACAGCCCCACCACTTTGGGACTGTGATTGGATATGGTGAGAGGTTTTTCCCATTCTCATCAGACATTATTTGAGCAGCAGAACCTATGGGCAAGAGTTCTTATTCTCAGATTAAAATCTAGGCAGTTCTGACCTATCTGGGCCAACCTTTCACAGGTACCTGACAACGGCTTGTCCACTCACTCAAGATTTTATCTTCAAAGCATTGTACAAAAACAAATGAATCACCAAACTTTTAGGATTTTGGTAAGTGGTTCTTTCACAGTTAGTAGAAGTGAAACAATGGCTGAATAAATTAAAAAAATAAAAACTTGGGTCAGTACGTGACTTGGGGACTGTTTGATTCACCCAAAGGGTTTGCATTCTTTAGTGAAAATATGTGGATAAAAGCAGAAAAACCTTTTGTCCAGATAACACCTTATTCATTTATTAATACCATCACAAGTTTGCCATCAAATCAATGCCATGAATAACTACAAGAAGGAAGACAGTTGCTTATACTGACTACATCCTCACAAGAAAATATGCATCAGTGTGACATATTAACTTTCACCAAAGCAAGAAGATTAATTTTCAATATTATCATGAAAAGGGATGATAGGACAAAAGAAGTTTTTAAATGTACTTGTAAAATGAGCATACACCAGATTAAAAGTTTTTGTATAGGAAATCTCAATGTTTATTAATTATTCAATATGCTCTTGTACATTGCTGGGAGAGGTAATGTTCACAATGCAACTATCACAGTGGCAGTAACAATTTAAATTAAATCAAGTATTCTTAAAACTAATTAGTCATTAAACACAGGGAAACTTGCAAGTAGCATGCTGAGGGCTGCCAGACTATGTACATAGGGATGCAGACTACATAAAATATAATCAAATTAAGATCTACCAGTGCAACACTTCTCGAAAGTTGGGACTGCAAGATACAACTGGTCCCAAGAGCCAAGACATATGAACTTTTTATATTCAGCACGTGCATCGCTACTTCTAGCATAATATTTTATAAGACTTAATTACAATTAATAATTGTTTCTAGAGTGGTAAACATAAACCATTTAATTAGCATATCTCTTTCCATTTACAATTTACAAAAGCATTGCAGTTTACTCTGTGATTAAAAAGACAGTAGCAAGTATTCTACCAAAATAAACCATTACAGCCCAAATTACAGTGAGGATTACTTTTTTCTGAGTGTAAGTCTTAAAACCTGCCCCGTGATAATTGGATTTTTTCTACATTTTATCAATGAATAAAAGCTTACATTTCATTTCCACACCTGAGCTGGCTGGTACAATTTGTTCACTAGGCAGATGCCACAAAGTACACATACTTTATTGTTATCCTGAGCCCTCCAAGTGTATCTCCTCCTAGGAGACTCCTCCAAGAGGAGACTTGTTTGATTTGTTGACTTGGTTCCTGTACCATTTTTATTACTTCCCATACCTTGCTGGGGGCCCTCGCTCCACAGCTTGGTCTGAGCTACTGCTGGTCTCTCACCTAGAAGTCTGTGTGCATTTTTATACAATGATAATGGCTTCTTTAAAAACAACGTTATTTATTTTTGACAGAACCAAGGAAAAAGAGGTAAACAGTCTATACTGCCATTTTTGATGGTAACTTTAATAGACCTACTTCTCCTGATATTTTAGGCAGTCTCTGTGACAGTTATATCACAAGCAAATATATCGCAAGCAAAGCATCTCTGTTGAAAGAACTTTCTTATGCTTTGTCGTTATTCTTTCTTATGACTTAGCTTTCCCTCTTTTCATCAGAAAAAACCAATCCTGGAGATTGCAAAAGTCATCACAGCTTGAAACCTCTGGCAACACTCTAAAATAATCCTTTCATGTCTGCCATTTCATTTTAATAGTACATTTGTCCTTCCTGTTTTTTCTACAGAACTATTTCCCAGTCTCGATTGCTGCATTCGTATCTGAGCTTCCTGACAATCAGGCTAGTTCCACAATTAAAAATTACTCTACCATACTTACAGATCCACCACCAGTATTTTAATCAGTACTGGATTTCTGTGATGAATTAGAGATATATATAAGATAACTTCAGTCCAGAGGTTCAGACTTGTGCATCAAACCACAGAAAGTGATTTAAAAACCCCACCAAGAACACTGTGAGGGTCAGATATTTTTCAGTCAACTTCCAAAAGGCTGATAAGCCATTTTCCAAGAGAAAATTACTCTCTACATTAACCTTACTCCTTGCAGTTAGATGATAATATGTGCTATACCTGCAAGTAAACGTAAAATGTCACTTAAAATTTAAAAGATTGTACTAGTAACAGTAAGGTCAGTAGGCTATTTTAGATTAATATGACTCTTCCTGTTTCAGCAATCAAAGCCTCTAACAATTCCATCTTTTTCACATACTCTGGCTCATGAGATCTTAAGTGCCATTGATTTCTTGATAGTTCCACACTCCTGTAACTTAGAATTTGACAATGTAATAAAAAAAAATTCTAATCAACTTAAGTACTGAAAGAAGAATTTCAGAAAACTGCATCAGAGCCAATCTGAAAGACACAGCAGAAACTCATTCTCTGTATTTAACCTCTGCAATATCCATCCTGTGGAATTTTGAGCCAATTTAAATTATGGGAATTTTGGAAACACTGAAAACCTGAAAACATCTATGTCAACACCTGCAGTATCTCTCATTTTCATAGCCACATGGACATGAGATTCTCTGGGTTGCCCTCACTCTCTAGACACACAGAACTCTGTAACAGTGCCAACAAGAAACTAAGACTGACTGGAAAAGACAGAGGAAGAATTACCATGACTCTGGATGTTTAGGACACTAAACTATGTCTAGGCAGCAGTTATGGATCTCAAATCATAGCTATCCCATGCTAATGAAGTAAGTCTCCAAAGCAGATAATGTATCTTATCTGAACCACAGAGCTATGCTGCTGTATTCCCTTTTTTCCTTTCCAATGTCTACATAGCAAATACTGAAATCTTCTATATTCCTAAAGTGTGATCAAAAACCAGGATAAAGAATGCTCTATGCAACTCAGACCCAAGGTGCTGAGCTGTAGTGTTTTTGAGATGCGATATTATGTGCGATCATATCTTATCTGCATGTCATTTTTCAAACATTGAGGTTGTGAATAGGGCACCTGTCTTCATTAAAACTCACTCCAATTCTCTCAATAAATGCAATTAAATTGTAATTTGTTTAGTTTATTTAAAAACGCTTCCCCATTATTACTCTAATAACTTAATTTGCAACTGGGATGTGAATGTAACAGCTACCAAATTAAATAAATAAATAAATAAGCTTCAGTAAGCCCATATATTTTCTTTCACTCTTGTATTGCTTAAAGACTTGAGAGGAGTGTTGGAATGACTAGTTAATGAAAGATGCATATAGTCTTATTGGCATTTCTCTCTTCTTGGTACCTAATGAGATTAGATGAGAAATAATTAGACAAAACAGCAGTGCAAAACCCAAGGGTAATAAAAAAACTGTAGTCATTACACCATGAATCTTTCAACTCCTCTATCAATTCTATTTAAAGCTACCAAGACCAAAATGCTCTGTCAGAAAGTTCCAATCTTTTCCTCGTTTGTTTCTCTTTCAATGTTCTTGGGAAATATATATATATATATATATATATATATATATAAACTGATAATGCCATGCTTGCCATGTTGCCAAACCAAAAATTAATACAAAATTTGGCAGAGTTAATGTTTGAGAAATTAATCTCATGTGAATGCTAGCTAT
Organism: Pavo muticus; assembly: GCA_016647715.1. Taxonomy (NCBI): domain Eukaryota; kingdom Metazoa; phylum Chordata; class Aves; order Galliformes; family Phasianidae; genus Pavo; species Pavo muticus. Next base: position 1,735,238 of record JACDJE010000023.1, on the reverse strand, counting down.
TTCTTTTACATTGAATTCATGAGTACTACTGCAGATGCATATAAGTCCATTCATGCACAGGGTATTTTTGGGAAACTGCAGCAGAAATTACATATAACCAATGGGAAAACAGATGCAATGGCATGTGATCCAAACCAAATGGTTTATTTACTCTTTTCAAGTAACCAGACCTGTTTGCATTTTCCCTCAGTTTTCTCCCTTTGTTCTGAAAACAGTTTTAAATAATTAATAAATCCAACCCAACTTGCAGGCTGTTCACAGATGAATGCAATGCATAAAAATAAATTGAATATATCTCCTCTTATGAATTATTCATTCTGCTCTAGTAACATCTTTCTTGAATAAAGAAAAACCAACAGTGTCTTAATGTGTCTTAATTCAGATATGTATTACTGTAACAAAAAAAAATTGCCCTCAAGGCATAGTCTAAACCAGGTGGGTTTTAATAAATTGCTGAGAAAACAACTGAGAGAACTACCATTACTGAGAGAACCTGAGACACAAATGTTAGAGGTTACAGCAGCTCAGCAGTAGCCATGAAGCTCTAAGTCCAGCCCATATAAAAGAGGCTGTTGATCTAAAATGGGATATTTATCTTGCAGTCACACAAGTGCTGTGAACATTGATAGAGTGAGAGAGATGAGCCAGGCTTTAGATATTTACATCAAGATTCTCCTCTGGTATGATCCAATTGGAAAAGCTGATGGAATGACAGGAGTTCACACAAATTAAGGATCTGCCTCTTTAGGCCACACTTTGTCACATCTTTCTCCTAATGTGAATGTAGCCATGGGAAAAGTCCTGCAATTCACAAATGTAAGTCTCTGAAGTTAGGAGGACTGAAGACATGCTTTTAAAGAAAAAAAATACAACTTGTTTGTGGAGTGCAAAACATAAATTATTGCCCTAAATTCTTATGTTCCAGTTATTTCTGGATTAAAAATTCTCAGTTCTTTCCTATTCATTTTAAAGCAAATTAGGACCAGAGAGTTTTTTCTTTACAGCTCTCTGTTTTTTGAGAATCATTCCAAGGATGAACGAGCTGCAAGAGAGGGAGAGAGTTTTGTTTCTGGGCTGTGCACTGTATGTAACAGACCTATGTGTATAACCCTTACCAGCCACAATTTGCTAAGCACTTTCATACAATTTTTCTTCAACTGTGCATACAATTCAAGCACCAAAATGAGACATGGGGTCAGTGAAGCGAAAGTCTGAGATATCTTTATTTCCTTTGTTTGAAAATTGCCTTCTTCCTCTTGCACTTCTTATCTGAGGACGACTCTTAAAATGAGTTGGATTTGTTTCTACAAAAGCAATCATAACCCTGGTATATTGAAGTCTGAGGAGTTTCAAGGTTTTATGTACCAGTACTATCCCTGTAACATAATGCTTCAAGACTGATTATTGCCAGTGAAGCCAGGATGGTATCCCCATATCTAAGAAATGAGCCTCAGTCTACTTATCTGAAAGGTTCAAATCACAGACTGAAGCCACAGGATAAATGGGTCTGTGGCCACATACAGCAGAGAAACACAGGGTATCCTGGCCATATGGAAGTCTGCCTTCACTGCTGGCTCAGAGCTTTTCATCTCAAGTCACTGAATAGTTATTTATTTTCATCACAAGAGGTTCCTCAAGAGAAACACATGGCTGAAGTTTAGTTACAAAGAACTCTTTCATCAGTGAAAAGTGCAAGACTATGTAAGCAAAAGAATCTGTTTTCATAAAAGAGCGAGTGAGGATGACATCACTGACGCAATACGTGAATAGATCAGTCAGGTTTGCAGTAATACAAAGTGACAGCCAGGACAGCTCACAAGTATTTTATATATTTATTTTTGGAATAACATATGATCATGCTTTGCCAGTATTCTGGCTTGGAAAGCAAAGTTATTCATTAAATATATATATTCTGCAAACAACGTAAAATTGGCAGTGATATTTTAGCTAGTTGAAGAAGCACAAAAATGTCAACTGGCTGTCCCTCTTTTTAGTAAGAAATTGCTTTTCTGCTTTCATAATAATGATGCTTAACATTCATCAATGAATTAAATCTACTGTCCTACTTAATGATTACAGACCTCTAATTATTCTTATGATATACACAGTGCTTGATGTATCTTTGAAGTATAAGATAATCTCACACTCAAATCCATCTAGAGACTTAGAAATCATGGCTAAAGTTGACACTGCAGAGCTCTTAAAGGCTTTGTTCATACTGTGCCTTTCCAGGACTCGACCCGGTGAGACTGAGCCCCACTGCCCAGCTCAGCCTACTAATCTCTTCCCCTTTTTCCTAGGAGATATTTCTAGCTCACCACAACGTACGTCCTGGTGGCAGCCCAGCGCCTGAGTGCTGATCTGTTACAGTGAGGAGCAATAGTAGCTTCTAAGCTCCTTTTCCATCTTTAGATAATTCCTGGGATTCCTTAATCAGAAGCAGCTGCCACCTGAGTTGAAGGGCAGTCCTCAGTTCTGGCCTACCTCGCTCTCAGACCTACAGCACTTCATTAGACAGGCTGACCTGCTTCTTTGTTACTATCCAAGGTTTCAAAAGCCTCCACCAGGCACTGCCAAAATATTTAGGCTTTAGAACTGAAATTGAGAAGAAACTCCATGTATGAATCACCATGAAAATCTTGCCCAATATCCCTGAGCACAGGATGAGCATTCAAATTTAAGGAATTCTTTTAATGCAAGTGAATTGTCAGATGTAGGACTTCACTTTGGGGTGAGGGGTGCTGTCTTACTTTCTCCTTGCAAGTCCTTAACAATGTCACTTCGATTGATTTGTGAGCAAATATAACCAGCTACAAAACTCAGCTACTCAGGCCTTTAGCATACAACTGTTCTTCATAGTACCTTTACTGTTGTCTGAAAAAGGATGAATGAGGGATAATCACTGCCTAACTCCATAGCAGCAAACAGTCAGAGCAAGGACTGTTTGGCCCAACGGACTTGCCATTTAGCCCCTCTAAAATGTCACTAAACTTGGGCTTAGAATCCTGTTTCTAATTTTAAGAAATACAGCTTGTGAGTGGGAGGCAGAAGAATCAGACACAAACAAGAGGAAGAACACATGGGGCATAATGTTATGCTGGTAATAGAAGAATGAAAACAGTTGGATTGAGAAGTTGCGTTGGTTTAACTCCTGACTATAAGAAATACTATTTCCTTTTTTTGTCCGACTTTCCTACCCACACCAGTTTTGGGTATCAATTTTTCTCACAAATTTGAGCATGCAGTTCTTTTGTTCAGAGATGGACAAGATGCTTTTTATAACATCTGAGTTCTCTGAGAGGATAGCGCAGGAATAGGGTCTAAAGGTTACAGCTAGGTCCTCAATTACAACTGCACTGAATCAAAGATTTAGACATGGTAGACACAGTTCTGCTTTAGACTGGCATGATTTCCACACCCTTTTCACTAGTAGATCTCCATTCAGCATAGTTTAGGTAAAGCATAAAGTGGGTGGGATTGCATTCTGCCTGATTTTCTGAGTCTGGTACAAGTTGCAGCCTTGTCTGTATAAAACAGTCCAAGCCACCGGTGACACGCCCCAGCAACCACGACAGCTTCTGCACTGGAAGCGAGATAGCATCATTAACATGCCATCATAATCAACTTAATAAGCAGAGATTTAGAGACACTGGCCTACACACAAACCCAAAATGTAATTTTTTTGCTACCAGCACCCAAAACATTACAACTGTGCTGTGCAGTGATAGACCTTGTGGTAGATATAGTAAGTCCTTGGAGTCAACTTAGGGCCATTACAGAGACTCTACTTTCCCCCGCATCACTGATAAATTCTTCATCTTAACAACAGGAACAATGAAAAAATAACAAATATTTTAATGTTATTGCTGGTTTGTTTGTTTTTAATATTCTTTCTTTTTTATTTCAGCACTGCAATAAAATCTGGAAATTTTTACTGGAGTTCCTGTGTAAGGTCAAGAAATTAAGTGCCTACATACAAATGGATGGATGTGCATGCACACATGCACATACCCTTGGTAGAGTGCCAAAGTACTAGACTACAGCTAAGAACAACAGATCAGTCACGTAAATAATAGCTAAGGCTACAGTTCTGTCGGCTACCAGGAGATACAGTTCCTGGCCCTTTGGTTGGGATGTACCAGATGCAGCACTATAAGATCCCAGACCTACTTTAAGAACTCTTAGCTTCTTACACATATTTCCTAGAAACTTACATGCACAGGAAGTTGATGCTGCTTCTTTCTACAGTAGTCATCAGCTGGAGATGTAGGATGGAAGAGATGGGAACTGCACAGACTCTGTTTAGGGCACTGGGAGAGGCAGCTCAGTACAGTCCTGCAGAGATAAGAGTTAAAGCCTCTTCCAGCATGTTCTGCTCCCTAAACCCCCTTCCCCACTGCCGTCCTTGCTGAGCTCAGCTTGCCAGGCAGCCCTCCTCCTCCTCACACCTGTCTGCTCAGGCATGCTCCCCAGTACAATTCCTGGTGATGGGGGTGGTGGGAATGGTCATTCTGGCAACACAACCTTAACTATTCCAGCCCATACTCCTTCCTTTCCTTGTTCCCTTTCTGTTTTTGCTTTCCTGACTAAATGCAATTAATATTACTGTAATCAACATGGATGTCTTTACTCACAGTCCAAAATACCTTTATCAACAAGAGACTGTTCTATAGGTAACTGGTCAGAGTACATATACCATTTTCCTAGTTCTAATGTTTTTTTCTTTTCTTTCTTTTTTTTCCCTGTACAAAAGAGACAGACTTATACAAAGTTCCAAAAGCGAACTGAAAATATTTCCCTGTGTTTTAACCTACCAAATGCTATCCTATATGGTCTGATTATAGTCAAATAGAGAAAGAAGGCACTGTTCATGGTGACAGATGTCAAGAGACAAAATGCATTGTACAATCTCAGTGAAAGTGACTATTTGGGCAGGGCAGCATGCTTGCAAACAGACAGACTGCTTGTTTTATGCCACTCCTAACTGGAAGAAAAAAAAAAAGCCAACAAAAACAGTTCTCCCCATTATTCTCATCAATAAAATGCTAACATTTTATAAGAGTTTACTTATTCTCACCAGAGCTCAAAAACCACACAGGCAATAATCTAAGGTGAAACTTAATAACGATGATACCACCCAGATCGGAAACTATTCGTCACTAGTCCCACCTGCAGTGTAGTGGAGAGATGGCATAATGCATTCTTTGGATGTCTAAGCACCATCCCACTCTCCACTCATCCATGAAGCCTGCTGAGATGAGTCTACCATTTGCTTCTAAATCATTTTTACTAGATAAAGAAATAACATTCCAAAGCTGTGGAATCTATTCAAGACAACAGCATTTTACACAAGTTGCAAACGTGTGCTAGGCACAATGGATATGTTTCTGTGCATAACACGTGAGGATCTTCTGGTTCTGGCACTGCACAGACAAGTAATGAGTTCCTTCTAAATCAAGCAGCATTTTTTTATATTATCATTATTTACTGTAGCATTTGCCTTAGGCTCATAAAATGAGGTTATAACTAAAACATATGGCATCAAGGCCTTCAAAATTTCTTAGCCCACTCCAAAACTGAGACAGCTTCATCAAACACCAGAACTCAGTGCACAAAGCACCAGGAGCAGAGATGAATCAACCAAATATACAGGAGCACTACCAGCATGGTGATTATCACAACTTAATCTAAGAAGACAAATGAAAACCATATTTCTGCACTAGTAGTGCAACAATTTCTGTATGATTATTAGAACTGATTCAACTAAAGAGGAAAATACATTTTTGTGGCCTGGCACCTCCACCTTCTGGAAGACTTTGGCTTGCCCTAGGCCTGCTGAATTCTATCATCAAGTGTGTGGTATAATTTCTTTAGTCTTGTGAATACTCAGTTTTCAAAGAGATGAGAAATCTTAAGAGCTTAAAAAAAAAAAGTTNAAAAAAAAAAAAAAAAAAAACTTCTTATTTCTATATATCTATTCTTATACTTCCCTGGATCTTTCTTAAGGCAGAAACTAACTAGGAAAGACATCAAGTCCTTTTTTCTATTAAATTGTACTGATATAACCTCATTCTCATAGGGTCTTAAACTCAATCCAGAGAAAAAAGTTATATATCACTGTACAATATATATCTCTACTGAATATTGAAAAGAAAAATTGACACACAGAAAAGAATAAATAATTTTGTTTCCTTTTGTTTTTTTCTAAACTTTTTCAAAGGTCTTCCTTGCAGATCTGAGAGGCAGTAGCCTCTGTGTTGAAAATGCTCTCGTGTGGCTAACTCAGGTCAAAATGACTTTGATTGATTAACTCTTAATACGTGACTGAATTCAGTCTGCAGTCAACAGGAAGTGTAGATGTCATAATAATTCAGTAAAAAGATTCAGAAAAGACTGGAAAAAAAAATCAAGATGTATGTCTTTAACTTGCTGGATTTTCATTTTCACGTGGACAAAAAAAGTTGATTTTTTTTTCTTTTTCTTTTTTGGTTAGCTGACACATATTTATCAATTGCTATGGAGTAAAGTTCTATTGGGGTGCAAGCAAATGATCCACTTCTCCAGCTCGCACTGTATCTGTGACTAATAAAACCGATAAAGAAGTCTACAAAAGATGATGAATTAGGATATGCATAGACCCTCATGAGATTTCAGCTAGAATTTGCCACAATAAACATGAACATTACTTTTCTGTGTCTGCTTCACCAAAGCTATTTTTCAGATACAGTAAATATTTCCACACAGAAAGTTAATGAGGAAAATACACACTATGAGGAAAATAATAATGTAACAGTAAATTCAAGCTTTTTCTTTCTTGGTAGAGAATTTACCATGTAGATCTCAGAATCTAATTTCCAGATTTTTTGTAGTTTTAACAATGGAAGCATAACTTGAAGATCTTGGTTTCTCAATGTACGGAGAATCTTTTATTGTTGTGCATAGTCGTTTTTCCAAAGACTAAAAAAATCAGAAGTAAGAAAACTTACACACGTTTTTTTTAAAAGACAGAACATCCTTTAAACCATTGAACGATACCAGTCCTACTTGGAAGAATTTTTGATGTATATCTCAGGAAATATTGCATAAGCAGCATGATTCTGCAGAATGTGAATATAGGAACTTCAAAATACAATTTTAAAAAAGAAAAAACAATGATATTATTTTTACTGGAATTGATGAATTGTTTAAAAAAAATTAAAAGTTATTTTCATTTCTTTGGGAAAGAATATCTTCTTCTGCAGGGAAATAAGTTTTTAATTAAAAACTATGAATGATCACACGTAAGCAGCCAAGTCTGTACATTTACTATACCTTGTTTACCAGTACTGGTGAAGCCTACTTATCTATAGGACACCGCTGAGGTAACAAGTTTGCTTAAAGAAAAACAACCTTCTTCTAAATTAGAATAAACACATCATAAAATTTAATTCTTCTTATGCCTTGAAGTGTGTACGCGTATGCTGAGTCTTTACAGAGCTTACAATAACTTTTGAAAAGAGAACCTTGAAAAAATCAACTAGCAACAAAATCATAGAAAAAACAGATGCAACTGAAAGACAGCCTTTTCAAAAGCAATAATTAAAAAGCCTGCCTTTTTATTACTGCAGTCTTTATCAGCTCCAATAAAACACTGTCATCATACTAAATTTAACCAGCTTTCCTAAATTCTCGCTAGTTTGGGATTATGCAGAATTAAGAGCTTCTGCAGAGGTGAATAGAGAGGCATTCTGAGCAGCCAATGTGATACTCTTTTCACTATGAAGAAGGTGGACCCTGGTGGTCTGCAGCCTTTCAGTTAAAGGCAATGTCTACTGAGTCTTGTAGGTATGGTCTTGTAGAGGAAGTATTTGGGTTGCAGGCAGTAGGTCGTGGCACTATAAAACCGGTATTGCATACATTTACCCTGAACGTGGAGAGTGTCATCATCAGGTACAGGAAGGAAACATGGAGACAAAATCTACACCATGAAGAGTAAATTACATGCTGATGTAATATAACATCAGTAATATAACATAGCAGTGACTTATTCACATATATTTTTAAGAACCACAACGAAACACATTAGTTTTGGTCATTATTTCCTTTAGTTTTCATTGCAACAGACACGTGCCTAGAAATAACTAAAGATGGGTTAGTGGGCATGGTGGTGATGAGTTGATGTTTGGACTAGATGATCCTAGTGGTCCTTTCCAACCTTAATGATTCTATGACTACATACAGAACAGAAGCATTTCAACCATTAGAAAAACTTCAGTTTGGGAGGACAAAAAGGGATAAAAGTTATATACAGTAACAATGTCTATGCATATGCTACACACACACACACACACACAGCAACTATGAACACATCAGTTAGCACTTGCAAATCACGTGAAACAAATCTGTATCCCAAATTGTTCTACACACATACAAAATTAACATACATCCGTTGTTTCCTCTGTGTATATATATTCTTCTTCAGATTTACTTATTTATTTACTGCAAAAACATATGGCTATTTCAGCTTTTTGATAGCAGGTTCAGTGGTGTGAAGAGTAATAGGTATTTCAGTCAGGCATTTAATAGTTTGTTCTCTAGTATCAGCTGTTAGAAATCCCCCCTCCACCTATTGTTATTTTAATTACTGTTAACTATGCTACTAATTATACAAAAAATAAGTCTCAAGTATTTTATCCAACCCTTTTCTTAATCTTTTTGCAAGTCATTCCCCAGAAGGCATTATTAACATGTATTTCCTGACAGCTGAATCCTATAGATATAAATAACGATTCCCAGGTGAGTAATTCCAGTAAAACCATTGCAGTGTGTCCTGGGATAAAGTTAACTTTCTTCCTAGTAGCTGATGTGGTGCTATTTTGGATTTAGGATGAGAATAATGCTGATAGAGCACCAGTATTTTAGTTGTTGCAGAACAATGCTGCGCAGAGCCAGTTTCAACTTCTCACACTGCCCTGCCACCAATGAGCTGGGAAAGCACAAGGAGCTGGGAGGGGACGCAGCCAGGATAGCTAACCCAGACTGATCAAAGGGATGTCCCCTACCACATGGTGTTGTGCTGAACAATAAAACTTATGAAGTTTTGCCTGGGTGTGGGGGCAATTGCTGCTTGGGAGCTGACTGGGCATCAGTCATGAGGTGGGAAGCAATCACACTGTTCACCACTCGTTTGTATATTATCTTAATATTTATTATTGTTATTTTCCCTTCATTTTCTTGCCTGTTAAACTGTTTTAATCTCAGTCTGCGAGTTCTACCTTTTTTCCAGTTCTCTCTCTCATCTCACTGAGAAGCGAGGGGAGCACAGGAACAGCTGCGTGGTACTCAGCTGCTGCTGAGTTAAAACACAATGCAATGACATATCAAAGTACTTTACAGAGCCCTAATTTCATTTTTCCTTGATTTGAATAAACCTACATAAGCAGATACCTTTGAGCCTTAGGCCGCATCAAGTTGAGACCTGAATGGTCCAAAAGCAATTTATTTTTTGACTGAATGATTGGCTGTAGACCCATCTTCCAGGGTAGAGTTCAAGCCAGAGTTACAGATATTGAGCAGTGAGGTCTCCTTCACTTTACGCTCCTAAATTAATTCAAATCCATAAATAAAATGAATAGCATCGTCTGGCATATTAGTTTTGCTTTGCTGCAACAGAACACAGAAGACCTCAGTACCTGCATGAAAACCTAAATGAGGCAAGTTGCCCTCATTTTGTTGTAGGATAAACAGCTGAGCTCCGTTTACTCTGTGCACATTGACATGACCATCTTTGATTAATTTTTAGCCACAAGATCAATTATCTGGATTGATACTGAGAGGAATTTCAAACACAGTTCTTCCAGCAAGTAACGTAAGGCAGGAGTGAAGGGTAAAGTGATATTAAAGGACACTGAAAGGGCAGGCATAGGTCATGAAATTGAGTTTCTATACTTTATGAGGGACACAGTTTCAGCCTGAAGCCTGCTTTTCATTTAATTGCTGAATTTCAGACCTTCTGGTATAGCTACCAAATTTATTTGTTTTTCTGTTTCCAGATACACTAACTAAGATTAAAGTAGATGAACAAAATATTAAAGAACAAACTGCTGAAGGGTACAGCACCGTGCACTTATTGTCTAAAGAAAAAAAGAGAGATCTGAGATTATTGAGCCTACTCTGCTGACACTTTGCACAAGCACAGAATTCCAGAAAGGTCAAGGTGCCACATCTCCCACATAGGTGGGATATGACAGGCTGCAGAGGGGAAGGGAAAGGGCAGACATGAACACTGTTCTATCCACCACCACAGCAGGAGCTATTTTCTGCTACTTCCCAAGGATCTCATTTTCATACATGTCTTTATACTTTCTGTTCAATGAGCAGCTTCCTACTGCTACCACACACATATTTAGGGAGGCTGGGAAACTGGCAGTTTTAATTACTAATGTTTTTCACTTTCTCAATGTTTTTTTTTTCTCTTTGTTCTTCTTCCTTAAAACTACACAGGCAGTATTATTAGACTGGGGGGGCAAGGGGGAGGAGGGGCTAGGAAGTCAAAGCATTCTATGTAAGGACACCTAATACCGTTCAAGATTTATGTGGAGCTTTAGTAACAGCAGCAGAATGAAATGAAGGAGCCAGCCTTTGTGCACAGCAGCCAGCAGCCTCTGCCCCTGGCAGCCGGTGAGGACAGAGCACAGCTTCTTCCCAGTGCTCACTAGGGACTGCAGACAGCACTTTCCATTCCCGCTGCTTTCTATGTCTCCCAAAGGGAACTATGCAGAGAAAGGCTGCTGATGCATTGCCTGGCTCAGCCCTCACAGAGCAGTGCTCTCTTTACAAGGGCTCTCTTTACAAAACCAGTGGTGGGGAAGTCCTCACTGCACTCCGTTCAGCCCGCAGTCGGAGGACGGTTGTATGACTGTCACTGCAAAGCTGCTGTTCTCTTTGCGAGCCACAGTGTTAATTTTCATTTTACCGCAACTAATAACAAGTTTGCATAAAACACAAATCATTTCCAATCATACACTGGTATCAGGTACTAGCAGCAGCACTGCAAAAGTGTATTGTGTGACTGACCCCTGTGCAGGAGCTGGCACAGGCACCACCTCAAGTGGGGATCAATTCAAGACCCAATAGCAGCTTTGCCATCACCATGAGTTATCATTACTGGAGCCAAAGAGTTAGCCACCATGATGTGCAGCCATGGATAAGATCCATCTGGATGCCTGCTTGTGCAACTTGCTATAGGGAACCTTTTTAGTAGGGGGTGGACTTGGTGATCTCCAGAGGTCTTTTCCAATCTCTACAGGTTCTGTGATTGTGTGATAAGCTCCTCCAGGTCCTGAGGAAGCCTGAGGACCCTGGACAGCGCTCTGCCCAGAGGTACAGAAAGTCTATGAAACCGCATGAGGTCCTAAAAATCCACATCACTTTTGAGAAAGCAGGTTTTGACTTGGATGGCATTAAAACTGTCACTATGGTTTCAAATAAGTGATCAAATATGACTAAATATCCACATGTTAACACCTATATTAAAAATAAAAAGATTTGTAAAGTGTCACTAGATATTTTTAATGCTTAAGAAGAAAACTATACTGAGTAGACTTTCTGTTTTGATATTTTCTGCTATGGTTAACATCAGAAGGACAGCATGTTTTTGATGAATGTTCTCCAAAGGATTACCTCCCAGTAAGAGTCCTTTTGTGAAAGAGCTCAAATTGTGGGTGTGAATGAAAATGAAGGCTCTCAGCTAGCACTTGTAGTCTGTTATGCAATATTTCTTGACACTAATTTACCCTATTTGCAAAGTCACTGTGTTTGGTGCCTTTGACAGCCTATACTCTATTCCTCAGCTCATTTGAGAACATCCACTACACGTAACAATTAGTGTCATTTTATTATTATTATTACAAATGGCATAAAATCTAGTTTGCAGCAGGAAGCGAAGTAATTTCAGGGAGAAAAAACAGAGATGGGAGACAGGAAGAATCAGCCTGGTAGTATTTTTTAAGCCAATCAAAGCTTCTCGTGTGTGTAGCAGCATACATGCACCCTCTAGCACCTGTTCTTTTCCCTAAAAGGCATCTTTTAAAGACAGTATTAAATCAAACCACTTGAAGACAGCATTAATAAGGGTTCCAAAGTAAACCCCATCACCTTTCTATACAGGAGGCCTAACACCTTTTCATATTTCAACTCCAAGGGTAGATTTTGATGGCTAATTATTCATACAGCTACCACTGAGTCACTAGAATTGCAAGTATCCCTAGGCAGAATCTGGCCCTAAGGTTTTCCTCTGTATTTTCCCTCACAGATGATGCAGAGCAGCAGAGTGGGGTGTTAATTACTGCAATCTGTTGATAGTTTATTTTAAGGAACAGTTATATCGCAACTCAAGATCTTTACTTATGTTACAATCTTAATTATACTAGCTAGAATTCACTACGCTTGTAGAAGGTGCTTCCTACCCTTAGTTTGTATAGTCTTATTTGTGCTCTTAGAGTAAAACCAACAAAAAGTAGAAGTAGCCTTCCCCTCAGCTTTCTCTCATAGTGGTATTAACTGAAGGTAACTCATATTAAGAATTTTCTTTATGTAGTGTCCTTATGGGTCACCTGTTACCAAAGTGGCTGACTATGAATGTTTTTAACATTTTTATTCTGGAATCATTTTTGAAGGAAATATCCCTAACTTACCTTATTAGAGATAACAAAATGTCTGCACATGGTAACAATAGGCACTCCTAGCTCACACCATGGACTGTGTTGCAGGCAACAGCTAGACAGAGCATCCAGTACTTATTTTTGAAATGGAAAGTGGCTGATAGCTAGTGGAACTGCATCTTACTTGCTTGATATACTACTGAGCAGAGTCAGTTCTTTTGTACCAAGTTCTCTTACGCAGCTTGAAATGATTAGGATTTAGGTACTGTCTCTTTAGTTCCTGCTACTTTTGCATATGTTTTTGACACCAGTGCTATACTTACAACCAGCATGATTTTAAGCACTGTACAGATTGAATTCCTAAATCTTTAAAGTGGAGGTGTGGGAGTACAACAGCCAAGAGCCACAGGAGCTGTGAAGGCAATGTGGTTGTGCAAGCTGACAGAACTTCAGCTCTGAAGAATAATGTCCTAGCCCACACCATCACATCTGGGCTGAACACACAATGCATTGCTTCACATCACAGAAACATGATGCTGGCTTCCTCTCTTATTCTTGGAATTTGTTGCTCCTCCCCATTGCTTCCTCTCTCCCCTCTTCACTCTTATCTGCTTCTACGTTCTTTACCGTGCGCAACTTCTGTGCCAAATCTATTCCACAGCTCAAAGAATATATCCCTTTCTCTCCACGTTCTTCATATTACTTTCTCATTCTGTCTTTTACTCCTGGGGATTTTCACTTCTTCAGTTCTGGTTTTTTTAAACAAGAAACAATTTCCCTGAGCCTAGCCACCCTCCAGCATAATCAGGCCAACTTGTTCTATACAAATGACCTCCAACACAGGAATATTTGCAGTGAAAGCATGCATAAACATGACCTAGTGATGCAAAAAAAAAAAAAAAAAAAAAAAAGATTTCAAAAGAACTTCAGGCAGCCTTTGGAACCTGACACCAGGTTCCAGAGTGAAACTTAGAGCCCCCAGGAGTTGATCAGAAATCACACACCTTTGCATATGTGGACTGTCAGCTTTCTCCTCAGGCACCTGTTCAATGTTGCTTCTGTTCCTGCAGCTCTCCCAGGAGTGAGAGTAGTGCATGTTCTTTTCAAAGCCTTGCTAGAACAATGTCCAGTATCTTAGAAGTTAGGCTTTTGAGTGCGATATACGTAATCAACAGTGCTGTTTTTGTGTCAAAGTTTTATTTTTTTTCCCCCTCTGACTCACAAAATAAAATCATCCTTGTAAACTTAAAAGGAAAGCTTATAAAGCAATACTTTCAACAGACCTCTAGATGGAGTAAACTGTTACAGAGTTAAGCATATCCAAGGACTAGTGGTTTCCAGTGTCTGTCCAAAGCTAAAAGCCCTGTACCTCTACACAATATTTCATGTCCGTTGTCTGTTTTGCTTTTTGGGCAGTATTGTTACTAGGTGGATGGTTGGATTGGATGATCTTAGAGGTCTTTTCCAACCTTAATGATTCTATTGTTCTCTGTTCAGCTCAGGTTGCAAGTCCCTTGAATAGCGTTATCCAGTGAGTAAAAAGACCTGTATGGATAAGGTACCCCAAGAAAATCCAACTAAGCCCTTGTTATGTTTTTTGTCAAAGTGGTAGAACTATACTGATAGAAAAGTACCCATAGACTCAGCCTGCATAAAGGCATTCAGCTGACAGATCTGATCACATGGGTAAAGCAGAAACAGGTTTCTATCATAAACAATGTCTTTATATTGGCAGAGTGATGCTTATGAAGCTGTAATACTCTTTGAGTCATGTGTACTGGGCTATAAAATACACAGGGGAAAAAAAACCCAAAACATATCTTTACTGCAAAGATTTTACTATTTAAGGTCCTATAGTCTAATTTATTCACTCACACTAAAACTTCACTTTCATGAAGAGCATGGGAATTTTATCTCTGCTAACAGGGTGAACCAGTCTCAGGTAATACAGCAAAAGTACACACTGTTAATGTTAGTAGATCGCACATCTGGGATTTCATTTTTTAAGGACTTTGCCTTGCATGAAAATAGGGCATTCAAATGTAGCCACCATTCATTTAGCAGATGTTTCTGGTACTTGAGAGCATCATGTCACAGCTATAGAGAACTGAGGAGTTATTACAAAGGAGTTAACAGTGTTTTTGTGTACAAAATGCTGGAGACAACACAGCACCTCATCCCATCACACTGGAGATTCAACAATCAGAGGAGCAGCAAGATCAGAGTGTCTGATTTAATTTTCCCATTCCTTTTCCCTCTATCCCAGCTATACTGAGGTTCCTAAAACATCTGGGAGGTTGTGAATCAACGTAGATAATCTTGTCCTTCACATGGGTAGACGCGTTCTCAGTAACAGAATAGGGAATCAGTGCAAATGAATCCATTGATCCCTTTCACAATTCAGCCACAAACCAATTTAGTGTAAGATTTATGTGATGTTGAGAGAAGCAGTTGTAGACTGAGCAGTGATATAATTGGGAAAGTTTTAAGTGTTTTGTGGAAAATGAAAGAGTAGTGTTTCTGTTAACAAAGAGTAAAAAGGCACTGATGGGGCAATAATTCTTTTATTGTCTGCATAGTTCCAGTGACCTAACGGTTTAGCCATAAATGATCTTTAAGCTCTAGTAGTTTGCAATTAAAAAAATCATTACATCAATGGGCCATGTCATCATCACAAACAGAGCTCTTCTTTCTTTTTAACTGACCTCAAACTTCTCACACTTACAGTGCAGCAAGTAATCTGTAACATTGAAGATGCCGCATACAGTGAGCCTAATTGTAATGTAAGAAGAGGTCATAGGCACAAAAGGAACCATTATCCAAGTGAACCAGCTTGTGCTGTCCATAGCAAGACGTTACACACTGACAAAAAGTTATCATGTATATAGGTCGCTCTGAAAGTAACGCCCCCTGTTAATTTCCATGAAAACAATAATCGATACAAAGAGCACATGAACACTATTTGATATATGAAATTATAGTCTACAAAATGCTATTTTTCAATATAGTCACCACCATTAGCTCTGCATTTCCACCAGCAATGAACAATAGCCTGCATGCTGCAGTTGATAAAATCTGCACCAGCAGAGGCAACCCCCTGTCACTGTCATCACTGCTGAAACGCACCACCCACCACCTCACTATGCTTCCATCCAATGCTTGGTCTCCATAATTGTTCAGCAAGCATTGATGAATATAGGTGGATGCTATTTTTTCCACTCAGAGAAACTCAGTTACACACCTTTGCTTCATAGGCACTTCCATGTCAGACACCATTCTGTCAGACTGCCCCTCTGCTGCCATCTGTCACACAATAAAAGAATTTAATGAGATATTGGTGGGAAGGTTCAACCTCTACTGCTATACCACCAACATCTGCCTCTGACATTATGGGCCGACATCATAAAACAGGAGGCACTGCTTTCAAAGCAGCCCTCATTAAAAGCAAATGAAATGCTAGCGTATGTGTAATGATTTATCTATGCAGGCAGAATTTTGCTTGTCTTTTTATTTAGCTCTATTTAAAGATGGATAAGTATGGAAATATTTTGTTTTCTTGAGAATTATTATATGAAAGTATTTCCACTACAGTACAAAGGCATACAGCTACTGCTTCTCTCTATTCATCCTCTTTGCAGAGCAGATCCTATAGTTCCTCTGTTCAGATCAAATTTGTTTAAGACCTGCACAAACTGGGGTCACGCAACTGCACTCTTACCCTGGTCACACGGGCACTGGCCAGTCACCTGCCCACAGCCATCAGAATTCATCGTTCTCTCTATGCTCTTTCCCGCCTTCCACATTTGACATAGAGGCTAGGCATCTCCTTGCTTAGTGCACTGAAAAATCAATTCCTCTTCTTTATGAAGCATTAGAAAACAGATCCAGGCTGGAACAGGCTGCCCTTAGGGACTGTGGAGTCTCCTTCTCTAGAGATATTGAAAATCTGCCTGGATGCTTTCCTGTGCAACCTGCTGTAGGGAACTTGCTTTAGCGGGCAGTTGGAATAGATGATTCTCAGGGGTCCCTTCCAAATCCTACAGTTCTGTGATTCTGTGGTATCTTATAGTCCAAGTAAAATAGAGTCCAATAAAGGAATGGCTTCTACTCAGATGGTCATTTCTGCACAGCCCTTTTAAAAGGATTCATGCAAACTGGAGGAGTCTTGGCATCCCGGTACCTAGACCAACAAGAATTTAACTCTGGTACTTTCACCCAAATTTTACTGTCAATTTTGTGCACTTCTATGCTACACTTATCTGTCTTTAAAGTTTACAGATCTATTGGTCACAGCTGGTAAGAAATTGATTTTGTTAGCTTTGCTTAAATCTGTTTTTGACACAGGACGTTTTCAGAACTTTTGGTGTCTCTGTATTCATTATATGCAAAAATATATACATTCATTATTTGCATGTGGAGACGAATAAAAGCTAATTAGATAATTGGCCTAAGTAATCACATAAAGTATCACAGAAGCATTGCTTTTATTCTGTGCAAGAGAAGATTTAGCTTTGTTTTTAACTAATAGTTCTGAAATTGCTTGATAGCCCAGCAGCTGACAGAGAGCTAAAGATTTTATTTTGGCTGCCAGGCACATGATAAAAAGGACGCCAGATCTCTCTAAAAACCGATCTTACCTGTCTTTAAACCACTTTTTTCTTATCCCCAAACTTTATAGTGCACAAACACATTTGTAAGCTGTATTCATCAGCAGTTTTATATTATACTCCATATACTTAGAATAGTTAATGTAACTGTAATGATTTAACATTACGTGTTACCAGTGATATTAAACATGAGCTCTGCAAACATTCTGGGTAGCAGCTTGATGGCATTGTCATGAAACAAAGAATGCTTGATTCAAAGCCAGGCCCGCTGCCTAGTTTACAAGCATATGGCAAACTGAAACATGTTAACATGAAACTGAAGCTTCTTTAAGATGAAATCTATAATCCTCCTTACAATGAAATAAACTGCTAAGTACAGTTCTGTTTTACATTACAAAATCTTTCTGCTAGGCTTCCCCTAAAGAAAAAGTAGTGTGTCTTTACATAGCCACACTGTAGGGGAAGAAGTACAGACACCAACATCACATCAAGAACAGATAACTAATCAGTTCACATTATTGAAAATTATTTCAATCTTCTCAGATTGAAAGGCAGCCTGTATACCACCACAATCAGTATTTCTTTTCTTTTACTCTTCTGAAGACCCTGAACTCTCACTGGCTGTACTCAAAGATAATACTTGGAGCAAAATTTATCACAAGAAACACCTCTATTCCTGAAACACTTTGACCTTATTTTTGTATACATCTTTTCTCTTGACTTTTCTGAACAACATTATTGCTTCCCAGATACTCTAAAAAAATAAACAAAAAATAAACAAAAAAAATCATTTTGAAAAATAGCATTTTCCTATCAGTGATTTGAAAGCTCAATTCTTCTGTGGGAAAAAAAAAAAAAAAAAAAAAAAAAGAGTGTGGGGGCTAAGTTTGAATAGCTTTTAGCAAGCTGTGTGCCAGATATAGAACCAGTGAAATCAGTTTGCTGCCTTTATAGACTCATCATCACTTAAAGTGTACAAAGTCCATAAAAATAGAACAATTACATCATATTCTGCTGCATCATTCCCTTGTTGTTATCTGCATTTTCATATTCACATGTCAGTGAAAAATGGCATATGGACTATGAAAACATACTCGTCTTACTCACCACGAATATTGTCAGGTTAAATATGCACCTCTCTCTGCCAGCATAAGTGAATTAAGTATTGTAATTAGTAATAGTAAGAGTAAAAGAAACCTGACAGAAGTGATTTTTGTCTCAATAACAGCCTTCCAGTATGCATCTGTAATACAATTGTCAGTACGCATATACCTGGGAGAGTTTCTCATTATATTGTCCATTTTCCAGTGTCCTTTGAAGTACTGCAACTTCCTCATCAACCTCCATACAAGCCAAGGAGTTCCCACAAGAAACTTATGACTTAGGGAGAAGTTTTAATGCTGCTATCCAGAACAGCAATATCTCTGTTTATTTGCTAAACAAACATTCTGTGCCTGTGTGGCAAATGCCGTTGTCTCCTGAAGACAAACTAACACCTGAAGTACACACCACCCCGAGTGATTGCTTGGAGTATCAAGAGAAAGATCATTTCCTCACCACTTATGATTCATTTACAGCACTCCATTCCCCGGGATAATCAATGCTCCCTTAAGCCAGTGCTGATGCCCCATTATGCATGCCAGTCTCCAGCCCATCCGGCCCCAGCCCAGCCTTGGCACAGGGCTAAGATGCAAAGGGGAATGGGCTGCCTGCTGGAGCACTCCCCAAGGAAGACTTTCCGCAAGGGAGGATGCTTGGTTTCCTTAGGTTTCTTGAGGCAATAAAATTCCTGTCTCATGGGGTGCATTGGTTTTAGTATCATCACTAGTTTAAGCTATTAATGGACTTTTCCACACATACTTTTATTTCCAGAATGATATAACAACTGGCAGTACAAGGTTAATATATCGAAAGAAGCTATACCTATATAACTTGTGCAAATGTGTAATAACTTCACTATAGTGACAGCCTTGCTCATGTCTGCTCGGGTTTTTAATGAAAGACATAGCTTAGTGAAGTTTGTTCACTTGACGTGCTCTGCATTCATTTTTTTTTCAAAAAGTAATATTTGATCTATATTGTCTTATATGAACTACTCTGCAAAAGCTAAGAGAATGGCTTTAAATGCCGTTATTCTGCTTACACTTTCATAATTTTATCTAAGATGATCACAAATTCAGATATTGTACCTAAATCTCTGGTTAAAAACTAACAAGAATAGGAAGTCCCATGCAACAAGAAGTCATTTTCTAGGCTAATTCAAATGGCTAAAACATATGAATACCTGCTACACTGGCTAAGATTTATTCCTGAAGATTTTCAGTTTGGGAAGAAACCAGAACAGTGAAGAGTTTACCCTCTCACTACAACCAGCTTTAATGGTAACATTGCTAATGTTGTTTGAAGCCTGAGCAGCATCTTCAAACCTGTTTTTCCCTTCCTTTCCTGAAGGAATACACAGAAAAAAAATGAGTTCTACCAGAACATACAAAATGAAAAACAGGAGGCGATTCTATTCTAAAAAAATAATAATAAAATAAAAAATAAGATAAAATTTAAAAAAAGTCTGGGCTTTTTAGTGCTTCAAATAAAATGCTATTCATATCTTTGTCAGTACGTCATATTTTATCTCACTTTCCTCTTGATGCTCTTCCTGCCACATGCTCCCAGGACAACAAATGACTCAACTAATGCTTCAAAAGAACCAGTTTTGCAGATAAAATCTGTTCTTCTCTATTCTCTCTGTATGTGTGATATAAGTTTCCAAAATCAAAGTGACTGGCATTATCTTATCTGCACAGGATACAACAACAGTATATTATGTTTTTCCCCTCTTTCTACTCAGGGTCCAGACTCTCAAACGCAACTCAAGCGCAAGGAGATTGGAGCCTGGGTGCTCGGTGCTCCAGCCCAGGATTTGTGACCTTCTGATCTGCCACATCAAGAGCCTTTTCACAGTGATGAATAACTCAGCATAAGCCTTTGTCAACCAAATAAAGAACTGTAACTTTTGATACATTCACCTACAATTTTGTTAAAAACTCTAAGGCTGGTGCCCCCAAAGGCCTACTGAATGATTCTTTTAGATACATGCCTTAGTTACGAGCTACTTTAACTTGTTATCATTTACAGGTGCGTAACTAGCATTTTGGCACATGGTCTGATAACATAGGTAGCTCCGAAAGTAATATTTCCTATTTATTTCCATGGAAACGACAAGAGACACAAAAAGCCCTATACAATTCCTTGATAAACTCTCAGCTTTAAGGCACTATTTTATAACATGGTCACCAGCATTAACTCTGCATTTTCACCAGTGATGAACAAAAGCCCACATGCTGTGTTTGTGAAAATCCACACCAGTGGAGCTGACCCACTATTTCACAGCTTCTGTGATGGCCTCATTGCTAGGAAAATGTAACCCATGCAGTCCACATTTCACTGTGCTCAAATCCACTGTTTGATCTCTACAAGCATTCAACAAGTGTTGATGAAAGTCAATGGGTGCCCTATTTTCTGCATGCTGAAATTCAATGACACACCTTTGCTTCATATGTACTTCTGCGCCAGACACCATTCTGTCAGTCTGCCCCTCTGCTGCCATCTGTCACACAACAACGTGTAATGGAGTACTGGCAGGAAGGTTCAGCCCCTACTGCCATACCACCAACATCCACCTCCGACATTGTGTGCCAACATCATAAATTACAACACATTTTAGAGTAGCCCTTCTAAATTGACATGAGAGAACTGGTTGGATTTTATGTCTTTGACAGAAAGATCTTTTAAAACCATATAATACATTACCATTTTGTAAGGCATCCATGCCTTATGTTATTCTATATTACTAAACCTGTATATTTTTATTTAGTTTCAAATTTCAGTGTACAGTTATCATTACATCATCTTTTTTTTTTTTTTTTTTTTTCTTTTTTCCAAAGCACACCAGCCTTTTAGTCGGAGATGTGCAGTGTCTGGTTTAATGCAATAATATGTCTTTTATGGTAGACACTGCTCTTTCTGCAGTGCTGTTACTTTTTCAGTGCTGATAGTGTAGTGGATACCAGACACCTGGATTGATTTATACATTTTTAAAGAGTTCACATCCCAGAAAGGTTTCTCACCACCACATAAAAACAGGATAAATATCCTGTCCAAAAAACAAAAGTAAAACCACGCTTTACTTTACCTTTGTAACAGTTAGTGAAATGCTGACAGATACAGCAAAGCAAGGAGTAGGTTTTTGCTCCCGAGTTCAACAAAACTGTCAGTGAGAAATAAAACAAAACTATTCCAGTGATTTAAATGCATCCAAAAAAGCAGCAAATTCGGAGCTTCTTTGAGAGCCTTCATTTTAGGCTTGTTGTCTTGCTTCCCTGAAGAAATTACCTGAATTTATCATCTGGTTTAGCTGACCCTCATAAATGTCCGCAACACATACCATCACCTGAGTACTGCCAATATCACATTGCCACCACAACACAATGCTCTGCATGTGGTGATCCCATTTCTGAGGGTATGGATATGCAGCAGCAACCCAAGTGAACACAGAGACTGTTTTTGTATTGAATCATGAGCCTGCTTCTCCACCTTCTTGTGGCCCTGTGTGGGAGTGTTTTCAGCCTATCAGCACAACAAATTAAAACATTTCTGATTTGCACATGGTCTTCTCTGGCCATTGCTGTGCACAACCTGCTAGCTTTTCTTAGTAATAAAGGAAATAAGAGAAGAGCAAGAAACCTGCTGAAGGTTACTACATTGAGACCGCATTAAGTTTTTTATATGCTCGCTGCCAGAGAACCATATTCTCACCTTCTTCAGCTATCATTTCATGCCTGTATATGATTTTATTTTTTTTTAAGAAGAGATGCAGCTTACTTGTAAATTGTTTCTTATTCTGCTCGTAAAGATCTGGGATGTTACAATAAACATGTGACATTATAATGCAATCCTAACAGGTGTTTTTCTCTTGCTGAGCTTATGAGTCTTTGTAGTTCCTGGCTGATGCATGGAGAATTGGGATATCATTATCCAGTAGACAACAAGAATTGCATGCCTAATTTCCATGTACACTGAAATGAAATTGTACTTGCTAGTGTTTGTACATACAGACATGCTGCCAAGTGCATCAGCAGTTACTTGAGTCACAGCATCTGTTGAGTTTATGAATCATGTTCCTAACCTTGAATGTTGTAAGGTATTGGGAACAGCTTCTGTGCTTTGACTGTTTCATATTTGCATACCTTGGGGAGCATGAGATATGGGACAGTCATAAGTATCTCACTAAGAATCATGCTCCTCTTCCCATCCAAGATACCTTGAGGGGAACTGCAGTGTGACTCTATTTGTGCGTCAGAGTATACTAGCATGTTCAGTAGTCCCTATGTGCAATGGCAGTGTTAAAAATGCTCTTTCTCTCCTCACAGAAAAGCATGCCAGTAGATATTTTTGCCTTATTCTTGAAAAGATTTCAAAATTTTACAAATTTTTCCTTATCTGACCATTTCTGTACATTGCTTCATTAGCCATGAAGGGCAGAGATGTTACTGACAGGCTGGAGAGGTGGGCTGACAGGAGCTTCTGCAAGTTCAACAAAGAAAATGC
Organism: Pavo muticus; assembly: GCA_016647715.1. Classification (NCBI taxonomy): domain Eukaryota; kingdom Metazoa; phylum Chordata; class Aves; order Galliformes; family Phasianidae; genus Pavo; species Pavo muticus. The sequence continues at coordinate 1,712,386 of JACDJE010000023.1, read as the reverse complement.
AGTGTTCTATCCTAGAAAATCAATAAACCCATAAACACTGCAGACTTGGGGATCAACTGGCTAAAGATAAATTGTACTGGAGAGGAGCTTCAGGCCTCATGGACAACAAGTTGAACATGGATCAGCAGTGTTCTGGGGCACAACTGCAAATTGTGCTGTAGCAAGCTTGCAGCCAGCCAGTCAAGGGAAATGATGCTCTTGGTTGTTGTAAGACAATGCTTGAGCACTGTATCCAGTTTCCAGCTTGCAGGATAATTAAAAAGCCCTGACAGGTAGGTGCAAGTAGAGCAGAGAGCCATCAGAGCAGTGCACATCTGGTAGCTGGAACACACCACATGCAGTTGGAGATGAAAATTGAGATGTTGATGCTGTCTACAAATGTGTAATACGTAGGTATAGAGAAGAAAGAGGCAGATTCTCCTTGGCTAGGACAGGACAAAAAAACCAATGGCTTAAAGTTTTATAAAGAAAACTTCCAATTTGCTATTAAAATATTTTTGACCATAATGCTGGTCAAATACTGGAACATGTTGCCTAGAAAAGCTGTGAAATCTCTGTCCTTAAGAATATTCAAAACATGGACATGAGCAACCTTCTCTAAGTCAGCCATGCTCTAAGTTGCAAGTTGATGCCAATAGAGTTGATATCCAGAGGTACCTTCCAACCCAAATTAAACTATTATGTTGTTATTTCTCCCCAGCAATGATACATTTTAATACACTGTAAATAATTACCCATTTAGGTAATGGGTAATGACTGTGCCTCCCCCTATAAGCCCACTAAATTGCTACTAACAGAAAATAAAATAAATAAATAAATAAAAGCCTTAAAACAGGTTACAATTACAAACCAGCTGAGTATATTCAGGTCTCCACACTGCCAGTCAAGGTCTGGAACAAGGCAGAATGAGTTTACCTCACAGATCTATATTGCCAAATATCCTGCCTCCAGACAGTATCTGCCAGTAGCAGATGCTCAGGGAAATAATGAGAAATCTGACTTGCATTTAAGACTGGATTGAATAAGACTGGATTGGTTTGTAGGTTCTGTACTCTGATGGCACAACACATGCATAGGGGCTTCGTAACTTCTCAGCTCTGCATGTCTCTCCATGTCTCTCAGTCACTGCAGAATGCTGTGTCTGACAGTGTCACACACATTCACTCGTACCCAACATCTTTCTAAAGACAAGGCTGAGTTCATGAGATGAATCAGTATTTTACTCTGTATATGACCTGGTCTAAATGAATAATAAATTCATGGGGAGAACAGAAAGTGATCGTGAATACTGCTAAGTGGTATAATTGGGAAAGAGCCTGCCACTAAAGCATGTTGTTATCTGCAAGAACAGGTGTAAGGGAAAGCCACAGGATACACACTTTACACTCCAGCTGGCTGCCTGAGGCATACCAAAATTGAACATGTGAATTCCCTATGAATAAAATATATTTATAAGTATTATTTTGTTCTGAGTGTTGCCACTTGCTATTTGATACAGAGAAGTTGAGCAGTACCATTGAGAATGACGGAGCTACGTGTTAGCTAGTCAGTAACTGTTTTTACATGGGAGGAAAGAACACAGGAAGCTTCTTCATTTTAAACTTCAACCTCTGTACTTGAAGATTTATAATCTTTAGCTCCACATTTACACTTTTAAAGTGCAAATAGCACTGGGCACATGTAAAATTCTGACTACACAAAACTAAAGCAAGAGCATTAGAGTTAGACATAGTCTGCTCAGGATTATAGTACACCCTCTGGCTTAATCCCTGTGTCAAAAAGGATGATATGTGAATTAGTGTGTCATTAAGATATGTAAGCAAGTCTGTAGCTCTAAGCTAAAGAACAGACACAGTGTGAACCAACCACATACTTTCAGACCTATCTACATTGAGGACTTTAGCCACATGGACAGCTGTCCTATATAATGTTATATGTTTAGCTGGCCATGACAGAAGATCCTAATTTTACACCATCAGAAAGGAAGCAAATAGATAAATGTTGCAGGTAGGTCCTTGTGTTCAATGTTTTTGCCACATTCTGCTCACTTATTTAAATGGACTATGAAATAGCGTCATTTACCCAATGTTCCCATTTTGCAGACTCCTTCAGGAATTTGTTCATTCAAAGCAAAAATTAAAGTTTGATCTTCCCATAATTATGTTATGTTCAAAACATTTTCAAGAGCTTTTCTTCCTTTATGTGCTATGAATAATTCTGGTGCTCAGAGACTTTGCAGCTGTTCAAGTTGCATCTCTTCTTTGAGTAGCTTTGCCAAGACAGAGACTCACACTCATGCACATGTCCGCACATGCACACGCACATACACACACACATACAAACTCTTGCAAAGCAGAGTGGTACAATACAGACAATCTAATCAATGTGATACTCTTTTCCAAGGAAAGAAGGTCTTGTCACGTTTGACATGCCTAGTTAACAAATTCATCATGTTAAGCAAATAATGAATCTAGAATCTACCAGCTGCAACATAATTTCAGTTAAGTAACACCCCAGTGCCTAAATCAAATATTTCAGACTGGACTTTGTTTCCTCTTTCATAGTTTGCTGCAGCTCATGTCTACATGTCTCTTCAGCCACCTAATATCTTTCATAGAAATGTTTTCATTCCTGCTACCAGGAATAGTTGGAACTGATGATACTGAAGGTCTTTTCCAACCTAAATGATTCCACATTTCTGCCATTCCATCTATCTTCCTACTATCTGAATATAGATTATAAAGCCCAATAAGGCTATAAATATTGGCTGAGTTAAATTTAAAATAACGAAGACCACGAACTCAAAAAACTTGAATCAGAAAATCTATCCAAAACTGAAGTTCAACAATAGAGTTCCAATTTAATCTTTGTTCCCTCTTATGTTTGTCAGAAGTTAAGGCTGGGTGCAGTGATGCTTCACAAACTTCTGAGAGCAAAACAAGTTTTCTTATTTCACAGTAACTTAAACAGTAGTTTAAAGAACAAAATATTTGCAATTGTCTATTAAAAATACTAAACCAGTGATGTTAATTCTCTCCCATCATTATCAAATGACCGCTTTGAGAGAAGTTGGATTCTTTCACCAACTAAAACTGGAAGTCTCAGCTGAGGAACATTTTTTTTCTTTGTGAGCTACAAACTGAATATACAACCTTGGTTTCTCTGTAATTAAGGAAGGAGCCCAGCTGAAGTGCCTCTACACCAATGTACACAGCTTGAGGAACAAAAAGGAGGAGTTGGAAGCCACTGCTCTGCTAGAAAACTATGATGTAGCTGCCATCAGTGAAACCTGGTGGGATGATTCCTGTGACTGAAGCATGGCTATCAAGAGCTACAAGTTGTTCTGAAAGGAAAAGAAAGGGAAGGAAGGGAGGCATTGCCCTCCACATCAAGAAAGATTCTTAAAAGCTGTCCCTGAAGAATGGCCACAAGAAATTCAAAAGCTTATGGGTGAGACATAGAGACTGAAGTAACAAAGGAAGCCTTGTGGCTGGTGTCTACTACAGGCTGCCTGATCAAGCAGAGCCTGTTGATGAAGCTTTCTTCCTCGAACTATCAGAGGTATCACAATTGCAGATCTCTCAGGCAGCTGGGGGACTTCAACTACCCTGACATCTACTGGAAAAGTAGCACAGTGAGCTGTAAGCAATCAGCAGGCTCCTGGAATGCACTGAGCATAACTTCCTGATCCAGGTAATAGATAATCCACTAGGGAGGACTCAGTACCGGACCTGTTGCTCACCCCAACAAATGAACTGCTTGGTGACATCAGGATTGGAGGCTCTCTAGGCTGTAGTGACCATGCTATCGTGGAGTTCACACCCCTAAGGGATATGAGACAGACAGAGTAAAATCAACACTTTAAATTTTAGGAAAGGCAACCCTGGTATCAGTACAGTCTGGGGGATGTAAGGATTGACACAGTCCTGCTGAAAAGGACTTGGGAGTACTGGTGAATGGCAAGCTGGACATGAGCCAGCAATGTGTCCACACAGCTCAGAAAGCCAATGAGCCTGCATCTAAAGAGTGGCCAGCAGTTAAAGGGAGGTGATCCTGCCCCTCTGCTTTGCACCAATGAGGTCTCACCTGGAGTACTGCATCCAGATGTGGAGTCCTCAGTACAGGACAGATGTGGGCCTGTTGGAACACATCCAGAGGAGGGCCACAAAAATGATCCAAAGGTGGAATGCCTTCCCTATGAGGACAGGCTGAGAGAGCTGGATCTGTTCAGCCTGGAAAAGAAAAGGCTCTGTCAAAATCTGATAGCAGCCCTTCAGTATCTAAAGCGGGGCTATAAGAAAGAAAGGGACAGACTCTTTATTAGGGTCTGTTGTGATAGGAGAAGGGGAAATGGTTTCAAACTAAAGGAGGAGAGATTTACATTGAATATAAGAAAAAAGTTTTTTCATGATAAGAGCAGTGAAGAACAGGAACAGGTTGTCCAGAGATGTGATGGATACTCCATTCCTGGAGACAGAATCACAGAATCACAGAATCCCAGAATCACAGAATCACTAAGGTTGGAAAAGACCTATAAGATCATCCAGTCCAACCATCCACCTATCACCAATGGTTCTCACTAAACCATATCCCTCAACACAACATCCAAACGTTCCTTGAACACCTCCAGGGTCGGTGACTCCACCACCTCCCTGGGCAGCCCATTCCAGTGCCTGACCACTCTTTCAGAGAAGTAGTATTTCCTAATATCCAGCCTGAATCTTCCCTGGTGCAGCTTGAAGCCATTCCCTCTAGTCCTATCACCAGTTACACGAGAGAAGAGGCTGACCCCCAGCTCACTACAACCTCCCTTCAGGTAGTTATAGAGAGCAATAAGGTCTCCCCTGAGCCTCCTCTTCTCCAGACTGAACAATCCCAGCTCCCTCAGCCGCTCCTCATAAGGCCTGTGCTCCAGACCCCTCACCAGCTTTGTTGCCCTTCTTTGAACACGTTCCAGGGCCTCAATGTCTTTCTTGCAGTGAGGGGCCCAGAACTGGACACAGTACTCAAGGTGCGGCCTCACCAGAGCTGAGTACAGGGGGGACAATTACTTCCCTGCTCCTGCTGGTCACTCTACTTCTGATACAAGCCAGGATGCCATTGGCCTTCTTGGCCACCCAGGCACACTGCTGGCTCATGTTCAGCCGAGCGTCAACCAACACCCCCAGGTCCATTTCCTCTACACAGTCTTCCAGCCACTCCACCCCAAGCCTGTAGCGTTGCTTGGGGTTGCTGTGGCCAAAGTGTAGGACCTGGCATTTGGTCTTATTAAACCTCATCCCATTGGCTTCAGCCCAGCTATCCAGCCTGTCCAGATCCCTCTGTAGGGCTTCGCTACCCCCAGGCAGATCGACACTTCCAGCCAACTTGGTGTCATCTGCAAACTTACTGAGGGTGCACTCAATGCCCTCATCCAGGTCATCAATAAAGATATTGAAGAGGACAGGCCCCAGCACCAACCCCTGGGGAACACCACTCGTGACCAGTCGCCAGCTGGATTTAGCTCCATTGACCACCACTCTCTGGGCCCGGCCCTCCAGCCTGTTCCTTACCCAGCCAAGAGTGTACCTGTCCAAGCCACGGACTGCCAGCTTCTGCAGGAGAATATTGTGTGAGATAGTTTCAAAGGCTTTGCTGAAGTCTAGGTAGACTACATCAACAGCCTTTCCCTCATCCACCAGGCGGGTCACTAGATCATAGAAGGAGATCAGGTTGGTCAAGCAGGACCTGCCCTTCATGAACCCATGCTGGCTAGGCCTGATCCCCCGGTTGTCCCGCACTTGCCACGTGATCTCCCTCAAGACAATCTCTTCCATAGCCTTCCCTGACACTGAGGTCAGGCTAACAGGCCTGTAGTTCCCCGGGTCCTCCTTACAGCCCTTCTTGTAGATGGGAGTCACATTGGCAAGCCTCCAGTCTTCTGGTACTTCACCAATCAACAAGGAGCGCTGATAGATGATGGAAAGCGGCTTGGCTATCACCTCCGCCAGTTCCCTCAGCACTCTCGGGTGAATCTCATCCGGCCCCATGGACTTGTGACAGTCCAGTTGGAGTAGCAGGTCTCTGACTGTTTCCTCCTGAATCGTGGGTGGTTTAGTCTGCTCCCCAGCCGAGACTACCAGGTCAGAAAGTGGAGTACCCTGAGGATAACTGGTCTGACCTTTAAAGACAGATGTAAAGAAGGCATTCAGGACATCTGCCTTTTCCTTATCCTCAGTAGTCACATTCCCAGCCTCATCCATTAAAGAATGGAGATTCTCCTTAGTCCTCCTCTTACTGTTCATATATTTGTAAAAGGGTTTCTTGTTTCTTTTTATCCCAGCGGCCAGGTTGAGTTCGAGCTGGGCTTTCGCCTTTCTGATTTTCTCCCTGCACATCTTAACAACTTCTCTGTACTCTTTCTGAGTTGCCCGTCCCTTCTTCCACAGGAGGTAGATTCTCTTTTTCTCCCGGAGCCTCAAGAATAGTTCCCTATTCATCCACGCCGGTCTCCTTCCCCGCTGGCTCATTTTGCAGCTCAGGGGGACAGCCCGCTCCTGTGCCTGTAAGACTACCTTCTTGAAGAGAAGAAGGTAGACACTAAAAGTTGGGCTGGACTGGGACTCTGGGCAACCTGATCTAGTTGTAGATGTCCCTGTTCATTGCAAGGGAGTTGGACTAGAAGGCCTTTAAGGATCCTTTCCAACTCAAACGACCCTATGATTTCGTAATAACTTGTAACAGATTTCTTGCTATAATGTAGTAATATATTATATATATAATACTTATTAATACAGATTTATACTTATTAATACATATTAATACGTATTGTACAGAGACTCCACTATTTGCATTTTTTACTGAAATTTGATGGGGAACGCTCGCTGACCAGTCATTCCCTTGTTATACGCAATAATGCATTTTTAAGAAGCCTACTATAGAATAAACTTCATAACCATTTGCTTCCATTGTTCCTCATATTAAGTGACTTCACTGTCATGTTCAATGCATGGTGCTCAGCATTATTTCAGAACCTGGCTGAGCCTTTGGGTGCTCTGACAGTGCCAATAGCATACTACAATAATAGCCAGTAAACTAAGAAAATTATTTTCTGTGTGATTCACTTTTTGAAGGGAAATATGAACTTCCGTAAAGGAGTATTCAGCATACTAATCGACCTGTAGTCAGAAGGAAAAGAGAAACAGTAACTCATCACAAAATCCTCAGGCTGAAAACTCATGAGTTTCAGGAACTGAGCTCCTTAAAAACTTTTTTTACAGCTTTGCCTGTACAGGACGTGTAAGACTTTTAAAGACCATACTCCCATACCACCATCTGTCACAGGGTCATTATAGGAGTGTCCAACTAAATTGTGTTAGTAATTTCTGAATGATGCCTGGCAGATGTATGTTTGACTTCTGAGAGGCACTGAGGGGATAAATAATGGGCAAAATCTTGCTTCACATACTTTCATAAAAAGCTTTATTTGGAGGCAAAAGAGCAATTTAGTCACATAAAGTCAGTGCGACTACACTTAACAGGGCTTGTCGGGCACTTGGGACTAATATGATAAACATAGCCAAACAGAAGGTTTGGACTAAGCAAATTTGGTCTGTCCTGTGATTTTTTCTTTTACAACTGTTTTATAACATTGTTTACATCCTGAGAAATCCAGTAGGTAGGAAAAAACACTTATGTTTTTGCACGTTAATCATGTTTTTCTGCAGATAATACATAAGATGGGAGGTCTGATGTTGTGTTTTGTTTTTTATCTCTGAGCAGGCTAGCTGGTTTTCACAGGTCACTGCCTTTGAATTTTCTAAGTGTTCTGCACAGCTACTGCCTTACAACAGCTATTACAATAAAGAAAGTAAAGAAACTAAGATCTGAGCTGTTAAAATAAGCAGCAGATTGCAAGGTGCCTTGAAAACTAAGCACGTTAAATATTCAGATGATAGAGAATGCTCATCCACCCATTTAAAAAGTGTGAAAACAGGGACTAGGATTATTATAGCATCATTTTTGTACACAGTGTTATCTTCAGCTGCACTTTTCTGACCCAGATATTTTCAGTGTGGCTCTTAATAGGGAAAGCTCATGGAAACAGCCAGAAGAGGTCCTCATTCATACAGTGATGTCTCGTTAATTTTTGAGCTTTTCCAAATTCGGATGCAGTTGTTCTGACAGATAGCTTCTCAGAAGTTCAGTAAAGAAAGGTGGGGCAAAACAGCATGATGGCATGCTTCCATATTAGGGGATATTTATGAATTTTGAGAACTTTCCTGACAGGTAGCACTTGATAGGAGAATTTCTGGTGAGTAAACTTGGCCCGTTATGGGGTACTACCTTTACCGTTCCTTGTTCTTGAACAGTGAGGACTGCAGAGCCCTGAAGATCCTTTATCAAGAAAGTTTTCCTTCTTTCTCCTTGCAACGTTAACATGACAGCATTAGTGAGAGGGAAAGCACACAAAGAGAACTCAGGGAATCCCACTCAGTAGTAGTGAACGCATAGAAATGCAACTCAAGGAAAGTATCCTTACATCTGTGTGCAGAAAAGCTGTTATCATTGCATGTGAAAAAGCATCAGGTCACTGCAGATAATTTTATAGGGGAAGATGATAAAAAAAAATAATCAAACTTGGAATTCAAACAATGCAGCAACACAAGGAAAGGAATTACAGAAAATTAAAAATACTGCTGTATCAGTACACAAACTGAGATGGCACACACTTTGCATCCTGTGCGCATTTCCAGTCATCCCATCTTGAAAAGGGTATAGCAGGCTTCCACAGCAATAAGGAAAGGGTAACAAAAATTATCAGAGACATGGAGAAAACAGTTTGTGTGAAGAGAAAGACTAAAATAGTAATCTCCGATTTAGAAAACCATTGAGATTGACAGCATCCAAATCTGAAGGGTGAGAAATGATTCTGTATTCATATCTCCTGTATCTAGGGGACTATTTCAAGCAGAAGTTTTCAATCAAAACAACAACAATTTAAAAAGAACATTTAATTATTTTTTAAACAAAATGTGTGAATCAGATTTGGAACATCATAATGCCAGAAGATGCCATTAAGGCCAAATTTACAAAAGAGTTTCAAAAGACTCATGGAAAATAAGTCTATCAAATGGCTGTTTGACAAGGGTAACTTGAAAGCAGCTCAGGCAGTTCCTGACAGCTATTTGCTGGAAACTAGAAGGACCGCAGAGTTCAACTTTGTTTTCAACCCCTTCCTAAGCACCCTCCTCAACGTGTCACCAGACAAGATGCTTTGCTAGACAGGCCTTTGGTCTGATCCACTGCAATAGTTCCCACATTCTTGCCTACATAGAGCAACTCATTCCATATCTTTCAACAGGATAATTGAACTGCTATAAATTTGGCAGGATCCCTCTGAATGTTGCATCTCTCTATCAAGTCACATTACCTACAAAACTGTAAATAACTGGAAAAAAAAAAAAAAAAGAATAAAAAGCAGAAATACCAGGATAATAAAAAAATAAGAGTGAATTTGCTTTTTTTTTTTTTTTTTTTTTTTTTTGGTAAGATATTTTAGGTACTGGTTTTGTTCAGTGCATTTGGAGCCTTGCAGTCTTCTGCCAAATAAAATCAGAGACAGCAGAAGGAAAATAACATGTCACTTTTCAGAGTTTTCTGTGGAATTTCAACAGCCAAATATATTTTCAGTAGTTACTTCTTGATTATTCATATTGCTTCTTGGTGTAACAAGAAAAGGAGTTCCTTCTATTATTATTTGGAAGGAAAAGTACTTAACCATTCACATTGCATCAGGAGGGGGGTGGTCTGATTTCAAGCTTATTTCACAACATTCCTGGTGTTAATTAATAACATCTGAGCCCCAAAATAATGGTCTATCCTGCCAGACACTTGCATCTGTTTATAACCACAACTGCTAGAATATGTTAATGTACTGTATAAGCATACACTGTCTGAACACATACAGTTCAATAAGGAAGAAAATAGTAAAAAAAATAAAATTAAATTACAAGACAGCTCAAAACCAACAGACCAAAACAGCTAGAAAAACCCACCCTCCTAGGTTTAACATAAGATATTTAACTCTTTCTCAGTATCCAAATATGCAACTTTTTTTTTCTAGTGGTTATTATTTTCAGATCTATTTTAAAAATCCACTCTGCTTTTCTGTCTATTCTGAATAATATATTCATTCAAAATGTATTTCATTTAGCCAGTTACCTGCCAAAATTTTTTCAATTGGTTATCCAATCTTTGCTTTGGTACATTTAGATAACATCACTGATATCAGGACTGCGACTTGCTCTTCGGCTCACACTGAACTCCTTTTTGAAATATTCCTAGGAGTTTTTCTCAGCACTGAAATGAAATTCAAGTTTCTCATCTTCCATTTCTAATTCTCTGTACAATTCTTCACAAGTCTCTGCCTAGTTCTTACCCCTGACATTAAACAAGATAGCAGGCTCAGAAAAGGTTTTTCTCATGAATCACCTGCTACTCTTTTGCCAAAGTCCTATATGAAAATTGAGGGCAATTTCCTGCAGAGCTCCCCTGACAGGTGGGCTCATTTGCAATGTGAACTGTAATGATTCCTTCCTATCAGCCACTCAACTGCTTATTCATTTCTTTATGTTGCTGCAAATCCTTATGAAAGTTCAAGAGGGATCATAAAGAGATTTTGTTCATTTTAAATACACTGATGAGGACTACAGGTCTCTCTCCTCACACTGGTAGGAAGACTTGGCTATAACTGAGACCTACCATTGCTTTTTTGAAACTCCCTAAAGCCATTTTTGCAGACAAAAGCAGAATCATCATCAAGGGAAAATAAACAAACAAAATTAAAATAAAAATTAAATAATGAGAAAATGAAACTAACAAACTTCTAAAAGATTTCAATACAATTTACTAAATAAGTTTAAAGTACAAAAGATTTAGGTAAAAGAAATTTAGTAGCTGAAGTCATTTAGAAAGGTTCTTAAAAATGTGCTCCTTTAGAGTTGAGAGAACTCCAAAGCTTAAGAATGCCTGAATATTAATTCCTGAAGGCATTTTGAGAACAGAGTGATATCATGAAGAGGGGAACAAGAAACTTGTGGAGATTTCATTCAAGTTGTCAAACTTAAGCTGCATATTACACAAACGTTGTGCATTTGTAAAAATGCAACTCAGGTTGTGCATTAGGTAAATGAGCAAACAAGTAATGACTGCACTTTGCCTTGTTCCCTGCTGGCAGCTTGCTCTTGGTACAGCTCTTGCTGTACAGTAGATGATCAGGATTTAGATAACTATTCACCCTGTTAGTTTTCATATAGATATAATCCATAGATACATTAGCTTGTATATCTTGTGTTTCAGATGCAGAATACCTAATAACAAGGTTTCAGTTTATTGAAAACTAAAAACATATCTCAGTTTCTAGTTATGTGGACAACCTTACCTGTGCAGCACAAATGACATATCGGTGAGGCAGGGGAAACTTGCAGTCTGAAAGAAGAAAAATACTTATATATGAGAAAGGCTGTTCAAATATTTGGATAAATTACTCTCTCAGCTTTATAGTTCACCTTATGATTAGGAAAAGTCAGAGAAAAAGGAATCTGAACATCACATTCAGAGTTTGATCTCTTCCCTAAAGCCTCTGGAACTGCAATTTAAAGGACAGAGATTGGTTTGAATCTTGCTGTGTTGTATCCTTCGCGCATTTGTTCGAGTCAAAAAAAGACAGAAAATTCAACTAACTGCTATAGAAGAAGTTTACTCATCGTCTGTAAGAGCTTTGAAATCTTGCTGTATAAGACAGTCATTCTGTGCAAACAAACAATGTTATATAAAAGAAGGAAAGCAAGGAAATGCGAAAGCCGTGTAATACCATTTCCCTATAGTACTGGATGTTTTTGCTGTCAACTTAGATTTCATCACATTTTTCTAAATCAGCTGTTTACAACAAGAACCTGTGCTGGTCACATCAAGGCAGGAGTGCTGCGCACATTGATGTGGGCTCAGTTACTACAGAGATGTTTCACCCACTGGCACAAATACATCTCTTATTTGCATTCAGGAAGAGCAGCTGTTTCTCATGCATACTGAGAGTTACTTTTAACTGATAATGCAACATTACTACTCCACAAATGTTTGTTTTATTCCAATTGCAAAAACAGCTAATTAAAATATTTGGATTATGAGACTACATATACTATAGAAAACATGCTTTAAAAGCCTGTGCATGGATGTGGCTCTTATTTTAGCTAATGTTATGTTTTTTCCTTGTGTCAGTATTAAAGTACTCCTTACTGTTCAGTATGGGTTTTCTAAGACATTCATTGACAAATAAGTGTGTCCTACTGACTGATGGACCACGTATGGTGTAAGCAAAGCAGTAAGTAGCCCAAATACTTCTGAAGGCCACATTTATTCTTCAAAAATATGGAAGACAGTTCAGTTTCTGTGTTAGTTTTAGAGATGAGCGTTGTCTAGCTGAGGCTATGCTCTAGGGCAGAAGTCACACTAGTGTCTAGTATCACATCACTTACTTTTCATATCATCAGATAAAAGATTTTTCAACAATTCTCATTTGTATTTTATTTATTTCTTTAACATGAGGATATCATAGATTTCCATCTTGGCTAGATTTGTTTGGTTTTTTTCCAAGTATTACTAAAATTCACAAAATGAAATGGCTCATTGCTCTTTCTGAATTAGGATCAAAATCAGGAGGATACATGGTAGGGGAAAAAATAACGTAAACCCTTAGGCATTTTGCTATATTTTTTATTAGGAGTTTTAAGGACCACAGATTATATTTCCCTTTCCAGCACAAATTATTTCTGATCTACCCTCAATATTCCTTATTGCAGGTAGTGCTCATTGCTTCTGTCCTATTCTCTGAGCCTCTCTGCTGTTGGCATAGCCTTCTGCATGCATGAAGATGCTCTCTATGTCTGCTGGTCTCCCTGTTTAACAGCTACGGTTCCTTCAGACAGCCCAGATATGACCTCTGATCTCTCTCATTACTTCTTGCTGGATTCTTTGCCACGGATCCAGGCCTCATCTGAAGAGTATCACCACAGCTCAGGTGACAAGCTGCGTTAAAGCACTGCTGTATCTGAGCTACATGATTTTCATTTTTGTATTTGCCAGTGTAAGGTTTATAGTACTATTATAGATGTCTTTGTGATGATAGGTTACTCTAGGAAGAGGACTTGAAATACAACGTCAGGAAACCAAATGCAATAAAAATAAAAATGACTGAAAGTGATATTGACAACCTGGAGACATGCTGGAAAAAAATAGGACGGCATTTGACAAGAAAGAATACAACATACTGCACTTAAGCAGGAATAATCAGCTGTATAAAATGTAAAACCAAGTGGCTGAGTTGCAGCTCTGCACCATTCTGTAACAGATGAAAACATGCTGCAAGGACAGAAAATGGCCTACAGTTATCTTCTGGATAAATCAAGAAGCAATAAGCTTCAGCTGCAGCAAACTCTTAGGTGAGACATTTGGGAATTTTTTTAGCAGTAAGTGTAGTAAAACACTGAACTTAATTGTTTGGTGATATTGAGTATCCCTCATCAGAGACTTTCAGGAGTAGATTAGACAAACTTTTGTCAAAAAAGGTAGCAGGCAAAGCTGCACTCTTTCCAGAGGGGGGTGGATTAATTCCATATGCTTCCACCTCAGTGTCTCCTAATCACATTCCAGATGTTGAAGATATGCTGTTAATCACAATCCTGACATGTGGAGTGATTCCATCCTCAGCTTGATACCCCTGGGTACTACATGCGTGGCTAATATGAGTATTCTCTGTTTCATTGCTCAGACTACTGATGAAATCATTGCACAGACCAGGCCCAGGACTAACCCTAGGGGATCTCTGTGAGGTCCATTCTCTCAATTTGATCATAAGCTGCTGGTAATTACCATGACTGTGTTTTTCCCAACCAGCTTCACATCTGCTTTGTAGTAGATACCTCTAGGCTGTGTTTTTTGGCTGTTTTGGAAACTGCCATTTGAGACAACACCAAAAGCTTTGTCAAAGACATGTTATTTATAATTGCCTCTCTATTCTTCGTTCCATGATGTCACCAGAGATAATTAGTCTAATTTGTGTGGTTTTTTCTTTTCAAGAGGTGTTTTCTCTTCTTGTTAAATGGATTGCTTATCTGTATTTATCTGGGTTCAGAAGTCAAACTTATTGCTCAGTGAATCTCTTAGTACTCCTTCTCTCCTCTGGCTTCTCTTCTTTTCACTTTTAAAAATGTGATTATGATTTTCCCTTCCCATCTTCCGGAACCTCATCCACTCTCTGTGTCACTGAGGAAGAAGGGACAATCTCAGATACCTCGTTAAGTATTCCAGGGTGAGTTTCATCAGGCTCTGCCAATTCACAAACATCTCTAACCTGGTTTTTTGTGTTTTTTTTTTGACGCTAGTTAGAGCACTTAACCATCTGTCACCGATGTTCATTGTGTTAGCCATCTGGCCACATTTATCCTGGTTAGTAAAATTGAAGCAAAAAAGGCACGCAAACACTCAATTTTTCCCAATATCTGATAATAGTTTTATCTTCTCGCTGGGATTTGTTCATTACTTCCTTTTCTTAGAAAATGCACTTTTGGAATGTTTTTTGCTATCTTTCTGTCTCCTGTTTGTATTAAATCCAGTGAGCCCTGGCATTTTTTATGTTGCTCCTATTGTGTGTGTGTGTCTGTGAGAGAGAGAGAGCAAAATAATTCAAACTTTCAGTATCAAATTAAATGAAGAAAAAATGAGTTTTGGAAAGCTAGATGACCCCAAAATTATGTTTTCATTAAAACAGGTTAAAGAAAAGAGTCCAGGTTGGCGTAAAAATATATTTCAGGACTATTTGTTTGTTTTGCCAGAAATAAAACAAGCAAAGAACAAACAAATATCAGATTTGCCCAAAGGAGCTTTTTAAAAAAGAACAAATTTTTTTTGGTCTTGTAACTGAGTTACAAGTTGTAAGTATTCCTCCAGTACCACTAAGGACCCTCAGTCCTAAAGCCTGGGGGACACTAGTCTAGAGATCAGATTCCTTTTTGCATGTACAATCTTTCAGGTAAGTAAAATTTATATGCCAATCCATTAAGAGTTGTCAAGTATAGCCATGCCAACTACTGCTTTCTTAGAGTCAAAGCAAGTAGACTTTTCTGCACATTTATAATAGTAGATAATATTTGGATTATTTAGTTTGCAGGTACAGAGAGCCATTCTTCATCACCACAATGGTAACCGTGTCACAGGAAGTAAGATTTTGAACACAGAATCTTTGACCATAGTCAGCTTCTCAGATTCTGACATGAGGAAGAGGAGTAATAGCTCAAAAGACAATGCCAGATATTTTACAGAAAGGAGTTAAGCATCTGTAAATCCTCAGCTGTAGAAAGGGAAGTGGGCTCATAAACAGACAGCAAGCAGATGTGATGGCTCTCTGCCCTTACTGTGCAAAGATAAGCAAGTTAAAGGAACAATCAGGGGATTAGAATGATTCCTAAAGTTTGCTGAGTTCAAAAATTTATTTAGCCCCAAAGCATATTTTAACTTCAATAGTATGTATTCTTTGAAGTGGATTGTGTTTGCCTTTCCATCATAAGACTCTTCAAATCATGACTGAATGCTTTTAGCACATCTGCTCTTGTCTGCCCACAAGCCACAGTTCTTTTATATGGCAGCTACTCTTTGCCTTGCTGCAGTGCTATAAGCCACATTACCAATAAGATCAGGTCTCACTCATCATCTCCTGAGCTGAAATCAACCTGTAAAATAGCGGATTCAACAGGTGCATTCTATTTTTTAGAAGTTTATGATTCATATGTGTTTGGATTTTGAAGTGGAAACATACTCAAAGCAATGTGCCCTCGACATCCGCAGAACAGTTTCTTCTCTTGCATTAATATGATTTGAATCAGAGGAAATGCAAAGGCACATTCATGCCTTCTTCCAACTCTTCTCACAGTTTCTTTGCCAATGGGTAACGAATACTTCCCTCACAGCTTCACAAATATCCTCCCTTGGGTCCATCTACATCTCTGTCAGTTTGTCCCATCAGATGATAAGCAGGGAAAACTCACATTTACTTCTCAAGTGCCAGGGCTTTGACCATAGCCCCGTGTCCCTCCAAACCCTAGAAGTCAGGCTGCCTTTGGCCTACACTCCTAGACCTGCTCTGTCATAGTGCTGGGCGATCTTTTTGCAGCCTGTTGTGACCTGGGAGAAGCCTCTTTGGGAATCTTCCCTACCATCACTCCCAACTTGTGTTTAAGCTCTGGTCCTAACCTGTGGTCCCTGCTTGAGCTTCACTGTAGCCACACTGTGCTCAGTTCTAAGTACTGGCTGGTCTAGACCACTGGCTTGCCTCTGGACCTGATGCATTGCTAGGGACCGACCTGGTGACTAGCAGACCTCATCTGACTGCATCCAGACCTGTTCCATGATTCTAGCGTGAGTACTAGGAGATGGCATCGATTAGCATGGAGGTCACTGTGCTGATTCCTTGCTGTCATCCAAATCTCTTGCCACTTTTCCTTGAGTTATGGGAATACAAGAGATTTTCCTCCCTTCTGTAGTCACAGTTAGGTCAGAGAAAAGAGAAAATACATGGAAGAGGCTGCAATTTATTTTACCTCTCCTTTGTTCTCTCTCTAGGCGCTGTTTTTCAAAAGAGAGCCAAAGACTTCCCAAGGCTGACTTGTTTTTTTTTTTTTTATTTATCTTTAATTTTTTAAATTTTTTTTTTATCCTTTTTTTTTTACTTCACAAATAAACACAGGGGCAGATCACAAGCAACATGACTTAAGAGAAAAAAAAATGGGAAAAGGGCTTGTAGAAGGTTTACCCAATAGTAAGAAAATGATTGTGCCAGTACAGTGAAAAGGATGTACATTCTGAGGCAAGGCTGTTTGTGCCTCCTCCCAGATTTGTGTCTAAAATATGAGAACACAACAGATGTATGTTACACTGGATAAGTAACATGCATATCTAAATCTTATTTCTCTGTGTGGTGCAGCAGGGAAAAGTGTCCATTTCTCACTGGTAATTAGAGGGTGCAGCAGATGGTAAGGCTTAGTGTACTTCATAAGGCCCATAAAAGGAACCCAGGCTGCCAAGCAATTCTTCATTATAAGAAGCTTGTTAAGGTGCACCTAGGAGTTTTTACTGGGTTCTAGGAAACATTCTTTTGTATGGTAATATCCTGTTAAAATTATTATTCTCATTCCTAATAACAGTTTTTCTTCTAGCACCAGGAACATTATTCTGATTACAAGACCCATAGGCACCAATCTTTATGTATACACAGTAAGATATGCTCTCCATCGCTACTCCAAAGAGATTGTAAGTCAAGGATGAGAAAGAAATATTTGTATCTGTGTATATATCACACAGAGGTTAGATCCTGTTAGTATAGCAACAGAAAACCATAGAGAAAATGGGCCATAAATTCAAATCTCTTAAGCCAGTACAAGCAAACTTCACAACTAGCCATTTAGTCTTTTTGGCTGCAGCTCATGTCATCGTATTTTTGTAAATCACTTCTCAAAAAGTGCAATACCCTTTGAGATTTCCTTTTATTTCACTTTTTTTAATGTCGTGTTCCTTTTGCTCTGGCAGATTACACAGAGGTACACATGGAGATGTGAAATGAATGGTAGTTACTTCCTGCCATGTTCGTTGTCTGGGATAAATAAGAACTCATGTCAAGAGGTGAAAAATAATCATTACCCTCTGTATGTGAGTCACCCAATTTACTGCTTCATGTATACTTCCATCCTAAATTGAAAGGGATTATAAATGAAGAATTTTCAGTATTCCTTATGTGACTGCCATGTAAATTCATAGTGTTTCTCAGGAGTGATGAAGAGTAGAAATCAACATTAATCTTTCCCCTTTAATGTAGTCATCAGAGGACTCTGGTAATAGTTTTTTTCCCCATAATATAAGTGGAAAAATAACTCTACCCTTCCTTAAAGGATATATGAGATAATAACTACCACACAGCGAATTCCAGAAGGAGTCTGTACTCCTTCACTTTGTATTAGATAACTATGGTTCAAAACACACGTTCCTTGCTTGTCTTTGCTATTGCTTCCTCTCCAAGTAATACCTGCTCCTATACTACTATTGCATAGTGTTTCCCATAGGAAATGGTAGGAAAAACTACATATCGTTGACACAGAACCTGGTATACTTCTGGGCACTTTGCCAGCCATTGCACCAACTCCTGGGGCACAAGTGGTGCCTCCTTTTGCCATCTCTCCAAACACAGAGACAGTGCAGATGTGTTTCTCACCTGGCCCATCTCAACAGAGTCCATTTAAAACACAGATCTGACATTCATGGTGCACACATTTGCTGCAAAATGGTTGAATGTGAGCTTAATAGGACGCAGAAGGATGTGTCAGATTGCAAGCTAGAGTACTATTGTAGGAGCCTGCATAAGATGGAGTCATACAAAAAAAGCAGATCCTTGGTACAATAACTACAAACATGTCAGAGATTCAAGTGCCAAATACATGATCAGAATTTCAACTATACAAATACATATGTATCCAACACACATTCAAATGTGTTAACTGGTCACAAAGCAAATATTTAATGCAACAGAATGTAACATCTTCTGACAGAAAGGGATTTCTGAGCTAATTACCACCAAGTTCTAGCTGCAAGACAGTTATGACAAACTGGTTATTATTTGGCAAGAAACATGCCATTCCTGGATGGCTTTTCTGCCTGAATTAACCATGTAAATTATTATACTGCAAGTGAGTTGGACTCAGTGCTGGAGGGGCCAAGGGTCCTTGCCTAAATGCTTGAACAAAAAGACAAAAACCTATGGAATTAATTTTCAAACTAAAGCAATGGAAAGATTAATGATCTGAAGTGACTTTATATGTTAACACTGAACATACTATCAGCTATGCAGCAGCTGAAACCGATATTACATTTTGCATTATCAAATTTGTCTCCAGTTCATATTCTTTGTAAAAGGAATTTCCTCACCAAAGTTGCCTGTAATTAAGTCTGAGTTCTTGCATTTTCCACATTTCTGAAGATTTCAGAACTGCTGTCTCTCTATAGAAAATGCCAAACACAATGGGTAAGTGGATCACAACAACCACAGCCAGAACCATGAGGAACCCCAATAGTCTATGATTCTATATATCTCCTA
The DNA here is from genome assembly GCA_016647715.1 of Pavo muticus. Taxonomy (NCBI): domain Eukaryota; kingdom Metazoa; phylum Chordata; class Aves; order Galliformes; family Phasianidae; genus Pavo; species Pavo muticus. Next base: position 1,693,212 of record JACDJE010000023.1, on the reverse strand, counting down.
ACTCAAAATAGAAAGAAAAAGCAACTCTGAAAAGCATACCAATGTACCAAATTATCAGATCTTTCCTCGTTCTCAAGGATCTTAGATCAAAAGATACTATTTGAGGGGGAAAAAAAAGAGAAAAAAAAACCCAACATTATTTTTAGTTTGCCTTTGTACCAAGAAAGGATCAGTCGTCTGTTTTGTGGGGATTTTCCTATACAGCAATATGCTTCCATAAAAAGAATCCTCATTGCTTCTTACTTTAGCAAAATAAAGGTGAACCACAGGCAGTTTTGGAGATTAAGAGCTTGCAGTTGCTGCCCATGCCTGATCTGAGCAAGATGCCCAGAGCCAAGAAACTTACACTGGATGCAGCTCTTCAAGGAGTTTTATGTGACCTCAGGCAAATACCAGTCATCGTAGCCACAGGGCAAATCTAATGTGCTGGCAGATCAGGATATGGTTAAAGCATTAGTAACACAGGCAGACCAAAATATCATATAAAATATGCCTATCAGACAACAGTTAACGTCTGCATTTCCTTTTCTGTGTTTTAGGTTCATTGCATTGCTTTGTTGTGGTACATTATAAAAAGAACTTCAGAATAAAACATGAGACCTAAACTAGTAATTTTTTATTTTCAATAATCTTTGTGTACACAGAACAGTAACTTTCTATTCTAATGATGATATAAAATTAATAATCCAGCAGACAGAGAACATACATTATGTGTCAGCAAGGAACCTAAGAACACTTCAAATGTTTATTTTTTGATCTGTTGTGCATTTGTTTTCTGTTTGGGTTTGTTGTTTTTTTTTTTTTTGTCATGTAACATTTAATGGACTGAGGTGTGGAGGACAGGGGACATTCTGAAAGACCTGAAGGTACTGAAATACAATCTGCCAAACCAAAAACCTACAATTCAACTGCAAAATGCTTCAACCCAGACTCCTCAAAGTAACACCATGAAAGTGACTGTACCAGGTAACTCCATAGGTTTATCTAGCCCACTATGCTTTTTCCCACAAGTGCCCCATGAGAGCGCCTGAGGAAAGGTATAAGAGCAGTCTAAGTATATTCAGTTTTTCCTTCCTAATAGTCTCCTTATATCCAATCATATTTAGCTCAGAAGAGTGATGAGCTATCTGCATCTTCTACAATTGCAATAGTTCTCCACAGATTTGTCTTTCATGAACTTGTCCAGTCTCCTCTGGGACATACAGAAACTTCTAGTGTCCTCAGTGGTATTGTTCTACAAGCCTCCTGCATTGTGCATGAAGAGCAGACTCGTGGTGTTTGTCTTGATTAATGCTTCTACGACCAGAGAATCACAGCCTCTTGTTTCCAGTCAGGAAGAGATAATGAAGGAGAGATTTCTCTCTGCTCTCACTATGCTTCTCCATGTTTTGTAGATTTGTGCTTCCATTCCATTCCCCAAATTTGTAACCTATGATTTGGAAGCCGTTAGAATAGAATAGAATAGAATAGAATAGAATAGAATAGAATAGAATAGAATAGAATAGAATAGAATAGAATAGAATAGAATAGAATAGAATAGAATAGAATAGAATAGAATAGAATAGAATAGAATAGAATAGAATAGAATAGAATAGAATAGAATAATTCAGTTGTAAGCAACCGTCAAAGATCTTCAGGTCCAACTGCCTGACATTTTTGGGACTAATCAAAAGTTAAAGCTTATTATTGAGGGTTTTGTTCAAATATCTCAGTTATGGCATCAACCACCTCTCCAGGAAGCCTTCTCTAGTGTTTGGCCACCCTCCCAGAAAGGAAGTGTTTCCTTATATTTAGTCTGAACCATACCTGGTGCAACCTTGTGTCATTCCCACATGTACAGTCATCAGAAACCTGCTTCTCCTCCTCAGGGAACAGTAGAGAGCAATGTGGTCACCTCTCGGCCTCCTCCAGACTAGACAGCCCAATGTCCTCAGCCTTTCCTTGCAGGACATGCATTCCACTCTTTTAACAGTTTTGTTGCCCTTGTATGGATGCTTCCAATGACATTGTCATCCTTTTTATACTGCGGAGACCAGAACTGCACATAATATTCAAGGTGAAACCACACCAACACTAAGTATAGCAGGAGAATCACCTCTTTTGACCAGCTGTCTGTGCTGTGCTTAATGCACCCCACAATGCATTTTGCCCTCTTGGCTGCTGAGCACACTGCTGCTCACACTGAGCTGCTGGCACCAGCAGCCCCAGGTCCCTTCATGCTGAGCTGCTCCTCAGTCTGTCCCCAGCCCAGCACTGCTCCATCCCAGGCTCAGCAGGTGGCATTTTCCTTTGTTGAACTTTGTGCCGCTGATGATTGTCCAATGCTGCAATGTATCTCGATCCCTCTGTAAGGCCATTCAGCCCTCCAGGGAATCAGCAGCACCCCCCAGCTTCATGTGTCACCAAATTTGCTGAGGATACACTCCACTCCTGCCTCTGGATCACCAACAATACCACTGAACAGAATAAATCCTAGAAATGAGCCCTGGAGAATGCTGCTGGAGATAGTTCACCAGTCAGATGTAGCTCCATTTACTAGAACATTTTGAACTCTACTGTCGAGTCATTTCATCACTCAGCATCGAGTGAACCTGTTCATCTCACAACTGAATAATTTGTCCAGAAGGATGCCATGAGGGATGGTGTCAAAGGTCCTCCAGAAATACAGAAAGATTACATCTGCTGTCTTACCAACTTTGCTGCTCTTCTCTCGACTTTTTCCATTTGTGCTCTGTTCTCCTTGCAAAGAGGAACATACCACTGGAGCCACAAGTGAGCTATGGATTTATACTGAGTCAGAATAATAATGTTCTCAGTTTTAGACTCTGATCTTTTTCTCGTATTTTCCAAAATCTGTATTGCTTTTTGACTGATACTAAGCTCTGAGTTCATGTTTGCATGGAAACATGAGTCATAACCCTAAGATTTCACTCACGGGTGATGATGGGAGCTCAGAGCCCATCATTTTGTATGCAAACTTAGGATTGTTTTTCCCATGTGCATCACTTCATATTTTCCAATCTTGAATTTCAGCTGCCTCTTATTACATAAGTGTTCTGCTTTTATGAGTTATCCATTACTGTCTTCCAGAATATTCTTATTTGCTACTGTAATTGTTTGTTTGTATTTAAAAGAAACATTGTTTGTTTTCCAATAATAATTCTGTTGTCAGTTTCCACAATACGTTATTAACAGCACTTTTAATTCAATTACAGAATAGGAAGCAACTCTTTTTATTTGGAAACAGAAACAACCTTAGAACCAAGTACAATAAGTTATAAAAATTGCTGAAGTTGCCTTCATAATCACAGACAATAAGAAAATGCCACATATTTGTCAATGGCTTTCACTTTGGAGAATCATATGAACTTTCTGAGACTCTCTCTAGGTATGACGACCTGTCATATAAACAGTACGGAACTGATATCTCATATCCATATCTGATATGGAACTAACTGACATGGACTAAGTAGTTAATTTGGGATAAGTGTCCATAGGCCGTAGAGAGTAATAATTATTAACAGACTTTAGTCTAAGGCTGTAAACTGACTTTCTTTTTGACTGGTTCGTGCTGAAAACATATCAAAACCAGTTATTTATATTTATAAAATTAGTAAATACAGCTATCTAAATCCCACTAGGTCTATGATACTCTCTTATTTGATTATTTAATAATAATTTTTTTTGTAGGCTAATATATACTAGAATTTAAGATTTTTGAGACAATAATGAATGAGGATTTAGATAAAAAAAAAAACCAGTAGACTAAATTTCAAAAAACACCTAGAAAATTACTGATCTTTTGATTTTTGAAAGCTATATTCGTTAGTTATCACTGAACAATTCACTGTTAATAATTACACGCAAACAATTTAAAATATAATTTCTCCATCTACTGAACTGAATGCATTTCAGACACAATTGCACTTAGTACTAAAAAGTCTGGAAACTTTAGTCTGCAGAAAAAGCTGAGAAAAGTCACTTTTTCTTATATACAGATAAAAGAGCAGTTGCAAGAAAATTCCTCCTCCCAGCATCCTTTGCTGCATGGACAGAACCCATATTCATGCCCAAGGGATAGATTCTACCTTAAGATCCTAGATAGAGGGCTTCTCTTTGAACCTCCTTTTTACATAAAAACTTTGGAGACATTTCTGCATTTGAAATTGAGTCACAAGGGTCCATCTGCTGTGTGGAGGGTGATGGCAAACTCTTGTAAGCCAGGTTTGCTGTTCACTCCTTCCTTGCAAATGGGCAAATAAAATGATACCATGGCAGAATGAAGTCTGAGAAAGCAACAGGAAAAGAGCAATTTTGTCTTCCACAGCCAGAAGAATCTTGTTCAGCTTCACAAAAATGAGAAAGGGAGGTGTACATAAGGCCTACATTAATATACATTATATATTTTTCTGTAGAACCTCACAAAACCACTTTAACATAGCTCTCACATAGTGATGAAACTTATTGTAACTCAGAATTTAGGCTGACATTACACAATGAAGGTTGTTTTAACAAAAGCAAGATCATTTTCAAAATAAAGCAGCTTATTTTGCCAAATATTAAACCTCATTACCATCAACCTGCAGAAGAAATGTAGAGGTGATCCTGTTACTTCTGGAATGAATGAGGTTTTGTTCATAGCTGGGGAAGAGCCTGCTACATATTTTTCAATAGAAAACTGGCCTTCAGAGCTCTTACCAGAGGGATCAGACTCAGTCCTGCATAGTTTCTCTCCATCTGTGACCAAGAAAATGATAAAGTAGAAGATATAAGAAATTTCTCCTCCCTTTGAGGAAAGGCTGGGTATAGCAGAATAACGCTTAAATGTCCTTGTTCCAGTTCCATCATCCCCAGCCACTGCTGGGTTTTCAGCTCATGTCCTTAATTACCTCAACTGAAAAAGTAGAAACAGATAATTAACTCTTTGAAGAATTCAAAGCTCACACAATTTTATAATATTAGTGATTTCTTCTGATATTCTACTTGGTATATTATTCTGGAGGAATATTGTCTTCCTATCCACATTAAAGCAGTCAAGTATGTTGCTTATATGTTTGAAAACCATGTATTTTTTTTCTTTTTCAGAGTTAGACATGTCTGTGTAATCAGATATGGGCCATCACATATTAGCTCCAGGGCTTTGATCTGAGAGTGCTGAAGCTACAGCTCCAACCATGAACAGTTGTTATCATCACATAATTGGGAATACTCTAAAAAGTAATCCTGAGAGTATGCCTACAGAGTATTTAGACAGGTAGTCATGACAAATAGGGCCTCATTCAGCCCACACTCATTTTTAGAAGACCATATTGACATGGACTGGGACAGCCAAAAATCCCATCTCCTGGCATTCACTTGCTCAGCCTCAGAACTGGACAAGCACAGCTACATGCTTTTTTCTCTCTGAACTATGAGTATGCACCACTGGTGGCATACAACATAAGCATAACCATTAATGCAGGATGGGATTATTTCCAATAGACTTGAATGTAGGACCAGATGTGGCTTGCTCCGTGCCACTTCAGTGTGCAAACATCTGCTGATGCTCACCCAGATAGGACAGCACTACAGGGAAAAGAACAAAGTGTAAGTGCTCCCTGGGACACGTGCAAGGGAAGAAGATTACTTGCTCCCCAAGTCATGGACAAGGCAAACTCTGTCAAAGCCATTTATTTAATCTCTGAAAAGAAATAGTATTTTGTCCATAATGTTGTACAAATGAAATATCAAAAACCTGCCTGCAAAGTCAAAGTTGGAGGAACTATGGCTTTATATATATCTTCTTATCATTACCCAAATAAATGACTAAGCAGATTGCAGCTATATTCAATTAAGATTTAAAGTGAGTCAGTAATCAAAGGTGTAGGAGAGGAAAAGGAACTTCAGGGAAATGCTCTTACAGACACTGTTAGGGGCTGCAGAGAATGGCCCAAGGGGGTTCTACAAGTCGTCAGGGCAGCTAGGCCTTGCCCCAACATCCAAGCCAGGAGCTGAGCACTGGGGGCACCCCCAGACCCAGGCATTGGGCACCTTCTTGGGGACAGGGACAAGCCAAGGCCAGGCCAGGACATGGGGCTGCGAGTGACCTGGCCTATTGAGGCCCAAGGCTGGGCAGGGCAGGGCTGAGGGGAGCTGGAGATCGTCTGTGCTCTGATCTTGCTGCAGCAGGGACTGATGGCCCCAGGGGACCCACTCCCACAAAATATGTCTGACAAATGGAGCAGTAAAACAGTGCTTAAGCAGGAGCAGGAGTAGTGAAGCTGTGACCTAAGTTGTAATTGCTGACTTTGTTTCAATCTCAGGAAAAGGGACTTAACAGGTGACCCACAAGAAAAAGCTGGGGGCCTGGGAATTTTATCCATTTATCTGGTCTGCTTGTTTACGAGATTTACAATCATTTCACCATTCCTCCTTCCTGTCTCTCCCATCCAGAGAGGCAGATGACATTTTAAATACTCCAGAAATGTAGCAGGCAATCTTTATGCTTGTTATGAAATTTTACTTCCTTTTCTGATTAATGTTTTCCAAATGATGTGTTTGCATTGTAGATGTAGCTTTATTTTACCAGGACAATTGAGCCTGTACTCCCCAGGCAGTGATAAGCTACAACAAAAAATCCCCAACAGCCCTCTCTTTTCCCTAGGCATGCTTTACAAATGATCCAGACCCTTTTCAGATATGCTCATCTGTTCCTTAATCCCCTCTCAAGAAATGTTTTAGAGAGCTGAGGAATGCATAAAGATGTTTGAGTCACATTTTTATCTTGTGCTGTTTTGGATCATACTGTACAAAAGTCTCCACAAGTAGGATGTAACTGGAAAGCCTGGTCTCTGTACTGGCTCTCCAACGGCTCTATGGGAAATCAAAAGAAAGCTCAGCAGAGCTCAAAGAAAAAGTTTTTATTGTTGTCTTTAGAACATTCTTCTAAATAAAGAGCTTTTTAATTCAATTCTAATGCCAGGAGAACAAGATCTGCATTGTTCACATCTGTTTGTTAAAGTAAATAAGGACAGTTCTTCTGGAGGAAGAAGATGCAGAATGACTGTCCTTCCTGTGCCTTCAGTCCTTTTACTCATTCATTACACACCTTTCAAAGGCAAGTGAGTACCAGCAGTGATTCTCTCACTGTGCTAGCGTGACTCATTCACCAAGACTCACCCAATACCTGCAGCAGTGGCAAAGTAGGAGAATAGTCATTGCCCACAGTGACTGCTCCTGTATTGACCTCAGAAGGCTATGTCATACGTAGGCACTTGGACAGCCCTGCACCTGTGATCCAGACTCATTACTTAAAAAATTAAATGCTGGTTTGGGGGGGTTCTGTCTAAAACAACTCCTTTGTTTCTGTGTTTTTCACACTTTCCTGAAGAGGGAAAACACCTTTATGAGCAGGTAGTTAAAGTTGTTTGATGAAATCTACCTAGGGAGGGCAGGAAATTCTCTATAAGGTAGTAAAAATTCTGTCTCTATGTTCATGTCCCTTACACTGAATATACAGTCCTGGAAAGGATTGCTACAGCTTGCTGCATCCTTTGCATTACAAATTCCTTTTATGGAAACTTTGCAACTAAAGGTAAAGGGATGTAAATGAAAAACAAGTAGCACATGAGAGATCCCAAAGGTTGGCTTCTGGAATTTTACCAGGGCTCACGTGCATCCTGGGTAAGACTTATTTTTGTGATGGACAACATGTCCAATTTCAATTATGTAGGAAAAAATACCAGACATAAACACAGAGGTATTATGTCAGCTAGATTCCTTTATCCTTTATCCTTCTGTCATAAGAATAGGAAGTGTTTTAATCTTACGGACAGGAGGAAAGTAAGACTGGCGCATGACCATAACCACAGAGGTCATTTTGTCTATTCCTTGTCCATAGCTCATTGTGTCTCAAGATATCATTTTAGTCTTTTGGTCATGCAGCCTCCTTACTCAGATTTCATTTCCTCAGCTCTTGTGCTGACGTGTATAAGTAGACATACATTCCTTGGAAACCCATTACTCTGTTCAGTCCAGCAAGAAGAGAAAATGCCAGAACTCCTGGGAGAGATTTTGGGGATGGGGGGAGAATGGTCACAGGCAAGGCAGAAGATCAGCAAAGAGCAGAAGATCAGATGGAGTTTGTGCTGTCAGCCTGTGATCAGATGCTTTGTCTCAGCCCTCGTTCATCAAATGTGAAGCACACTAAACTAACGACACCTCTCTGAAGGGTGATTCTAAATGTAACATTGTTCTGCCTATTTTTGTTATTAAAATCCATTCTATTTATTGCCATCCTTATTTTATCTGTTTTCTCCTCCACACTGGTTCCTGTGTAAATCAATGCTGAACAAGAAGGAATCTATTTTTTGATCCTACCAAATCCGCAAGGCATTATATGTAGTGTAGTGACATTCTATAAAGATATGCTATAGCTACAACAGTTTGCAAAAAAAAACTCTTCCAAGTTAAAGAATGAAAATGCAATACATATTTGAATTGCATTTTTTTCAGATGCTGTGTTTTTTTTCATATTTAAGTGACACATATGATTGTGGATTGGTGTATTCAAAATTTCTGGGGAAAAATAATTAGTAAAAATATAACAATATCTGCTTAACGTATAGTTTTTAATTCAACTAAGATGCATCAAATGCACTAAAAACTGTTACATAGGTGTGTATTTTTGGTTGAGAGCAATTTGCTTTTCTGTTTATGTTACAGGAAACTCCTCTTTGCCAAGTCATCAAACTATGATTTTAAGCATAAGAAAATATATTAGTATAGAAGATTCACTTCTAGGAAGTAAGGGAATATTACCTTCTACTTTACAAGGGTATAAAGTTCTCATGTAAATCACAGTAACCTTTAAAATCAAAGGTTGTTCTAGTGTTAAAAAAATACTACAGCTTTTTCCTTACCTACATATCTGGTAGCATAACATGAAGGTCTTTCTCAATACACAGAAGAGTTATGCATACCTGCTCTAATAACTTGCAAAGAAACACTGGATATACATTAATGTTGCCATGTTAATCAGTTTGCCAGGGACCAAACAGAGCTGTTCTCAGAGCCATGAACTGCTGGAATGTGAAACAGAAAACCAATTGACAGGTTTTCAGCAAGGACACAGACTTGGAAAGAGTTGACTGTTAAATTTCTAAGCCCTTCTGTTAGGAAGAAAAGAAAAGGTGGATGAGGATAATTTCCACACATGAGGGAAATGCCAGACACAGAATTGTGCATAAAAATAACGCAAGCTTCTAACAATTCTTTAGAAACTGAGTGTAGATGATGTAGGAAACGAATCATTTTCACACAGTGAGGATATGCTGATTCTGCCTTCTCCAAATGTTTGGAAGTCAAGCTGCAGCTTCTTTCATTTAACTTCTATACCACAATTCAGCAGTCTTAGAAGGCTGACTCCCTCTGAGAAGCTGAAACATTTGTAAAAAGTAAATGCAATTAAAATATTAACACAATAATAGAAGTAAGAAAAAAAAATAATCCCAGAAAAAAGAAAAAAAAAAAAATCTGAAAACATAGCTGGTAGCAGCCAGAAAGAAGCTAGTTGGGCTCTAGAAGGGGACATGGCAGAGAAACTAATCCCAGTGTTTAACTAGTCAACTGTCACAGAGGCCATGCCAAGAGGTTCATTTCTGCCTGGGACCCCAAGGGGTCCTGCCCAGCTCAAAATGTGTTCCCACAGATTGCTGAGGGGAGCACAGCCTGCTCAGTGCAACTGTCTTACATAGGATGAATTTAAGACTCTGCACTGATGCTGGTTACAAAAAAAAAAATAGGCGAGCTGTCTCCCTTACTCTGCTCTGTTGCTGTCTCCTTTCCTCATCTCTGCAGTGGCTGCAGATTTTTAGAGCCAGTTATGTGAACAAGAAAAGGGGATGTTGAGGCTCTCCCAGGTCCTTTTCTTGCCTAGCTTTGATCTTGAAAACAGTGGTGGAGTTTCCATCTTCCCTCACTCTCATGTACAACATCTCTCTGGTCAGCTCAAGTCATGGACAATAAATTTATGCATTTTGATACATTGGCTAAACACAGCCCTGTCAACAGCTAAAAATATGCAACCGTGCTTTCCATTTGGATAAAAGAATTTGAGAATACGTTTCAAGATTGCCATAAAAATCACCAATTTTTTTATTTATTTATGACTCCATTTTTGGTCAACATAAATATATTACTTATGAATTTTCAAATAGAATATTTAGAGTTGCAATCAGATATTCAACTGAAAAATGTGACCATCTGTCTCTATCAGACTTCTATAAGCCCTCTGTTACCAGAGAGAAATACCCCCTCACTTTACAGACATGCCTCATTCATGTCACCGCTTTTTACAGTACGTACACTTATGAACAAATATTTTGAAGGACAAAACACAGGAAAAATAAAATTTCATCAAAAATCTCTGACAAACACCTTGAGATCTCACTACAAATTGCAGCCACTGCTGTCGAACCAGAACAACACATTAGTTTCATGAAAACAAGGTCACGTATCTGACTAGTTATAAAATATAAAAAGTTTAAAAGTATTATATAATTATTTAGTAATTATTATTGAAGTTATAAAATATTAAAAACTAAAATGTTTTTTAACTTCTATATATTAACTACATTATATATTTTATGAGGACTGCTCCAAAAGTAATGCCTCCTGTTTTATTATGCTGTCCCACAGCATCAGAGGAGGATGTTGATGAAATGGCAGTAGGGGCTGAACCTTCCCACCAGTATTCCATTATGTTCTGTTGCTGTGTGACAGATGGCAGCAGAGGGGCAATCTGACAAAAAAAAAATGGCATCTAACATGGAAGTGCAGATGAAGCAAAGGTGTGTCACTGAATTCCTCCTTGCAGAAAAAAAATGGCACCCATTGGCATTCACTGATGCTTGTTGGATGTTTCTAGAGACCAAACAGTGAATGTGAGCACAGTAAGATGTGTGTGGTGCATTTCAGCAGTGACAACAGCAACAGTGGGTCATCTACACTGGTGCAGGTTTTTACAAGTGCAGCATGCAGGTCCCTGTTCATCTTTAACAAAAACGCAGAGTTAATAGTGGTGACCATGTTGAAAAACAGTGTTTTTTTAGTGTCAAACAGTGGTAGTATGCTCATTTTCTCTGTTGTTGTTTCCGCGGAAATAGATAGGAGGAATTATTTTTGGAGCAACCTACGTATATGCAGCCCAAGGCACTCAGTGTGGCCCGAGCAAACCAAGAAGTTGAACACCCATGAGCTACTCTGTTTTCAGAGACATGTAAAAGGAAGCTCAAATGTATTCCTTCATTGAAAAGATTCTCTATGAACAGAATGTTATTTGGTGAAAGAAGAAGTGCCAATAAATCATACTGAAGAGGGAGATCATTTGGGGCATGTGTGTACTAGAAACTGCAGCAGCCAATGGGTGGTACCTGTTTCACGGAGAAAAAAAAACAAGAGGTATTAAAAGCAATTACAGTAACAAGAAGGCTTTGACTTGCTCATTTAAAAAGAAATCAAATTACTAAACAAAAATCAAACCTGCTTCTGATAATGTCTATTAGCCCTTTGCACATCGCCAAGAACACAAGATTTTGCTGGAAGACCAAGCCTGCCCTTTGATAGTGACTCATTACAGCATGCTGCAAAGTTCTGCTGCAGGAATCTGCTGCTAGAACGTGACCTTCTTCCTGTTAAATAATGCCAAGACTGATGTAATGTGCTTGAACTTCTAAACGAATCAAATACAGGCACACTTTCCTAATTCTGACACTGTCTTACGAGAGAGCTCTCGTGTAACCAAGAGCTTTACCACAATAGTGCTCTGTGATATGTTGTAATACAGCCTCATTATTAGAGGATCAGAAAAATGAACTTGCATAGCAAATTCTGATATTAAAAAAAAAAAAAAGTTCCAAATTCAATATCTGAGATTTCTGGAAAACAAATGCAACTATTTTCTGTAATATGGTAGCTGATGCCCCATAGAACTGTTCCACCAAAGATTTTTATCAGTTCCATCCTTAAATAACAACAAATGGCACCAGCTTACAGCCACACTACGTAAGCTTTAAGGCTGACAGTCTTTTTGCCCAGTACAAATTCTCCATATTCTGTGCAGATCTTGAGATATGCCTTTTGACATGAAAGCTGCATCAAGACAAATCCAAACAGAAACCTGCAAACAGGGCTTTTCCAATCCAGTATGTTAGCGACTCAAATGTGCAGTGAAAATACTTGTTGTTTGTTTTTTTATTTGTCTAAAAGAGAAGTTAAAATAGAGCAAATGCAGTCCTTTAAAATTATTCAGTTGTGTGGGATCCTGGCTATATTTTTGTCTAGAAAAGATCTATATTCATTCAAAGTTTGCTGTTTAGAAGTGCAGAAAAATCTCCTAAAACTGACCTTTCCACCTTGCTTCCTCTGCCCAAGGCTTTCTGTCCCCTCAGCAACACTATTTTAAGAGCAAAGCTGCACTCAGCAAGCCTAATTCTAAACCGTCATCTCAGGTTTTGCAGCAATTTACCACACCAGCATATCCACAGATTTAAATAGCAATTTGCATGAAATAGACCATTATTTCTTTCATGTAGGAATATCAAAATACAGCTCACCAATATTTTCTCAAGAGTACTTTTAATAAAGTAAGATTTTAAAATGAGCCCAGCTGAGCATTGTTCTTTTGGGACTACAATCTCTTTTGCACCAGAAATCAGTTTGCTGAACACAATGCCTTACAGAAACCAAAAACTTTTCTTATTTAAACTACCTCTTACGCAGTTTAACTTGCACACTCCCCACCACAGAACTATTTCATCCTTTTGTAGGAAGCAGAGTAGAGGTTTTCATATTTTGTTCCTCTGGCATCTTCTTAAACAAGTTAGCTCTGTAAGTGGTATCTATAACACGACTGCCTTGAGCACTGAAAAGAGTGGATTTGGGTAGGGAGGAGAAGAGTTGTTATAGTTGATCTATTTTCCTTAGTTTTTCCTCCTGCTGGGTGTACTCAGCGCAATATCGGTTCTGCATGCTTACGAACAACACGCTGGAGAACAAGAGGAGTAACAAGCCTTTTGAAGTACTGGAGAATATTTCTAGCCTGCAGCAGAGGCCTGCGTCAGGCAGAGAATTTCTGTGTAGTTTTTGCACTTTTCACTCCCTTACCATGGTTCCTCCTTCAGATGGAAAATTTGCTGTAGATTCAGTACATTCCCCTTCACCTAATATGTTGCCAGGAGCAGGACAGGACTCCAGTCCATCCAGCTTTTGGCCATCATCACCTCTCTCCTCAGAGCACTTGCTCCAGTCCAGATAGTACAGGATACATGCCAAAATCTAATTTCTTCAAATTGCATATTTTCATTTATTCCCTTAGTTCTTCTTCACATTTCCACCAACACAAGCAGTGTTCAAGCTGTTACTATGCACGTACTAAAGAGCACATATTTGCAATGACACTAGACCTGTGCTGAGTACTACAAACCATGGCTTTAGTAAACATGGGCATCATCTCCTTCATTTTAGCACTTAAATTAAAGGGCAGCAGATGCAAGCGAGAGGTGAAAAAGTAGCTCACTTATATGACATTTCAAACTCTGTGTAATCTTTGCATGAGAACCATTCTGCTTCACCTTAAGTGATAGATTCTTAGAGATAATTATTCCATGCACTCCGACACGTTATTCCTCCCTTAGGACTCTTCAAAACACAATTGTTGCTGTTCTTGATGCCAATCCTAGGTCAACAGGAGATGTTGTGTCTGCATAAAAGAGCTTAGTCTGTTTGCTGGAGTGTGCTAGTGGAGGGCCTACTAGTTCCTAGGAAAATCTCACAGCATTACTGACATCAGGAACTGGAGAAGCAGGATATATTTTGACTGTCTTTTTTTCAGTCTCTATCAAAGATATGTGAGAAGTAAAGCAAAGTGATCAACACTGGGAGATCACTGACAAGTTATTGATTTGCTCCCACTTCTAATCTGCTTGTACTTCTCCTAAAAAAAGTAATGAGAAGGCACAGTGAATAAAAATAGCCAGAGGCAGATTCTCCTCAGCAGCAGGAAAAAGAGCAAAAGATGAGAATCTTGAAAGACCCAGAGGCCAGAGAAGAGCAGTCTGTTGGGTGGAGAGGTACAAGGAGGCAGCACCAGGACCTAAGCAGCAATTAGGAACAGGAACGGAGGAGGATGGTCAGCATGGGCAGCCAGTAGGGTGAAGGAATCCAAAAGTGAGGAAGGCACAAAGGTGAACAATTGCTACTTGATCAAATCACAAGCTTGGGAAGGCAGAGACCAAAGAATTACAGCTAAATTCAGCTGGTGAAAGATTAATGTAGCAATACTTTATCTGGTTGGATAAGCTGGCATAGCATTTATGCCAGACAGCAGGGAGATGAAGAGATGATCAGATAAGGGCTAGTTTTCTGGGTAGACAGGAGATGGGGAGAGAGAGAGAGAGAGATAGGAGCAGTTGATTTGGATCGTAATAGTGATTCTCAATGCAGGAAAACCTTAAGTCTGTCAGATACATTATAGAAGCGTTGACCAAGGGGCACTTGCTCATGTTTGTTGATTTATGAATCACAGAACCATAGGACGGCTTGGCTGGGAAGGGATTTTAAAGCCCATCTGGCTTCAATCCCTGCTGTGGGCAGAGCTGTCACCCATCAGCTCAGCTGCCCAGGGCCCCAACCAACCTGGCCTTGAGCGCCTCCAGGGATGGGGCACCACAGCTTCTCTGGGCAGCTGTGCCAGAACCTCACTGCCCTCTGGGTAAAGGATTTCCTCCTAACATCTAACCAAAATCTCCCCTCTCTTAGTTTAAAGACATTACCCTTTGTCTTATCACTATCAGACTTTGTAAAAAGTTGGTCTCTATTTTTTATCTGTTCTGTCCTATGCTGGTAAGATGGATATTTTGAACTTACGGTCTGGATAACTGACTAAGCACTTCCAGATTTGTTTTTTAAAGATCATGCTTCTTAGTATCTTGAATGCTATTACATTAACTGGATTAGTGGGGAAATAAATATGGAAGCATTTCTGCAGACATAAATGTCTCTAAAATGTGTGCATAGATTTCTGAAAAGTTTACAGCTTACCTTAATTCAAACTCACTGTGTGATGGCATTGAAATTGCACATTGGTTGTGGTACCAAAATAACACTAATCTGAAGGCAACATCAATATTATCCCCAGCAATTTAAATCCTCGTGGCACTAAGTTTCCATGCACACTAATCCAGATGTTACTCAGTTTCTAGTTAAGGTAGATTATGTTTCATCTAGGTTTGTGATAGCTTGTCTTTATAGTGTCATATGAGTTTTTTGATTACCAGCCACATGGTCTGTAAGTGTGCAACGCTCGTTATATAAACATACTTCGTAATTAGTATACTTGCTGTCAATATACATTATATTTCTGTGGCCTTTCCGTGAGATATTCTTGGGCTGATATGCCTCATCAGAAGAAAAACTCGTGATCGTTTTAGCTAGAAGGAAAAAGAGCAGTTTGTTACAGGAAATATGCATTCACAAACTCCATAAACAACCGCAGTAACTGCAGGACCTCTCCCACAAAGTGCCATTAACCCAAATGACTGCTGAGCAGAGCTGTGTAAGTGATGGTAGTCACTCCACTAGTCAGTAGCAGTAGTAGATTTGTAATTACTAATACAGCATTATTGCTATCTAGATTCCTGAAGTAACGGGCAATGAACAAAAAACTTAAGTGCACTATTTATTACAGATAAATTCTCTCTGAAAGTTTGTATGAACCATATAAGGACTATTAGGGAAACATTTTTCCATCATTACTTTTCTTCTATCTTAAATGTATTGTCCTTGTTTTTTAATTTTCATTTCTGAAGGGAAGCGTATAGTGTTTCAAACCTCTTTTGTGTCATAGACGGACAGCAGGGAAATGGAATTGCAGTATGTAATCTCACTCAGAAATTCATAATCAAAGCTTTTCAAAAGCAGGACAGAAAGCAAGTGATAGTGTTTTCTCTAAGTGGAGACTGATTGAAGTTTATGAAACGCATAAGCTAAGTTGGGGAAGGTCCATGAGATTTCCTGCAGGCTTCATTTCTCCATTCATTGTGCTGTCACACGAAGTGCTAAAGCTTTCTTCAACGCAGTGAGTAAACAGATGAATAACAAGGGATTCAGGATTAATAACTAGATAATTTATTGTGGTTTTATGATTCAGGAACATCTGCATGTCTAAAAAGGGGTTGTTCCACAGTTTAGTGTGGTCTGAAAAACTGGCAGCAGAGCTTTTATTGTGGAAATTTCCATATGTTTTTAGTCTGCCCTTTTCAGGAATTCATTTGCTGCTCACATTCATTTATGTTTCAATCACTCATTCATATACTATAAAGCGTTATCATTCTCTCCCCACCCTCAAAGGATTGCTTTGTATAGCTAATGCAATCAATACTTCAGTCTGAAGGGATAAACTATCCCAGACTTCCTATTGTTCTGTGGTTTATTTGATTTTATCTCAAACTACAGCCATATCAAGCAATATTTTGTCATCTGTTTGACAGGTCTATTGCTAGGATATTTTTTTCTTTCATTGCTTGGACTCAACTCATATTAGGCCACTATTTATTTTCATTTCCTAATTAGTGTTCGAGTGACCCAGTGTCATGTTATAGATCTGATATGAGTTATAACTACTTGGTCCTCATCCAGGCTGTAACTAATTTAAAGTGATAATACTGGTGTCAATCAAAAATGCCACTGATAATAATTTCATAGTAAATATTCATAATTATCTTTCTGTATAACCTGACTTTAGATGTAATTAAATTGGCTTAACGTTTTACATTTGATTCAACCTGTTTATACTGACTATTCACAGTCAGTTCACTTTCTATTAAATAGGAGAAAACCAGCAGAAGTGGAGACTCCACAAAAAGCTTCAAATTTTATATTAAAAATAGGAAATACCCCAGTTAGTCTCAAAAATTAATGGATAATAGATTTCTCATTCTGAAGCTCATATGTTCTAAAAAAAAATGAGTCAGCATGTTAAATTAGTACTGGAGAACAAGGGTGATCTTTTGAAGGATCTTTAGAGAAGATACCCTGTAGTTCATGATTATAAGTATATACAATCATTCTCAGTTTGTACAGCAGAGGTTTGTTCCCAAAGTGAATTTACAGAATTTGAAGGAGACTCTTCAGACACTGAAGAGAGATCTCCATATTCTCTACGCTTTCCAAAATGCATCAGGCCTAAACCTAAATACTTCAGATGTTCACAACAAGAGAACTATTTAATGAGAACTGTTGGTGATAGGTGGGTGATTGGCCTGGATGATCTTGTAGGTCTTTTCCCAAACTTGATGACTCTTTGATTCTATGATTCTAAGAGAAATGCATAGAGATGTTTCATCCAAGATTTTTAGGACAGATTCTTATTGTAAAGAATAAGAACAATTACTCTAAAGGCTTCTTGTTGCCTCATGGTGAAATGAGATATATATACATATATATATATATATATGTATATATATATATATAAAGCTGTGACTGGACTTTGCATGTCAATGTATAATTTATATTAAAATTTAAAATTACAATGACACTATCAGTAAGATGCAGTAAGATAAGAAAGTTCTGGCAAATAACATTTTTTTTAAGTGAAAATGGCTTAGCTTTTGGAAGAGACTTATTTTATATTGAAAAATGTGCTTTTACTTAAAATGACAACAGCAAAAATGTTATTGGTTTGACTTTTCAAAACACAATTAAAATAGCACAAAAAATCTGAATTCTATTTCAGAGTGTTTGAAATAAATGCAAACAGCCACATGAGATAAATTTACCTATACCTTCATTGTTTATTTACTGAAAGTGCAGAGCTCAGGAAAAAATCTTTAAGAGTACAGCCACTTATGTGGATCAGTTTTTGTCCCACCCTATGACATATCTCATTTTAAATAAATAAGGAAATATTCATAAGTATTAAAATAAACCAATTAAGTATTTGGAAAAGGATTAAGGGTGACTGAGAAATATTGTTGTAGAAATATTACTGTATAAAGGTGATTGAAACTATTCCTGAATTGTGGTCTGAATGACCGTATCATTTCAGTTGAAAATTGTCTATATTTATGGTGGAAAGGAGAAAGGGAAGGGAAGGGAAGGGGGAAGGGAAGGGAAGGGAAGGGAAGGGAAGGGAAGGGAAGGGAAGGGAAGGGAAGGGAAGGGAAGGGAAGGGAAGGGAAGGGAAGGGAAGGGAAGGGAAGGGAAGGGAAGGGAAGGGAAGGGAAGGGAAGGGAAGGGAAGGGAAGGGAAGGGAAGGGAAGGGAAGGGAAGGGAAGGGAAGGGAAGGGAAGGGAAGGGAAGGGAAGGGAAGGGAAGGGAAGGGAAGGGAAGGGAAGGGAAGGGAAGGGAAGGGAAGGGAAGGGAAGGGAAGGGAAGGGAAGGGAAGGGAAGGGAAGGGAAGGGAAGGGAAGGGAAGGGAAGGGAAGGGAAGGGAAGGGAAGGGAAGGGAAGGGAAGGGAAGGGAAGGGAAGGGAAGGGAAGGGAAGGGAAGGGAAGGGAAGGGAAGGGAAGGGAAGGGAAGGGAAGGGAAGGGAAGGGAAGGGAAGGGAAGGGAAGGGAAGGGAAGGGAAGGGAAGGGAAGGGAAGGGAAGGGAAGGGAAGGGAAGGGAAGGGAAGGGAAGGGGAGCATCTGACATCAACACATTCCAAAAGTATTTCACCTTTTTTGGCAAAACATCTGTGTTTCATTGGAGTTACTTAAAGAGATACAGCATAAAAAAAAATTATTTTATTTCAGGTCAAATAACCCCACCTAAAGGAGACTCTCTCAAAACAACCCACCTGCCTGCGCATACATACTTTTGATTGCAGAACCAACCAATTTCTTCCTTCTGCAGATCTACCTAGGGTGGATTTTACCCAGCAGAAGAAAAAAGATGTCAACAGTTTAGCTTTTTCACAGCCAATCAAACATATTTTTTGTTTAAAATCTAAGGTTTACCTCTCTGCTTATGCAAACCTCTTCAGTGTAGACAGAGCACTAAGACAAAAGACCAAAGAGTGGAAAGACTCACTCACACAACTTGAGCCAGTGACAGTAAGAATCTAGGGTTAAGCAACTGGATTACTTAGGTTGGTCTTTGACTCATTCAGTCAAATGAGTACCAGAACAGGAACCATGCGAATAAAAGGTATGCAGGACAGATCTGGATTCTATATGTTAAGCTATTTCATGGAAAAAAAACCTCCATAATTTGCTGTCAAAATTCTCAGACAAGTATATAGTAAGCAACAAAGAGTAAAATTGGCTAGCGAGTTAAGATAGTTTTGTTTTAATTTACAGTAGTAAAAATGTCATAGGTGGGGGAAATATTATTTTTGTCCATATTTTAGAACACAATCTGTTCAAACGACAATTAAAACATCTGTTCTGTTATTGCTAGTTGAATCTCTGAACCACACTTCCCCTGCCACTTCTTATATCAGCTAAAGCAGAGAAAAAGACATAGTAACATTATTTTTTAATTTCTTAAAATAATCTGTTTTTCTTATGACTGTGTTAAATCCTGCCATTTAAGATCTGTTCGTTGTTTGTTTGTTTTTTTTTTAATATTTAGTATGTTTGATGCTTTTGTGCAAAACTCTTTTCATTTTGTACTATCTAATATCATATCTGGTGTCATGTATCAGTTCTTCTTGTGAATAAAGATTTACTGTGGAAAGCCCAAGTACGGAAAGGCTGTCATTTCCCAATTGCAAATCTAATGTGTGAAGTAATCGAGTTCATTTAAAAATAAAGATTTACGCAGATATAATATCTTTATTTATAGCAGTTATATTGAAAGCTAGCACAGGATAACTGTTGTGCAAACATTCTTCTCTTCTTCTCTCTCATGAGGATGATTAGACTTTTTTTTTTTTTAATTTTTTTATATTTTTTTACTTATCTTCACAGGAATACACACACTGAACCAAAGTTCTACCTAATTTTCTTTGCTTTGTTAACAGAGAAATCCAAGTGCTTCTGATGACAGGCTTGAATGGTCACAATCCAGTACCAAACTGAAAGTCGCTTGTGTGAATCCAGTTGGAAACACAAAGGAGAGAGATTTGGCCAGTATTCAGGCTGTCTGAAGAATTCCCAAAGGTTTGGTAAGGACTATAGAGAGTTTAGATCAGTGGGAATTCATCTACTAGTTCTTTCAGAGTCTGGATTTATCGAGACAATTAATTTCCATCCTAAACAAGTCTGCTTGTTGCAGAAATGATCATTACTCTAGTGATTTCCAAGAAAGCATACTGATGGATAACAGTTTGAATATTCTCCTGATACAAAGGTTACATGAGTTTTCTTTTTGGAAATGAACTGTTAACTAAAACTGAATAATTGGACCATGTGTGCTGAAGAGCTGGAATGTTTCAATGCAGAGCAGATTAGTACCTTCCTTTTCTAAATACAGGCAAGTGAAGTGCACTTTTTCACATGAGGGTGTGACAACACAAAGTGTTACCTGATGTTCCTAAGAAGGCAGCGTGTTTCTCTTCTAGAAAACGTGAGGGATTTTTGCCTTGTGATTATATCTAGCAAGTGAAGTATGCCAGAACAGCAAACAAACAAAAAAAAAGCCTACCTATACTTTAGCATCCAGCAGTTCTTGGTTTATTGACTCTTGTCTACAGAAGAAGAGCTCTTCTTGAGTATTTTGCTTACCCTTGTTTCCTACCTTCAGCATTTTTATTCTGTTAAACTGTGCATTTTAGCCTCTGGGTTTCACATTTTTTGTGTGTTCAATAAACTAAAACAATCTAAGTTATTACTCTTGGATTACACAGTACTGAGACCACAATGTTGCTATTGTGTCTTACCATGGGAAATAATAGGGTTTTCGTACATTCAATGCAACTTCAGACAACTGTATTCACAAGAGAGCTACATTTACAATGGCCACTTAGGCTTCAAGCGGATGTTACTGCTCTGTTGGATCTGAACTTTTGAAATCAGAACATATTTCGCAGTGTCCGGATCCAATTCTGTAAAATACAAAACTGAAAAAACAATCTGTTCTGTACATTATCTTTACTGGCCATTAAACTTGAGGTGAGCTCTTTAGACACAGAGATTCTCATGGGTGAGCATTTACAGCTTCTCTACAGCCTGTGGCCAGAGCTGCTAATAGACACCCATCACACCTCTAAATCTAAAAAGTTTTGCAGTAATTCCACGAGGATCTCTTGTCTCCCTTCTTAGAAATTTTCTCCATCTCATATTGCATTTTCTTTTGTTGTAATGTCTATCTTAAAATCAAGCAATGACGCCTGTGCTTAAGTGGATTGATTCGCCAGGTAGCACTTGTGAAATAAACCACAGAATGCTTGTGAGATTTTAGCAACCTTGTTCAAGATAACTGACTAAAATATAATAACAGATCAATAGATTGAGATGTACAGTAAATTTACCCTTACAACTTGATAGGAAGAGACTGATTTTAGCAAAACTATTCAAGAGGATTGCCATAGGATTCATGGCAGATTCTTTTAAGGACTTCAGAGAGGTTTAACAAGCACTCCTTGAAAAATGTCAATTCCTGCTAAGACTCATCCATTTCTGCTTATGCCTTTTTTTCTGCACACTGTTTTCTACTCCTGCAATGAAGTCAATAATCTTCATACAGACCAAATGAAGAGGGCTTTATATATTAACAGGCCACACAGATAAAAATGAGCAAAAGCTGTATTTATATGATCTGCCTCTGGGCAGATCTGGGCATTTAAGACATCCTTATAAAGCTGCTATCTCCTGGTCAGGCACTGGAATGGGCTGCCCAGTGAGGCGGTTAAGTCACCATCCCTGGAATTGTTCAAGAAGCACTTAGATGTTGTACTGAGGGAATTGGTTTAGTGGGAAAATATTGGTGGTAGGTGGATGGTTGGACTAGATGATCTTGGAGATCTTTTCCAACCATGGTGATTCTATGACTCTATGATTCTACAACAATGCAAGGTTCAAGCTAAAAGTCCCGCTCTGTAACTTCCTGACAGTCGTCACTGTGACCGTTTTCTTTTTTGTTCTTCTTCCTACATGTGGCATAACACTTAAAATATTGATCATGCACTAACTCCTTAGGACACTTTATAAGTTGCCTGACAAATTGCTGCTGCATCCTTTTACGTTTTAATCAATCAGATCTGGATTGTGATAGAAAGTGAGAACACATCAATACAACTTTATGTTTGGGTTTTCTGCTTAATATTGATGGAAATTTTAAAAACAGATAAAATTGCCTGTTGGCTGTTGCAGACTGAACAAGAGGGAGGTAAATTATCTTATTCAAATGTGAATTTACTTGCTTCTCTTTGCTCTTGATTACAATTGTTTATTTCCCCCACTACATACACAAGGAAGGAAGTAAAAAAAATATGAGATGGCTACTTTTAATGAGCAGCAACTCTTTAAATTTCAGCAAAAATAACTTATCCATGAATCAGTCCTTTTTCTCACCATAGTTGTATGGAATTTTATAACACATCTGTAGTTTTGTTTGCATTCTCATATCCATTTCTACACAAAGAAAATTGAAAAAGACAGTTATATGTTTAATATCTGTGGCACTTCTAGATGTATTCTAAAGTATCTAAGATATTTTTCCCTGAAAAATTAAAAGATTCTTTGTTTGCAGTACTTACACAAACAAGAGTAGTGATAGAAGATCTAGCTGTTAGGGATAGGTGGTGTAAATCAACATCAAATCAGTCAATTTCACTGACTTCTGAACTGGTTTTAAACCAGTTAGGTTTTTTTTAACTGGCTTGACTAAAGAAATCTAGTTCTCTTAAAGTAGCTAACATGAGCAGCAAGGTGAATTATTTCAGGTTTAAAAGTGTTTGAGTAGTCTTTCTCCATCTATGATGTACATGTGGCCTGAGGGAAGGGGATGAAAAGCTGTAAGATGGAGCACAGCAAGTAAAACCAATAAAAGAAGCAGTATCTGTAGAATCGTATTACATCCATCTTCAGAGATCTGTGAAGCCCACGAATCAGTGCAATAGTTGAAAAGTAATGATAAGCTTAGGCAGACAAAGATGCTCTCTACAAAGAGAAACAGAATAAGTTTTTATCGACAAGTTTATATGAAAAATATTTTAGTTTTACTGCCATGGGTGTAGTGAACTTGTCCAGTCATTGTTGTTTTTTTCAGTTTTTATGACATAGCTGTTCTATAAAATGTGTCATATGAAATCTTCATAAAAAATATCTTGACATTTTATTAAATTTCCAGATCTGGCTTCTAAAGGAAATGCAGCTTTTCCATTCCCAAAACTTCTTCCCAAGTTCACTTTTATCCTTTGTACACTCTTTGCTCTTTTACCACATGTTTACCAGCTCTTTATTTTGAGTTAACAGTCAGCATTTTATCCAAAAAGATCCTGGTAAGGAATAAAAATTTCTATCAAGATGCTTTAATCAACACTTAACTACATGCATTTCTGTTTGATCTCAGGGGCTGTGTTTGAAAACACCTTGTTTGGAGAACTCCTGGCAGTGGAGACTGGGAAGATAACAAGTAAAAGTATTTTTATGTCAGAAGATCTGAATGAAAAGTACATTGACATGTTTAAGTGTCCTTTTTCTTCTTTCTTCTTCCTGTTCTTTTTCCCTTTATGGATAAAATTCTTTTTAAACTCACCAGTACTTCTTGTTCCACTACCACAGCATTGTTCCCATGGTATTAAAGAAGATTGATGTTAGCCAAAAAAAAAAAAAAAATCACTCATTAGGAGTTGAAAGGAGATCTGCATGGTGCCAGACAGGACTGCATCTGTCTAGCATGAGGTTGCTGTGCCATGCTCCATAGCATCTGGCACTGGCCCCTCAGAAAAGGGATGGTGGATTAGATGGATCATGGATGTAATCCACTTTGACAAGATCTATGTTTCTGTGGCTCAAGAAACATAATCCAATTACTCAAAGGAGCTGGCAAACCATATTTAAAAACAGTCTCTTTTGTTAAGTTTCTACCTGAAGCAATATGATAAATACTGTATGTGTTGTATTTAAGGAATTTATTAATAAGGCATGCTTTTTCAGACCTTATTTAAAATTCACTTTAAACATAAATTTGCATTTCTGCTAGTCTCTTGCTAAGAGATGAGAATGGCTAAAACATACTCCTGCCCCAAAGACACTACTGAGTTTGTTGTACCATACTTTTAATGAATAAGCTTTGTTAGCGTTGAAACTGTAGACTTAGAAAATTACATTCTGTATGGTCCTGATACTGCTTTAAGACCCATACCCCTCTCCATGGCAAACTCTGAAATGCAGAAGAGGATCATGGTTGTTCACAATGTATAAAAATGTTGAAAAATCCCTTTTATTCTATGACTTCGTAGCTTTTTTTTTTTTAATGTATTTATTTTTTGAGTTCCTAGTATCATCTCACTCCTTATTTAACAGAGAAAAAAACTCTGAACAGCAAGTGGATTCTCTGGGATCCAACAAGGCATTCAGCCTGATTACAGTTTTTGTATGGTTTAGAAAGAATTGTGTGTGAATGCTCCAGTGTTTGATGGTGCCATGCAAACTGCATGATTGTAGCACAAACTGCAGCCTCAGAGCAGACACTGAGAATATTTCCTACCATCTACTGGGATAAAATTTCCTGCTACTTCATCAAATACAATGAGGACTGGCAAGCAAGTTTCTGGGAGAAGGGCAAGGTGGTCACTAAGAAGAGAAAGGAAGAATGACAATGTAAGTGCTTCCCCATTTTCCCTTTAGAATGTCAGACTAAGTAGTGAAGTATCAACCACCATGGGTCAACCACCAGATCATCAGCTAGTTTAATCCTTCCTATTTCTTTGAATGCTTTAAATCAGCCCTGAATTGGGCCCTTGATTTTAGCATCACTGACTGTTTTTCATCCTAAGTGAACGGTATGTGATTTTACAAGCCCAAAGTTACTGATACTCCCAAGTAGACCTACATATAGATCAAATTATTTATCTCCCTATTCCAAATACAAAACACATAATTCAGTCAGATCTTTCACATACACTGCCTGCTCTATTCTCATTTTTTCAGGGTTAATTCTAAAGGAGTACTTCTCCTACATTTAAATTCCACATTAGTTCTCACTTTTATCAAAAAGTTAGTAAACTTGTAGTCAGTTAAGAATGCCCAGCATAAGAGATGGTTTGAAACTTTCTATATATTTCAGGAGTAAAAGATCCATTATTAAATACAGTGTTATCAACAAGGATTTGCCAACTGTGTTATCAGCAAGAATTTGCTGATTTAAAATGGTATTTCTTTCTCACTTTTGAGGTAACCATTTTTTGTTACAATAAGTAATGACAAATAAACACAAGTAATAAAAATGTAACAGTGGTACTGTGAGAAAAATATTCACCACTATAGTCTATAGTTAATTACAGTTTGCACAACAGAAAAATATAACAAGCAGCAAATCAAATACTTGTTTCTGGATATCCCATATGAGTCATTTAACTAACTAGATACACACAGTTGATTATATGCAATCTGTGGATCACAGTACTTGTTTGTTTGTACTCCCTGCAGTAATATCTTGCAATAAGGTGTTAAATTGATCTTACGAGTAGCCAAGGAGACATAGACCAAAGTTGAATCTCAAGAACTTCATTCTATTTGGAAGAGTTCTTTTCAACCTGCTTTGCAACTTTACAACCTTACACTGCAAAGAATAACACTAGGTGCCTTCCTCAAGGCTAGGAACATACTGTTTTAAGAACATAGTGGGGTATTAGCTTCATGTTTTAGATGTAAATTTTTGCTGCTTCCATCAGACATTGATACAAACCACACAAAAATATCCATAGCATCAACTGTTCAGTGCCTAATTCTTTTGGAATAACTCAAAACAGTGGCTGAGATTTGCAGATAGCAGAAAGATCTGAGCTACAGCAAAGTCCAAGCATCTTTGGAGATCTTTCTTCATTCATAAAGTCAAATAAATCTAATAAGGCTACCAGTGCAGTGGCACCACCTAGCTTTTTCCAATAATAACACGACCATTATTGTGGCTCTTGTTTCTCCATCTGTCTGGTTTCATTCTTAAGTTCAGAATAGGATATATCCAGGATATAACCATGATTCCTCAGTGTAAGGAAAAAAAATAAGCCTAAGACTCCCCAGTTTGAAGCATCTTTTCATTTCTAACTTAATCTTCCTCAAAATCTTGGTATTTCATGAATAGACAACATTCAAAGATACCATGCATTCAGGCTTTGCACTGATTTGCATCTCAAATTCATTTTCATTTATAAGATTGTATTGAAACCAGTT
Source organism: Pavo muticus (assembly GCA_016647715.1). Classification (NCBI taxonomy): domain Eukaryota; kingdom Metazoa; phylum Chordata; class Aves; order Galliformes; family Phasianidae; genus Pavo; species Pavo muticus. The sequence continues at coordinate 1,666,913 of JACDJE010000023.1, read as the reverse complement.
GGGCAGATAAACATTGTTAGGTTTGCGATGCAGCCAGAAAAACTTGATTTACACGAGACAAATCAAAGGCTGAACTATTAATTAGATCTCTCTCTTACTCCCCTGTCTCCTTTTGCAATTATCAGCTTTTCCTGAGCAAGCTGAAGTCATACCTACCGGATGTTCATTTTCTGAAGAAGTGCCTTGGCTTGGAAAGTGATAATTCTGCTTCATCCTACTCTTCAGCTCCTATTCCTTTGTTTTTACACCTGTGTATCTAACTGGAGAACTTAACTTTGAGCTTACAGCCTTGTGTTGATCCATCCAACATGTCAGTTTATTCTCGAGAGGCATCTTCAATCATTTTGTACTAATAGTTCTCTAGGTAAGATAAAACATAAGAATATACAATTAACCACGGAAACTTTGACTATATGTTCTTTAGACTTCCCATAACCCATCTCTTACTAATGTTAACAAATTCTACGGTAGTATTAATGACAGAAATTTCATGGCGATTGGTAAGGATGATGCAGGTAAAACAAGAGGCATGCTATACAAAAACAAAGTCTCCCTGCATATCTGGTATTCTTGTCTTCCCTGATTTCCACTAAAGATGTTGCCTGCAGGATCGTTTCATCATTGGGTTCTTATAGGGAAGCACAAATAGCAATACATGTCAATGGTACTCATACATAACTGCCAAGAAAAGCCAGAGGGCATAGTGCCTGTTTAATACATCATAACACTGTGTATAGTATTAAAGGGAACTATAATCTAAAAAGCTATATACAAACACAGATTTCCTGTCTTAGCATGCTGGGAAAGTCTCCTAGGGAATCCTGTCAGGAATAACTTTTGTTATGTTTTAATACCCCATTCAGTTTGCAAATCCAACTGAGAGAGGTGTTCAAGGGAATCATTCCATTATAATTCAATAGTCTTTTCTTGTCATTAACCGAGATTGCTCCTTTGTTATTCAGCCAATATATCTAATTCCTATTGCCAACCACTGAATCTTCAATGCAAATCCAACACTGTATTTATAGTCCAGGTCTAGTAGCTTAAGGTGGCTGCAGGACACAATAAAACAGTTCCTAATGTAGTTTGCCCTCTTCTTTGTCCATGATAAATAATTACATCAATATAAAAAGGCTTTTCAGCCAATGGAATTCCAATGCTTTTTTGGCAAAGTTGTTTTCAATGTCTTTACAAAACCTGAATTTCAAAACTGGAATTTGATTCCTCACCAAGACTTCTCAAAGCAATTTTTCAAACAGTTTTTGCAAAAGGCAAAATCAACTAGTCAGACTTATCACTGCTGTATTTCAGGTGTGTAAAATGTAGGCTAGTAAACAAGCTCATCCAGCAGAGAACTCATCAGCAGCAGGGTAAAGGTAGGAAATATGCATGCACATATTGGGCTTCTGAACGTGAGCTGGCCCTGTTCTGGACAATTTGTACCTTGTAATAAATCCTCCTGTTTGGACTCATTCAGTCAGTAGTAATCATCTCCTAGGGAGGTATAAGGAAGACGTGGGGAGCAAAATGGCTGGGAAGGAGAATTAAAACAGTGTTGCAGATTTGCTCTATGTATCACTGGAAGTTTTGGGTGTCACTTTCGTAAGAAAGAAAACAGCAAAGACCTTTACCAGGGTATGAGTATATTTATAAGAACATAAAACAGTGAAAATTTCACCAAGAACTAGAGGGGACATAACCACGTCTTTCATGTCACGCCTGTGATTAACTATATTTTTTCCCCTCCCTCTTCCATTTCTAAAGAGGTGAGGTAGCACGGCTGTAGGAGAAAAGGAAAGAAGCAGAGTAATTTAAAGCAGTGTGACTAAACGAACTTGACAGCAGTCCAGAGGAGCTGATATGAGCAGGGAGACCAGAGGCTCTGATGGCTGCAGGCTCTGCGGCTGCCGAGGTGAGTTATCTATCAGCCGAACAAGACAGTTTTAATGGATGGCTTATAATGAGTGCACTGCCAAAATTTTGTGGGTGGGACAAGGAAGTGCTTGAGGCGCTAATGCTCTATTATATCTTCTGTTGGATTCAGCATGAGCAGCGGAGGGCTGGGGGTAGTCGCCAGCCAGGCGTGCCCTTCCCCGAGGCTGAGGTCAGACACGCTCACTTAATTATCAGCAGATGAACACGATGAGCAGGAGTCGCTCATAAATTCTCGTCTTTGGCCCAGTTCCACTATTAATGTCACCAGTAATCGTTTTCCCATTGAGGGAAAAGATTAGTCCACCATAAAGCCCTTCAGAAACCTGTTCTATGTGCATGGCTGTCGTCTGACTGATCATTGCAAGCAAGCTCTGGCTAGGCTTTTGATTCTGAATAGACCAAAGAAGCACCCAAAACAAGCACTGCAAGGACAAGGAGTTTCTGCCACATATATTTTTCAGATCAGATAAGCACAGACTTACTTCAGACTACACTGCAATCTTCCTTTAGCACAGTGGCTTTTTGCATTAAATGCAGTTTTGTATTTTGCTTTGTGTGCTTATAAAATACAGCAGCTGAATACATATTTTAGTGAGGACAATGTTTAAACAATATTAACACGTTTTTTCCTCTTTAAAACATACATGTTGTTGTAGTGATGGCATTTCAATACTACACTTATTGTGAGAGCTGCAGAAGTCACTGTTGTGCAATTGTGCTGTAGTGGACAAACTTTTGAGTCAGTAACAATTTTTGTTTCATATCAAGTACAAAAAGTTGCCTAAAACAAAACACGCTTTCTCCCTATTCACAGTATCTGTGAACCTGCTAGTTCTTTTCCTAGTTTATAAAGAGAGGTTATTTCACACCAAATCTCAGTCTATTATTTTTATAGCCTGTTTACAGCCTTCTGAAGATAAGGAGATAACCAATTTATTATCTTCTTACCCCCTCAGAAAAAAAATGGTCCATTTTACTCCTTAAATTTTTTTCCAAAAACCTTCTTTGCAGCAGCAACCAGTTACAGTTATTCCTATACCATATAATTTCCATAGCAACAGTGCTTAACGTGAGAAACAAAGCCTTAATTGGCTGAACCTTCTACAATAGCTTACAAATGTTCAAAGAAAGGAAGAAACCTGTTGCAAGTAATTTTCTAAATCTGTAAATCATCCTCGAAACTTCATTAAATTTTTCCAGGAAAGCACATGACATGCTGAAAGTGTCCCTGTTATAGCAGGAAACACAGGCTGTATGTCTTTTTACTCACTTTAATTTATAATATATTTCATTTTCAGAATGGCTTCTGCAGCACTCTATCTACTTCTATGATCACATTTTTTAAAAAAGCTAGTTTGTGGGAACACAGATTATTTCTTGCTAACAACTAACTTTGAAAGAAATCAGTATTAATATGCCAGAGCAAAACTTCAGCCTCTGAAGGCACTCTTGCCATTCACATTATGGTTATTTCAATTCAAGCAAAAAATAAATAAATAAATAAAGGACTTTTTACACCACTAGGCCTCTTCTAACATTGTCACAGGGGACCCAAAGTTTCAGCTCCCTAAGTATGAAGCCAATACGTGAGCAGGGTCACCACAGTGCATGCTTGGTCCAGCTAGGAAATTAAACTGATTACATAGTAACTTTACTCATTTCTAGGAGTACCACCAGTAAAGCTCATAATTCCACTTTCTCAGTAATTTTCATGGCATTTTTACATTGCTTGAAGGCTCAGAGACTTCTTTTCCTCTGTAAATGAGCAGACCATGCATTAGGATTTAGCAGGAAGATGATACAGCAGGAAGAGAGCTGTTAATGTCACCAGCTGAAACTTGTTGCAACTGAAAAAGTGAGGCTGAATTCAGTAATGAATTGTCATTATTTCCACTGCTGAAATCTCTGGACTGATTATTTGTCTTACAGCTATCCTACTTGACATCTGTACCTTTCTTTGGTTTCCCAAAGAGTGATTGTTACTCCATGTTGAAGGTTTTTAAGAATCTCTCTAATTTCCTTTCTTTGTTTTTCCTTTATGCCTGATACAATCCACTGACTTGTTTCCACCTGTGATCTCAGAGGAAACAGACAAGCTACTCCCTTCCCCATCAGTCCTCTGAGCTCCTCAATCCAGAGCCACAAAATATACTAAGAGTCACAATGACCTCCTTTGGATATCACAACTTGCTCCTCTAGACATTTGCTTGTAGAACAGGCTGTACTTCAGCCATTTACATCATCACAAGAGATATGCAGAGGTGAGTAGGAAACATCTTACTCTCAATACATACCCACGCAGGGCAAGAGACATCTCCTTTAAGCAAACATGACTCAGAAGGCCAAGAAATAAAAAATACTGTACTATTTCATTGCATAAAGCAGTAGCAAAGGGGCAGTATTTATCCACTCCTTGGATTAGAGTCATATTAGGTTTTATGATGAAATACAAGCAAAATAAGTTTATCCTCTTAATGTTCTGTAGTAGAGTCAAGAACCTGAGAACTTGTTAGAGAGGAGCCTGAAAAGTACCTTTTCCAAGCAATCCGATGCATGTGCAAATCTTCTTATTATAATAAGATTTGTGCATGTACTTACTACACACTGGCATGCAGAGACCCAAGGTTTGGCTTCCAAGAATGTTTTGTATAGCCTCTTATGGCAATCACTAGAAAGAAACTAAAACTGCTAAAGTGGAAAGCAAACAGAACAAAATTAAAAGAAGTCATTGCCAGTGGGTTTCAACAATGAATATAGGACTTGGCTGTGACAGCTCTGATTTTAAAGCTACATTTGTGGAGTTTTTTATATTGTACCTCTCAGGCTCTCCACTTTCATTCACATTGAGTTACATTATCTTGATTCATTTGCCACCTGTAACCATTCTTACCTCTAGGGTACGTTTTTGTTCCTTAAACAATCCTTTCTATAAAGTTAACCAAATACCCATAAAAACTACCTCTTAAAAAACACAGAAACCCTCAAACCAGCGCCATTCTTTTCACCTTTGTCTAAACTGACTGCTACAACATGTTTATTTTATGAAGGGAGATGTTTGGCTTGCAGATGTCCAGTCAATGCCTACGTCAATAGAAAAATGCTTTCTCTAAACTCTGACATTTGGATTTCAAATACCAAGACATTCAAAATTCAGTATTAATGTTCATGTATTTCTGTCACGTAACCTTTTGTCCACCAAAACAGCTACTAACCCCATGACAGGACTACTAGAAGTATTCTCTTTCATCATATTTTTTAGTAATTACTTTGATATTCCAGTGCACCTGACTTAATCAAATATGTTTCTTTCACTTTCTCTGTGTGTTGCTCTATGTGCTGTCAGGTCCCAGATAACTCCTCTTACATGGCTCTATATGTATATACACACTTAGATGGGGCTCTTGACCACAAGGATGCGATGAGAGTGCAGACGCCGTCATCTTGGAGCGACATTCTTGATCTCTGATGATTGTGAGGAGGGTCAGGGTGTGGTTAGGTTAAGCACAGAGTACAACCATACATGTTGGATGACAGGGAACAGACAAGAAAAGAGAACAGTCTATTTGGGGAACATGTCTTCTATCTGCCTGCCCCTACAGTTCATCAGGAAAGCAGCAAGAGAGATGTAGGAGGATCACTTTTCCAAGACCCTCCTGAGCAGCCCTGTGATGGAGGCCTATGCTGGCATCAGCTCAAGGTTGGAGACAAATTTTCAGCATGACAAAAAGCTGAAAATTAGAAAGAGATTAGGCAAAAAGAGGAGAAGCCTGAAATAGCATGCAGACAAATAATACTACATACGGACAAAGCAGTAAAGAAATATTTGTTATGTAACATGACAGATCTCCTTAGACTTCTCTCTCTGTGAAGATCAGTAATATATTGAAGACAGAAAATAGGATTCACATCAAAACGCCTTCCATTTTTCTTCTTTTTTTTAACCAAAATCTTTTCTACCTCTTACCTACTGCACAGTAAATGAGTTCCCTAAAGACACAGAAGGAAAAGAACAAAGAAATAACCATAGTCAAGCAAATGGGATGAACTATTATTGATATTTTATAAAGGAAAAGGGAGACTTAAGGTAGAGATCCTTTGTTATTNNNNGGGGGGGGGAAGGAAAAAAAAAGAAAGAAAGAAAAATCAGTCTGAGCCAGAACGAGCTTTCTATCATTTTGTTCTACTGGCTCAGTTAAGTTTTTCAGGTTTCATCTCAAGAAACATGAAATAAGTAATTTTTCCAATGCATATGTGTACAAAAAGACCCACACGTCCAGACATATCCCATGTGTATGCCTGGTGTACCCACATGTGACACCTCAACACTGGTAACTGAACAGTTATAAAATGCAGTCTCAGGGCTTGCAACCTAAATAGAAAAGACAAAAAATGAAGGGAATGGGATTTCTCTTGGGAAATTCCCTGAGCCAAAAGTAGATGAAGGCTAGGAGCTGATTAGGAAGAAGTATCTTTCCTTGACCTCTTCTTATTCTTATGTAAACACACTTTCTGCGCTAAAGACTACAGACTATATGGACCTTTGGTTCAATCCAGCACAGCCATTCTCTTCCAATGATGTAATTCCTCTTTCCATCTCTGTTTCTGACTGTTTCTGACTCTTTACTCCTAACCACTAGAAACTAGAAGCAAATTAGAAGATGCTTAGGCATTCTGTCCTCTCTTACTGCTTTAGTTCAGACATATATGTTTGGAAATTTTGGCCTGAACATTTTGCATTAGTAGACTGTTGGTAAGGATTCAGGTTGCCAGTGCATGAAAGTCAAGATCTATGGTTTAGTCACATGATGAAACGAAGCAGCACAGTACCTGCACCTTACATTATACTTGCTGATTTCCAAAGTTCAGCACACATTCCAACCATATAAAAATTGTGATTTTTAACAAATGGCAGGGAGCAAGTAGTGAGTCTTTCCTGGCAAGAGAGCCAAGTGCACTGATGTTACTGTTCAAAGGTGAATCTGTTACCTGCAGGAGTTACTGAAAACTTATTTTTTTTTCCACTTTGTAATTTACATTTTTTACGTCACTATGTGATTTAGTTGGTGGTCTCACCTTTTAGTTTCTGCTGGAATCCCTTACCACAAGCTACCACTTTCAAGCAATGAGTGAGCTGAGAAGTGGTAGCAAGATAGCTATGTTCAGTAGCACATTGTCCTTGTCCATCTCTCCTCCCTTTGACATTGGAGAATGTTTTGTCACTGACAACAGCAGAGCAATTTGGTTTACTGCATACACTCTGAATGGGACTGTCCTCATCATTTCTTATCCCAGCCTACATCTCCCTGTGGCTGGACCAACACAAAATGCTCTGTAAAATCCCAGTTCCTTGCAGTAGCAAGCCCACGGCTGTCCTGCTTCCAAGGGACTGGCAGCTCCTGCTTCACACTACTGCTTTTCTCTGCTCCCAGCACAGTGGGAGTCAATTCTGCACACCAAGGGCTGCTCAGATCAGAGAAAGAACCCTTCACCAAGCCAGGTAGAAATCTCTCAGATTTCCTTTCCAACCAAAGCCTCAGACTCACCAAATAGTCAGCTGCTTGTTGACATTCCTTTCAAGAATATGTAAGGTTTTTAACGCATATCAGACTTCCAAAATGATACAATTAGTTGTCAGTAGATCATCCTGTTACCATTACCTGTTTTCTATATCTATGCTTCTCACTAGACTTTTCTACTTAATACCCTTTAAAAAGTCTTAGAACAATAATAAATAGCTTAAGGTCACCACTTTCACCCCAGCAGAACCAAGTGTGCAAACTTGAAGAGAATGTATCTGAGAAAAAAAAAGTAAGTATTTCAAATAAAGATCTCTCATTCTTTTGTTGTTTCTTTCCGAAGGAACTTATTAGGATAAACTGAGTTGTAAGGCATGGCCTTGGGGATGGAGCATTGAAGGTAAGGCTGTGCAACTATCTATTGGTGCTGGATAAAGACAATATTAAATAAGACTAATGAGCTTGAGTGAGTCAAACTACCTTTCCTCATTTGCTACAAACAGCTTTGTTCCTATGATTCAGTTGGTTGCTCAGTAAAGGTTGTGCAGCTCATTTGCTGTAATTTTTTTAGTTCAGAAATTAATAAATGAGGCCACAGTGTTCTGTATCTATTTGGTGGCCCACTGGTATGCAATTTTAGCTACCTAAATAATATTTGGATGAAGGCTTGCATTTCTGAAGCCTCTGAGTGACACCATAAAGAGTGATAAATAAAGCCATTTGGGAGTGTCAAGCACACCTTCAAACAGTTTGTTCCACAGGCCGCTGTGTGCCCTTAGCACCCCATTTTCAAAAGAAAAATGTTGTACAGCAATACACTGCTAAAGAATACAGCAACTGGCTTTCACAAAGTTGTGTGTTTTTTTCAATATTTTATTTATTTTTACAAAACATGCTGCAAACAGGGAGAAAAGGTATATATTTATGCTCTGGATATGTGAATTGAGTGTGACTGGCTTAAGTAATCATCTCCCAGAAAATTAGGAGATGGAAAAGATTTCTAACAAGTTGCTAACCTGCCTCCACTGCTCCCAGGACAGAGAAAATGCCTGCATTTTCATCTAATACTTTATTTCAAAATACACAGTTCAATATTCTTCATCATATGTAAATGTCATTTTTGTGTGTCTTGAGGAGAAGGAAAAGAATGAGGTAGTATGTTTTTGGATGTAATTTCTCATTTAACAAGTTTTTAACAAGTTTTTCTCTGTGCCATCCTCCAGGTGCACTTCTCAACACCTTAGCATCCTGATTCCTCAAACTCTGTTCCAGCTGCCATCTGCCCTACACTTAAAGATGTCCTCTCCTTAGAAAGGAGAATAGGATATGTGAAGGATAGGGAAGAGTGCCCATGAAAGTCCCACCTTGGCAGAAAAACTGGGCTCCAGTGGTTCTGAAGTTTTATCCTGTTTAGATGCAGCAATTCTCAGAGGATTGTGATGAAGAGAAGGGATTTGACGTCTGAGAAGGTTTGACAAGCTGTAATTGCTTTCTAATCCCTTAACAATACCTACTTAAAATTATGCATATGTTTAAGTCCTTTGCTAGATTGGAGCTACAGTTGCAAATAGCTCAGAAAGACGTCTCCATAGATGAGGACATTAACCTACGTAAGCTAGAATAGTCATGCCTCAAGACCTAATAGTGCACATCTGTCTCTTCTATTCCTTGCTGTTTCCGATCCAAAATTTAAAACCTACTTTCAGGAGGATTTTTTGCCCTAAAATGGCTTCACCTATAAATAATACCAGAAATTCCTGCCATACCATGCATATGCTACAGTGATACATATTTTTTGTTTCCCCTTCGTTTGGTTACCAGTACTGGCTTTTATTTTCAGTAATTCTGTTCTCTCCTTCAGATGACAGTGATGTAAATGGATCTGTGCTCTAAAAGAATAAATAATAGTACTGACACATAACATCTGATTGACAGAAACTGTTTAAGTTCTGTCATATGGCTGGCATGTCACATCGTGATCAAATTCTTCTCCTGCCAGTTAAAATTACCTTGATGCCTCATGTGGATTTTAGCCTCTCCATTGGACTATAGCTTTATTCACCAAATTTACTATGTATTTCATATGTTTAAGAAGATTATACTGGGAAATCTCCCATGCTTGCTTGACTTCTCTCTCATATTTGTGTCAGCTTTACCTGCAGAATAACACACACCTTTACTGGTCCACAGGCTCATCCAGCAATTCATATGGGAACACACAGAGTGGGAGCAGCTCAACCCACCGCATTAGAACCAAAACCCTTCAGAATTTTTATTGACAGAAGAGAGCCAGCAGTCTTTAGAGGCACTGTTTGGTACTTAAGTGCATGTCTAAATGCAGAAACCTGACTTTAGCCTGCTGAAGATATTTAGAGAAACTTCCTCGCAATATCATCATACCTCAACCAGGTCAAGGAGGATGTAGCTGCAATTTCTTCTCTGTTCAGGCAGCTTTCAAGGGCTTAGGTTAATACAAACTACAGTGATGATTATACTGTATTGAAGACTTGTCTCTAGGACCAAAACACTGCCTTTCTTTTTAGGAACACTAAGTAGTCTGATATATTGTGCCTAAATACACATGTCATCTGTCCAGGTCATCAGAGTCATCTGTTCCGTCATTTAATATTGCCACATTCCACAAGTTGCTTTACAAGTTAAATAAATTGGGGTGACCCATTTAAATTGTGAAAATCTACAGGTCAGTGTGGAAGAAAGCAGCAAGGAGCAACAAGAAGCATTCCTGCCCAAGGGAAACATGCTCCCCACTATGGATTTGGTATGTAGGAACTGAAGAACTGTACCCCCCTTTCCTCTCAGTGCTCACATTAATTTTGAGAGGCACATCACAGCTCAACATTCACCACTGGAGGGATGGAAAGAAAGCAAGCGGACAAGAGGCAAAGAGGCATTTGCAGATAGCATGAAGCAGTGGAGGGCTGGAAGAGTTTGAAGACAAACTGTTTCAGAGGGAGTTCCCATTGCCAAAACATCCATGCTGAGACTGTGGGAGGGGTGAGAAGGTCAGTGCCACACATGGCAAGAAGGCAGCACTGTAGAAGGCAATGTCTGAACAAACTGAAGGAATGAGGGGATGGCAGTGGCTGTACTTTGCATATTAGAGAAAGTAGACAGCATTGATCAGAAAATACAGTATTTAGAGTGCTGGAACTAATGATATCAAAAGAAGAAAAACAAGTCAGAGTTGAAAGGAGACAAAGGGATCATTTCAGTATTGTGCAAAACAGTACAAATCAGTACACAGCACTGAGCATAGGTAGACCACCAGATGGAGATTACAGAACTAGCACGATATTCCTATTTATTTCTGCTCACTGTAGAAATACCATATAGTCGTTAAGTTGCTTCTTAATCTCATCCGCTTATTATTTTTCCATCTAATTACAAGATATGAAAATTTGAATTAGTAGAATATTTATGCATTACAGATTTATTCATCCAAGGTTGGCAACAGCAAGCTGCAAGGGAATTATTCAAAAAATTAGAAGTGAAACATCGATTAAGGATTCCTTGGGAAATAAAGTCACGACTTAAGGGAACAAAATCCACTTTGGGGAACTCTCAAGAGCAGACACTCATCAAATTTGTTAAAATCTGACTCAAATTCAATAAAGCATTCATGAAATGAACACACCTGTTCTGGAGCAGCTGTCCGCACACAGAAAATTTTGAAAATTGTTCCACTTAGAAGGAATTGTGCCAAATGCCATATATTTAATCTTTCTCCCATTTTGACATACTGATATAAGAAGTAACATCATTGCTTCTCAGAATTTAATGTTTTTTCTGCTGCTGATTACTCAAATGAAGTCATACTTCTCTGTAATGACAATAATTTTACTAGAACTACATTTGATGCTATGAACAACAGGTAATTAGTCACAGAAGATGATCAGCTCTCAAAAAGCAAAGTGTTTTCATTCAGAGGCTCTTCTCTGAGGAACGAATGACAATAAAAGATATAAGATGATAGACATATATGTCCTTTCATTAAGAAAAGTGTTTGTGATGTCCTGGAGACATCCATTTGTATGAGTCACACAGTATTCAAAAACTGACTAATTTTTTTTAAGGAATACTTAGCAAAACATGAGGAAATATGATAATTAAAAAAATAATTTATAAACATCAGTTTTTATCAGCTTCAACACATGAAACACATGACAAACAAATCATAGAAGAAAAGAAACTATTTTTCAGATAAAAGCATGCTTCATTTACACAAAGAATGGAGAAATCTCAAACCATTCTCGGAAAACACTTATGTTAATAACATTTATCTTTAAGACGTTGAGAAGATGATTAAAAAACATAGAAACCTGCCGCTAGGAAGGTTATCTTTTGTGGCAGCCCAGCAGAACCTTGACATATCTCCCTGTTCCTTGCAGGCCACTGGCCCATGATCAGTCATTGTCCACGTCTGAGTGTCAATATTCTCCCACTTCAGAAAGCAAGTGCAAAGTAGGTCTAGCACCTAACACACCACACACCCTTCACATGCAACCCAGTCCCTCTCAACAGATTTGATTCCCTAAGGCAACAGTGGAGCACTCTTCCAAGTAAGAGATCTAACTTCCACTTTGAACCCAAGTGTAAGACTTCCTTCAGCAAAATTCTTCCCCTCTCCAGGCTGACTCCTGCAGACATTCTCAGTACAACCATCTGGTAACTGGGCTTTTCTTTCTCTTTCTGGGAGCTTTCTAACCTTCTCGCAACAGGTAGTATCAGGGAGTCTGTCCTGTCACAATTACCCCTAATTACCTCTCTTCTCATCTAGTCCAAGTTAATTAAGGAGAATTACTCTTTTGAAATGCAATACCCATGTAAATAAATGTTTCAGGATCAGGTCAAAGCTTGAGACATCAAAAAGCAAAACAGATTTGCACTACATCAGGGCTGTAACACTTCTTTGAAACAGTAAGTGCTTTATAGAGAAATAGATGCTCTCCCTCCATAATTGAGACAGTAAGTAAGCTCTACTGAAGTCAAAGCAGTAAATATTTTTTGAAATTCTGATAAGTAGTTTCACAGCAAGTTTTACAAATTGATTTCATTTTCTAGAACACTTCAGGCTGTTGAGTTCATTGCCTTTGAGCAAAAAAGAGTTAAGTGTGACAGTACTACAGAACCTCCATTATAATACTGACAATGATGGTTTGACTCCACTGCACTCTTCGTACTGTGGACAAATACTGAGTTGTTTGCCTGTCTGTTCTATGCTGAAAGTGCATCTGAGATTTGCAAACATAAAGGACCTAAGCCCACTCCAAGTGAAATCACCATTGACTTCCACAGTCACAAGAGAAGCCTTCATAAAAAGATTTTTAAAAAACCTCTTTATGAAACCTCTTCTGCATTCTTGAAAGCTATCCAGTTAATTCACAATCCCAAACTGTACAACAACAAGCATAAGAGTTATCTCATCTTACAAAACAGTTCCTTTCTTCATGGATTAGTGGGCATGGGGGTGACAGATTGACAGTTGGACTAGATGATCTTAGAGATCTTTTTCAACTTTAATGATTGTATGATTCTTCTTTCTAAAAGTGCAGAGCAACATACCAAATACTATTTCTGATACCACACGGCAAAGTGAATCTGGATTTTGACCAATAACAACTGGTCAACCTGACATATACAGGTCTCCCTTAAAGATATTTGCTCATCTGAACAATGAAATGCAGTCCATCAGAAGCTAAACCAATATTACTGAATTCATGTATGACATAAAATACAGATAACTAGGTATCATTTTACCACTGTGGATGAATGGAACCATTAGCACATTCATCAAATTATCCTGTACTTGCATTCTTTGTTAAATCATACCTAACTCAGTCTGATACAGAAGAGAGATGTTCTCTCAATTAACTGATTATTTTGCAAAGCTTTCTCTTCTGCCACATGCCCTGCTGACCCACACAAACTGAGGGATTCCCATACTCCTGATTCAGCGCAGATACTAATTAATACATGAGAGGCGGATTTCTCAATGTGCAATCATCTCTATGGTCCCTGCACACCTAGGGGAACTGCAATGCCAAGTCTCCTCAACCCTTTATGTGGGATACCCAAGAAGATTCTAATCTCCCACTTTATCCAGCCTCACTATCATAAAAAGGGGCTGTGCTTGTGACAGTGTTTTGAAGTGCTACAGAAGAAAGAAAAAAACAGCTTTTGCAAAGTCTAGTCCAGGATGACTGGTGAAAACTAGAAATCTGCTTCAATAATCCCATCAGTTGTGTTGTACTGGTTTTATTTACTACTACCTCCCTCCCTACTATAGAAAAAATATCTCTGAATTTTGGTTATCCTTCTATCACCACTAGCAACAACAGAATGTTTGGTCTTCTTATTAATTTCTTAAGAGATGTTGTGGAGTAGCCATAGGAGGGAACTCTAAGCACACTGCTATTGGTTTGCCTGGCCACATTAGAATATAAATCAATTGTTCTTCTTTTGGAAGAGGTATCAGAGGGCAAAATAATGCAAGATCTGAATGGCATCTTGGCTGGTTTATCTTACAGCTGATGGGAAAATTGAAAATTTCATTTAAAGAAAGAAAGGATTCACTCAGTTCATCCACAGTGATAATTTTCCTGTAGCCACCTCACATGATGGAGGCCATTTCTGCAAGAATCTCTAAACTTTCCAGACAGTACAGCATGCAGCTCAAGAAAAATGGAATTACAGAATGGTTGAGGTTGAGAGGGACCTCTGGGGGTGATCTGGTCCAACCTCTGCTTAATAAAATTGCACCGTCCAAACTGACTGTAAGCACCAGATTTTCTAATTAAAATTTTTGTTAAAAAAAGATTAAAATTAAAAATAAACAAGCTTTAAGTTATTCTTCAGTTTCTATAAAGAGTTTTCAAGACAGCAGGAATAATAGTGGAACATATTGGGAAGAGTTAGGGACAGCAAGGGGACATGCAATGGAACTTCCTCAGAACTGAGAGAGGGTTAACCTAAGTATCCCCAAGGTAGGAATGCTGAACTAAACCGCATCAGCAAGCTGTACTCAAGCTTTTGCTGCCAGCTCTTCTAAGATGTTACAGACGTAAGTGATAAGACTAAATTACCTTTTATCAGCTTATGTTGCAAAGTTCAGGGAGGGTATCAGGGTGATTGGAAGCTTTTGAGAGCTATGCAACCCAGTGCTAAAGTAGAACATTGCAAATACAGCAAGGAGAATATTTCTCTCATCTGAATCTAATGAATTCACTAATCATGTTCCTGTAATTTTCATTCAAGATATTGGTAGAAAAAATGGATACCTTGGGAGCCAAAACTGCCTGTGAAATCTAGAACTTCTGCTGTTTATTGGTATGTGTGGGAAAGTTGTTTTCCTGGATGCATTTACCTGCTGGCTTTAAATTCTTATGTTTACCTGGGGACTGTAAATACAGTTATAAATGGTAAATTGTCATTAACCCATCTTCCTGATGCACCTAAGATTGAAACTAATGTCTTTCAGATGGGTGCTATTAAATTAGCCCACTGTAACCTGACAGGTATCCTCTCAGAAAAAATGTGTTGTCTTCACTGGCTAGGGAAAGTTTTTCTCCTTCTGGATAGAAAGATAATGACGAGCAGTCCAATTGTTTTCAATGTGTGGATTTGTGAGGAACAGAAATAAGAAGGAAATGGTTTGTGCCCCTTCATTATGACTACAATTTGTGTTTGAGTAGGGCTTATATTGCGCTAAGCGGTAAAGAGAAGAATGAGTGATTAGAAGGGTCTGCTGTCTCTACAGGCAAGCAGAGGGGGATAAGAAATATTAACATTTACACATGGGCCATGCAGAACAAAGAGTTAGTCTGCCATTAAAACTGCGAGAAACACAAGGCCAAAGCGAGGATTGAGTCTGCTTCTGGGACTTTGCAATCTTAACTATAGGATCATGTCTTTGTACTTGTCACTTTTTCTTCTTCATATATAAATTGCCAGTTTTGATTGGTGTTTATTTTTTGGACTTGTTGAGGAGTAAAATTTTTTATGGCAATGCCAATATTTATGTTCATAAAATGGCAAACTTCCCTTCAACATCCAAGTGCTACTCCAGAAAACCTGGATACCTCAGAACTGCTTAAACAGAATCTCAGAACCACAGATACTGCAGGTGCGTATTACCACAGTGGAAACGTAATTGATTAGAGAAGTAGCATCTGGTCATATCCTAATTTGAAAAAAATTATATGGAGAGTTTTGATACTTCACTGTATTAGAAGAGACTGAAACACTGCTGGACTGAATTTTCTTCTCAATCCATTTGGCATACAGAAGAATCCATGAGATTGTTCTGTATTTCAGTATTATTTACCAAGTACTGGCAAAGAACAATTTCACCTTGTACTGTGAGGTGCTCCTTTGTCCACACTAAGAAGATAAATATTCAGATTTTCAGTAGAATTGACTGCCTATGCAAGTCTGATGGGAGTATTTTAGTACTGCACACACCACAGACAAAGAAACAAGCATCTGGAGAACTGGTTAGTTGCCAAACAGGGATTTGAAACAAGATTATCACACCTTATCTCAAGAGATTGAAATTATTATGGAAATGCCAATCAGGTTCCAGAACACTTCTCTAAAGAAAAAAAGAGTTGCAAGGAGCTGAAATGGAAATACGGAATCCACACAGGCAATATAAGTTATCTTTCACCCTTTGGAACAGACTACTATGCTCCAGGCAATTAAGAAATTTCTTCAGTGAAAGCACTTCTGCTCAAAGAGTGAGAGAAAAGAAGAACTCTCACAATCCCTTGAGCTAACACCACTTTTTTTCACAGTATCCATGCACAAGTGAAACTCTCACTACATGCATTCTAACAACTCTGGGAAGTCTGACTATATGCGTGTATGTGTATAAAGCAGATTGATAAAACTTTTTACATATTAAGTGTGCAAAGGATATTAAACCTCATTCAATATGAAATGCTCATTTGCTAGGCAATGTTCCCACTAGTTCATTCTTGCTCTGAGAAAAGCAGCTATTACACTGAAAGTGGGGTTTTCTTTCAATATTTTATTGTGATCTACTCCATTACTAAGCTTCGCTTGATGTGGCTCAGCAAACTTTGTTGTGTTACATGTTTGGTAACCCATACCATTAAGCTACTTCTGTTCTGGTTTTGTTCATGTGATTAATAATAAAGTACCTTGGAGACATCTAGGTAAAGGTAATGGTAGGTTTTGGCTCTGAATATTTCAACAAACAAATAATACAGCAGTCTTATCTTGCTAATTTGAACTAATGAAAACTGGGATGCCTTCCGGGAATTACTACACTTTGCAAATTGCAAAGTGAACAAACAAAAGAAGCCACACTAATGCTTCATTAAAAAAAACACAAAGGTAATCATGAAGGCAAATAAGGAGCCTTACACACATATGTTCTTCTTACCAAGAAAATTGCAGGAAAAAAAAAAAAGGCAAAAGGCAAAGAAAGCACTATAGTTATCAACAGAGTAAGCAAGAAACAGCAACACCTAAAAGTGTTCATTCAGTCCATCAGCCTTCAGACCACACCACATGAAGCAAGCTGAGCTAGGAGGTGCAGGGTGAAAGTTCAGTAAGTCAAAACAAGCAAAACTCCTTATGGACTCAAATGAAAACAAATGAACAATAACAGCAAAAAAACTGTACTTTTTCAAAGAGTCATTGCTGGACTTAACTGATCACCTTGGTATACAAGCAAAAGTAGAATTAATCAGCTAAAAATTAATGATTCAGTGAATAAATGATTCATCACAAAAATTACCCACGTCTGTGATTGAATGTCCTGGTTTCAGCTGGGACAGAGCAGATTTTTCCTTCATTGTGTCTTGTATGATGCTGTGTTCTGGCTTTAGGAGAGAAACAACATTGATAACACACCGTTTTAGTTGTTGCTGAGCAGTGCTGTTCAGAGTAAAGGGCATTTCAGTTTCTCAGCTTCTCATACTGTCCTAGCAGCAACGGAGCTGGAAGTACAAGGAGCTGGAAGAAGACAGCACCAGGACAGCTGACCTCAACTGGCCAAAGGGATTTTCAATACCATATGACACATCATGCAAAAAAACTATAAACCTGAGGGGAGTTGGCCAAGGAGGCTGCAGCTGCTTGCAGACTGACTGAGCACGGCTTGGTGGGTGGTGGTGAGCAATTGCCTAGTGTGTCACCTGTTTTGTAAATATACATATATATATAATTACTATTATTTATCTCTTCCTTTTGTGTCTTAGCAAATAGTTTTTATCTCAACCCATGAGTTCTACTTTTCCTTTTTTTTTTTAATTTGATTCTCTCCCCAGTCTCATTAGGAGCGAGGAACAAGCAAAGCACTGTGTGGTACTGAGCTACTTACCAGGTTAAACAACATTATTGGGTAACCACCCTGGCACAATACTAGCTGACCTTATCTCATTGTCTGTAGTGGGAACCCTCCAGTAATGCATATTTCTCTATTTTGGGCATTAAAATGAAAGAGCTTTCACATCTGACATCTGCTATGCGTGCTGAGTGCATTAAAGATATTTCAGCCATGTCTTTCTTCCTATTACCATAGTCCAGAAAAAAGGAAAAATCATCTATGAACTACTACTACCACACCTAATGGCATCCATGCATAAAGAGCACACTTCTGTGTCCATACAAACAAGCAGTGGTTTATAGCTGCCACTACAGTGCAAAAGTCTAGTCACTAGAGGCTTTCTGTTACTTTTTCAGATAAGAGGTTTACCTTCCTGAATAGGGAACCGTTAGGTCACAGCCTGAACCAGTGATGGAAGACCTGGAGAAGTGGTGTAGCCAACCCTGGGAGCACAGGTAGAAGCAATTCACCTGTGCAACTGGAAGGGGCAGACCCTGGGTCCATTCCTCCCCAACCTCATTTAAGGGCTGGCAGCCAAAAAGGAAGCATCTCTACTTGGACACTGCCTCTTTTGGCAATCCTCCTTTGCCCTGATCCTCAGAAAGGGGTAAGTTATTCCATCTTTATTACTGAATTGTGACCACTACCCTTCTTGGGTGATCCCAAACTGGCTAAAGGCAACTATATCAACTGCTTCCTATCCTTACAAATGGAAAAAAAAATAACTATGATCATCTTAATGAATGTTTCTCAGAGGAGTCAGTGGGCAATTAGTTGTATATAAAGCACCAGAAGATGATTTTCAAAAAAAACTGAAAACAAAGAAAAACTTCTCTATGCCCTTCCCAAAAATGTAAGCAAATATAGAAAATGAATACTGGAAGTAATACACAGATATTTAAAATAGCTCCCTTCAACTCAAATGAACTGCCATGTAGTTATGCTTCTCAAAGCCACAAAATTTTTCCCCTCCCAAGACAATTCAAGCCGCCTGGTACAAAAACGCTGAGAGCATTTGATTTAGGTAGTCCTCCTCAGGCATGCAATAGGATTTCACGCAGGGTTTCGTGAAGTGTGGTCTACAGTGAAGATTCTGCAAACTGAGGAAACCGAGCTTCTTCCAAGCTCATCCTGGTCCAGACAGCTGGCTTTCTCCCCACACTGCATTTTCAGAATCCAGTACATAGGAACGACAAGCTGCTGCTGGTATATTTGGAAATCTCATTGAAAGAAAGTAAAGGCTTTTCCTCTTTCTTACTCCCAGTTCAATTGGTAACAGGGAAACAGCTGTTTCATTTCTTGAAGTTTCCTCAGAAACTGGTCCAACATGAAACAAAAGTGAATGGCCTCATTGTTCTGAAGGGGGCATAATTTAAAAAATACCAGGAATGCTTTTCTTAGTCAGTAATTGCAAATTCAATTTTAGTATTCTGAATGGCAACAGGCTTCAAGAAGCAAGCATATTGCAGCCTGGAGTTTGCCAACTGCAAGGCAATCACAAGTGCTCTTTATTTCTCTTGTCACTCAATAATATTAGACCTTGTTAAAGAGGAGAGATTGAGTTTCAAGATTGAGCCCTGGAGACAGCACCCATTTATAAATAAGCAGAAAAATTAACGCTGGAAGCTACCGTGTGAGATATAGACTTCCACCAAATCCAAAAAAATGTGTTCTCATTTAGCATGGCCTTTCTACTGTGAAGTTTACAGCATATTGAAGAGAAAGACAGAGTAAAATCAGTAATCAAAGGAAGGATTGTAAAATTAGATTTTGCAATAATGTCTCTACCTTGAAGCTAAAAGAGTAGTATTAATTTTATTTAACTTTTGCACAAGATACAACCTTTCACCTTGGGTGGCTTTGCAAGAAACTCCACCCCATAGCAGTTGAAATGCTACTGTGCATACCTTTTGATATTAAGCACACGAGGGCTATCTAGTATAACAAAAATAAAATAAAGCATACAGAGAAAGCACGTAACCCTGTGTAGTACCCAAATTATGATTCACTGCTTGCTAGCTTTGCTCCGCCAAAGGCTTGTAATATGGTCACCAATTCCATGTTTCTATACTTGCATTCTAATTAACATGTAAAACCTCCTGTTAACTGGAAGCCATTTCTCCTTTTAATCTTCTTTAATCCACACGTATAGCTGTACTTCAAGTCTTTTTATAAAAATGATAGATGTGCCATTAATTTATAAAACGATTACAGGTCCACCAATGCAAGAACATATCACGCATCTGAAACGCATGAAAAATCAAGACTAAAGATGATTAACTATTGAGATTTGTCTCTGCCTTTTGAATAGACATCATCTCTCCCTAGAGATCAAGGATCAGCCACTACTTGGATATTTAGTTCTTAGTACTGGCATACAAACCTTCCCCATCAAGCACTGTCTTAGTAATGTTCCTCTGTTCTAAGCTATAACAATAACAATGAAGTGAAAGACTTAACAATTTATTTATGACATTCAGTGATGGGAAAGAATGAGATGGTAAAAAGGATGTATTGTATTTATATTTCCTTATTCTTACTTTTTTTGTTCCAAGAATAAGGCACTTTCTCTTTTACATTCTGATTGTGTTTCATGACAATCATTATTCACCGAATGAACCATTTTGCTGGCTTAAAAATTAATTTGATGGTCCCAGCATAGCTCCCCATGAACACATGCCCACATCAAAAAAAAACAAACCCACACTAATTGGCAATCTCATTGGCATTCACAGCAGAGAAGCAAGGAACTCCATAGATTTTAAAGCCAGAAGTGACCATTGTGATCATCTAGTCTGACAGGTCATGGGACTTCCTTGAATTAATTACTGCTTCAAAACTCAATAGTTGTGATTGACTTGGAACATGTTTTTTAGAAAAACAGGCAATGTCAATTTTAAAGTTTCCAATAATGGGAAAACCACTAAAATTCTTGTTTAGTAATTCTAGGAGCAGATTTTGCTTACTGTTAAATAATAAATTTAAAAATCTATTTTTACTATGACTTTTACTACTTTATGTTTTCAAATTTGTTGACATTTTATACCTTCATTTGCTAGAGTGAAGTGTCCTCCTAGCAAATTATTAGTGGTGACACAAATGTCAGAACTAGAGGACGCCTTATTTTTAATGCTATTGTCTAGCTATTGACTCATTTGTCCAGGAAAATAGGAAAACTAGATTCATTGTACTCCTAAATCTAAGGAATTTGTAACCCACATTTCCCAAATCCTGGAAGAATAACCCAATTACTAGACTACCCACTGCTGGAAACTGAGGTTAGAATGCTACTTCCCTTTCTTTTTTGAAGCTGAGTCATTATGTTGGCAAAAAAACATTGTGTTTCTAATGGCAAAGAGAGGACAGCAAGAAACATGGCACTAATCCCAGTGTACAGAGTCCTTAGTTCAGAGAGGTTGTTATGCTATGATATATGCCATATATACTTTATAACATTAAACATAATAGTTGGTTAGTGAAATAACTCATAGAAGAATTTAAAACTCAAGACACATCTTTCTGCCTCCCTTTCCTTGCAAAGTGCCTTGGTATCTCTTGTTCTTAATTCTGTTGCAATACTCCTTTGTCATTTCATCCCAGACAGAGCTTTATCACTGCAAAGATGAAGCATATCATGGGAAAAGCCATGCTGTATTGCCTATTACATTCCCATTTTCTCAGTACTTCTGTTTGAATTTTACATTACAATTCAGGCAGTCCAACACATTTCATTGCCAACATTTATTTATTTTTTAAATAATGTATTAGAATATTATCTTACTAGTGGTGTTGTCATGTGGAAAGCATCTCCATCTTTCTAAAGAGTATAATTAACGGTAGGTAGACATTGCATATGGAATCAATGAAACAACCATGTTTTCTGACAGATGGAACTAATAGGGATTCACCCTGATTAAAAGCTTCAAGTTTTAATGAAAATATAAAGCCTTTCCTGGGAAGTATATCTCCTTTGATTTGCACTTGAGTCACAGTGGCAGCCCCCTTCTTAAGAGACCGCCAGCAGAAATGAGGCTGTTGAACACTCCAGGAGCCCTCAAGAGTACCAGCGTATGAAGCTCATAATAGGAAAGCATAGTAGTGGGTTCAAGGTCTCTTAGTGAATAACTGGTGCATTTGTGCTCTAATTAAAGCACTGCCCTTTCTTTTACTCTTTTTTGCTCATTAGAGTATTATATGTGCCTGCATTATGTTGGGGTAGAAACCCTGATATCTTTAGTGCTGTTTGAAGATAAAAGAAAACATTTACTTAATCTGCCCAGTAGAAATTTGGGAAGTGTTTTGTTTAATATATATAATCTTTTTAGATACATTGGATATCCCCTTCCATTCAAATTCAAAGAGAAGAAAAAGGACATTGAACACCTACTTCCATAAATCCACACTTCCTTAGCATAAAGAGACTATTTTTAATAGGTGCTTTAATTACTTAATAGCCTGAAATAAAGTTATAACCTTTTGGTTTCCACTATAATTACCAACAACTAAAATTTGGAGTTCTGGCAAAATGGCTCCCGCTCCAGAAAAACGAGCTCTCTACCTATGCTACTCCCCAACACTTTGTTTAACTACACTTTCCTTCATTTAGATGGTGATTCTATTGCCAATCTAACAAGGACAAGTTATAGCACAGTAATAGTGAGTGACTAGGACAGATGTTTGATTAAGAAATTATTGGATTACGCATACTGAGGATGCAGCTAAATGGTGAAAACTGATGCTTTCAATGGGTGATGAAATTCTGCTTTGTCATTTTTCAATACAGAGTGTATCCAAATAAAGATTAAAAGAAAAAATAAGGCTCATAATGGATTACATGCACAGAGACATATCTACCCTGATATGTTTATTCAGGACACTATTATCTCTCTTATTATCTGCATGACACTTTATGACAACTTAATTGGGTCTGCTACAGATCTACCAGTCATCCCAATTAAGTAAAGACTTCAGTGCAACAGAAATCGAGTGGAGCTATTGAAAGCTCCATCAAAACCATTACATACTCAACAACAAGCCATACAGAGGCACCTATAAATGCAAACCTTTTGGAAAAAAAATCCCTCTTTCTCTTTAACAACAGAGCTGTAAGGGATTCAGTCCTTGGCAGCACAGTTGCTGTGCATAGCAGATAGCTGGTGAGCTGCACCAGGACGAGGAGCTGGTGGTGAGCATGGCAGGACTGTGCCGGTTCATAGACCCACTGCTGCCCCATGTTTTTGGGACTGCATGCCTGTGCTCTGCCAAGCCTGCTGCCAACTCATGCCTGGCACCTGGCCTGCCCCACAGAGGAGGACCCCAGTGATCCACCAGCACAGCATGGCACGGGGATGGCTTTCGGGGACCAGCAGCATATTTTTTAAGCCTTTGGGACTCTGTTTTAATTACAAAACAAAACCTGAACAGCTAGTGAAGCCAAGGGATAACTTTAGCTCTATACCAGGAAAGGCAAACAGAAGTAACCCCAGTACAGGCAATCAACACAGTCAACGTTGTAATTATTTTAAGAAAACATGGTTCAGCAAATAGAGGTGAATCTGAGTTCAGGAATTTGTATGCTCAACCTCTAGTGATTAACTGTGCAGAAGACCTTTTTTGTAATACAGAGTGTGCTGTCCCACCTCTGGTCCCTTGTGCCTCATCAGCCATGTCCCAGTGTGTTTTCCTGTCAGACAAAGCATCTAACCTCTTAGAAGAAGGAAGGTAATCCATTTGGAGAAGCCTCCCGCAGAAGGTATGGGGAGGAAATAAGGAAGGTATGAGGGAAGATCACTATATTTGATGACCAAAAGGTAATAGAACTGAACTCATGAGAGAGTCCTCCTGCAGGTATTTCTGTTACTGTGATATTTGAAGCTACAACTTTCACTCCAAATTTGATTTTCCAGTATTTTTGACAAAATACTTTGCCTTCTTCCTCACACTTCTCAATATTTGGCTTTGGCCCCAGACTTCGCTTTTAAACATTTGAAGGGAAACTCTATAAATGCTTCAGAATTGTTCAAGTTATGATGAGCTTCTCCACAGGTTAAACACATAGAATCATAGAATCATTAAGGCTGGAAAAGACCACCAAGACCATTTAGTCCAACCATCAGCCCATCCCTGCTATGTCCACTGACCATGTCCCTCAGTGCCACATACACACAGTTCATGAACACCTCCACGAACGGTGACTCCACAACCTCCCTGGGCAGCCTGTTCCAATACTTCACTGCTCGTTCTGAGAATAAATTTTTCCTAACATACATCTGGAAATGTTTCCTTTGCCTTTATTAGCATTTGCAACTTTATTCAGTTACACTTTGGTATCTGCATAGATTTCTATATACACACACACATGTGAGCACACATACACGTAAAGGATCCACGATCACCATCAACAAAAGCCCATATGCCTGCTGGAAGCCCAGCTGGTTACCCAGGGGAAAACATAAAGCAGGTCTTCTTTTAATGCACTTAGGAGAAAACTTTACATGTGACCTTCCAGATTTACAGCAGCTTACATAGATGTCTCAAGGATCATTAATAGACCAATGAAGCAACTAAGTCCCTAATTTCTGCAGGACAGGAGAATATATGGCACTGTAAGCACAACTGAAAACCTTGTTGGGAGACATATGGCAATCTATCCAATCCACCAGCAAAATTGTGTTTCTACTTTAAGCTCAAGCCCTGCTTCGTCACTGTCTTCATCCCCATGCACTCATTTACACCTGTGCAAAGTGAATGGAAAACACTACTGAGTGAGAATTAGAGCAATTTATCATTCTCTTTTTGCAGCTACTGCACAGTGGGGAAGGATGTAAAGAAACAGGCACTGAATTTATCAGGTCCAAAAGAGATTGCAAATTCAAATGAATATATCTATACCATTCATTTCCAAAGGAAACACAGAGTTGTAGCCTAATGCAACGTTAGTGTTCCGAATATATCTTCAACCAGGAAATATATAATTATGGTCTCCATAGTAGTCACAGCATGGTCACATTTGGGACATCTGAGTACACACTCTGAACTGCCCTGAAGTTCAATAAAGTGATGCATATACCAAACTTGATAAATAGCAGGAAAACACCATTGTGTGAATTTATTTATTTTTAGGCTTATACACATTGTATATATTATCAATTAAGTTGACCACAAAATGCTCTAGTTTAAGATCCTTAGGGTATCAAAGAGGGTGGACAGCAAGTTTGCTGCTCTGGACTTGAGGAGAGAAGATTTCAAACTCTTCAGGGAACTGCTTGGCAGGGTGACATGGGATAAAGACCTGGTGGGAAAAAGGGTCTTAGAAAGCTGGTCAGTTTTCAAGGATCATCTCCTCCAAGCTCAGAAGCAGTGCATCTCAAGAAAAAGCAAGGCAGGCAAGAATGCTAGGAGGTCACCATGTATCAACAAGAAGATTCTGGTCTTATCTAAGCGCAAAAAGAAAGTCTATAGGGAATGCAAACTGGAACAAGTTACCTGGGAGGACTACAAAGAAGTTGCCCGAGCAGCCAAGGATCAGGTTACAAAAGCTAAAACCCAGATAGAATTAAATCCAGCCAGGGACATAAAAAGGAACAAGAAGAAATTTTACAGGTATAGCAGTGATAAAAGGAAGTCCGGGGAAGACGTGGGCCCTCTCTAGAAGGAAACTGGAGACCTGGTCATGTGGCATACAGAGAAAGCTGAGGTGCTCAGTGACTTCTTTGCCTCAGTCTTCACCAGCAAGGGTTCTAGCCACAGTGCCCAAGCTGCAGAAAGCAAAGGTAAGAACGTGGAGAAGGAAGATCTGCCTGCTGTAAAGTGAAGATCAGGCTCGAGACCATCTAAAGCACCTGAAAGTGCACAAGCCCATGGGACCTGAGGAGATCTATCCATGGGTTCTGAGGGAACTGGCGGATGAAGTTGCCAAGCTTCTATTCATCATATTTGAAAGATCATGGCAGTCTGGTGAAGTTCCAACTGATTGGAAAAGGGGAAATATAACCACCTTTTTCAAGAAGGGAAAAAAAGAAGATCCAGAGAACTACAGTCCCGTCAGTCTCACCTCTGTGCCTCGAAAAATCATGGAGCAGATCCTTCTGAAGGCCCTACTAAGGCACATGGAAAATAAAGATGAGGTGACTGGTGGTAACTAACATGGCTTCACTAAGGGCAAGTCACACCTGACAAAGTTGGTGGCCTTTTATGATGGAGTTACAGCGTCACTGGATAAAGGAAGAGCAACTTGTGCAAAGTGTTTGACACTGTTCTGCATGACATCTTGGTCGCCAGATTGGAGAAAAATGGGTTTGATGGATGGACCATCCACTGGATAAGGAATTGGCTGGATGGTCACACTAGGAGAGTTGCAGTCAACAGCTTAATGTCCAAGCAGAGACCGGTGATGAGTGGCACTCCTCAGGGATGGTTGCTGGGACCAGTGTTATTTAACATCTTTGTAGGTGACATGGACAGTGGGATCAAGTGGACCCCCAGCATGTTTGCAGGTGACACCAAGCTGAGTGGTGCAGATGACATGCTAGAGGGAAGGGATGTTATCCAGAAGGACATGAAGAGCCTTGAGAAGCGGGCTGATGCCAACCTCATGAAGTTCAACAAGGTAATGTGCTATGTCCTGCACCAAGGCTGGGGCAATCCCAAGCACAGATACAGGTTGGGCAAAGAATAGCTTGAGAGCAGCCCTGAAGAGAAGGATTTGGGAGTGTCGGTTGATGAAAGATTCAACATGAGCCAGCAATGTGCAGCCCAGAAAACCTACTGTATCCATCAAGAGAAACGCGACCAGGTCAAGGGAGGTGATTCTGCCCCTTTACTCTGCTCTCATGAGACCCCACCTGGCGTATGTATCCAGTTCTGGGCCTCCCAATGCAAGAAGGACATTGAGCTGTTGAATCAGGTCCAGAGGAGGGCCATGAAGATTATCAGAGGGCTAGAGCACCTCCCCTACTAGGACAGGCTGGGAGAGCTGGGGCTCTTCAGCCTACAGAAGAGAAGGCCCTGGAGGGACCTTATATAGGCCTTCCAGTACCTGAAGGGTACTACAGGAAAGTTGGAGAGGGATTTTTTATAAGAGTAAGTAGCAGTAGGACAAGGGGAAATGTTTTCAAACTGGAAGAGGGTTGATTTAGACTAGATACTAGGAAGAAATTCTTTACTGTGAGAGTGATGAGACATTGGAACAGGCTTCCCAGGGAGGTTGTGGATGCCCCCTCCCTGGAAGCATTCAAGGCCAGGCTGGATGGGGCTTTGAGTAACCTGGTCTAGAGGGAGGTGTCCCTGCCTACTGCAGGGGGGTTGGAACTAGATGATCTTAAATGTTCCTTTCCAACCCAAACCATTCTATGATTCTAAGTTACCATAAAATGTTAAATACAAGGGAATGGTATTTGAATTACAGTTTTGGTAAAATTACAAAAACTAGACCAACAATATGAGAAGCACAGACTTTTAGATAAATTCTTTCATATTATTCCAAATTAAACTGTTGCAGCAAGCTTTATTTTCATACAGTTCCTGTGACCATCAGGCTGACCTGAAGCTGATTTATGTCCTTGAAACACTGTGATGCAGCGCCTGGGCTTTTAAATGATAATATAAATCATAAAAAACATCAGACATTTGAAATCACATTCATTATTTCATGAGAACAAAAGTCACATTTACACGAACAGGTAATCACATTTCAAGTAGGACTGTTTCACAGCAAGTATGTGAACCTCTGCTTGAATATATAAGAAAACAAGCAGATTTTACAAGCTGCTAGGCATATTCTCATCAGATGCAAGCTGTTTCATAAACATCCATCTACTTCAGGTAAAGGAAAACTGAAAAAGAAGTATTAAAATAACAGCATAATAAACCTATTTAATTCATGTATTAAATATTCTTAGATTTCTTTGTGGATTTAATTAAATTTTCACTTTCCTTCTGTCAATATCAGAGAATGTAAAATAACAAACTTTTTTCTTTTTTCCTCTAAAGATACATTATTATTTCAGGACTGAAAAAAAATGGCAGTAACGTAACAGGATTTAAATTTGCCTCCCAGCTTTCTTTAAAAACAAAAGAAAAAAACAAAGCCTCTCAGAAAACACCTCTCATTGACTACAGCTAATTACATCTGCTTAATTTAAATGGCCAACTCCCAGGGAGAAGCATGTTTGTTAGAATTTCCTGTAAAAAAAACAACTCAACAACTTTAATAAAATAAAACATTTAGCTGTGTAAAATTTTCTGCTTTTGTGCATTATTCTTTTAGACAGATTATTAAACTACTGTTGCCTTATTCTGTAAATATATTATTGCCCATGAGTAAGAAATACAAGTTTGGGTTTGGTTGGCCCACAGAACTGCATAAATATTTGTATATTAAGTGTTGCTTAAATGTGAAGGTTGTATACTGGCACTGTTCTTACAGCAAAGGGGTTCAGAATTAATCCTTCTTTTATGTAAGGAAATCAGTAAATGCCTTCATCACTTATCAGCTAAGTCTTACTTTCAGAAGATTGTATATGCCTTTTAAAGCTGCATTTAGAGCTCCTTCTCCACAGACTCCCAAGCTTACCTTGAAGTATCGCATACTAAAGTGTTAAAGTTGGGTGAAAGAAGGGAATGAACTCATTAAAGGGACTCAACAGTAGCATGGCTATACAAATACATTAATAGCCCCGATTTTTGCTTTGGTTTAGACAACGATTGTGTTCCTACTCCATTTCATTTAGCATTTCTAAGGAACTAAGTCTACTAAATTGTTCTTAACAATTAAAAGCTGGTATTATTCACTTTTATATCTTTAAATAGCATTCAAACTGGGCCAATCCTAACAAAAATAGATCTTTATTTCATTGTTTTGCCTCCAAAAGTTAATTTTCAAAATGGAGTTTCTTTCATTTTAAGTAGATAGGCTGCTTGCTGATTTGATCAATAGTGTCAGGAACAGAGTTGCTAATAAGGTAAACCAGTGTGTTCTCTGTCTCTGTGTTAGGACGTGATTACAGAATCGCAGAATATCCTGAGTTGGAAGAAACCCACAAGGATCACTGAGTCTAACACCTGGCTCCACACAGACCACCCAAAATCCAACCCCTATGTCTGAGAGTGCTGTCCAGATACTCCTTGAACTCCTGCCCGTGCCCACTGCCCTGGGCAGCCCATTCCATGCCTACCCCCCTCTGGTGCAGACCCTTTCCCTAACCCCCAGCTGCCCCTCCCCTTACACAGCTCCATGCCATTCCCTCGGGCCCTGTCGCTGTCACAGAGAGCAGAGATCAGCGCTGCTCCTCCACTCCCTGTGAGGAGCTGCAGCCACCATGAGGCCTCCCCTCAATTTCAGGAGGTAGATACTGAGGGCACTAGCTGAGTCTTGGAGAAATAAAACTCCAAAGACAGCCATCTTGTCCTGAGAGAAAACAAGGGAGAAGCGAAAAGGTGGCAGCCTGAATCTTAAAATTTCTGGGAGAAGAGAGAGAAGTGTATATCATCAGTATTTATGCTAAAGAGGGTGGTGAGGCATGATGGGAGAAAGGGGGATGGAGAACAGGGGCAGAAAAGGAACTTGACTTTGGTCAAGCAGAGCTGCCTTTCTGTATAGCTGAACTTCTAAGTCCCAGAGCTGGCACTGTGCAGCCATACTGCTAAGGAAAGGCTAACGGGACGACACATACACAGCTCTCTCCAAGACAGCCAGATGTTGCAATAAGTGAGAGTACAAATGAATTATTTAGGAAAGTATCCGTGATATGAACAGTAATGGAGCAGAATTGAAGGGAGGCTGCAAGGAGGCAGAGTGTAATGAACTTATTGGAAAATCCAGGCTTGCTCAGGCACTACTCTTCAGTGGAAGTGGGAGAGATTTGCAACTTGAGCATGGGATGTTTCTTATTATTTAATAAGCATTTTCACATCATTCTTACACACTACAAATTAACCTCTAGTTGTAATTTCAATTACAGCTGAACAATTACTATTGTTCAATTACATTTAAAGCATGTTCAGGAGGGAATTATCATATATTGATTGTTAGTATCCTCTTGATATGGAATCCCAAAAGTTCATACTCTTTTAGACAATTATCAAAACTAAGGAATTACTGCCTACACATACTGAGCAACTTATAATCAACAGTATTCCTTAAGTATGGGAAATGTGCCTAAATTAAGTGCTTTCTAGTAAAAAACATTTCCTATAGAAATGTAAAGTATAAGAAAACACAAAAGCCCATTGAAGAAATCAGAGTGAAATGATTTTACATATATAACACGAAATCAGAGTGGTTTCTGAATCAGCAGGATGTCTGGTTTACTGGTTTCCATGGTTCTACCCACAAACACACTGTGATCCTACAGGATGTATAAGTTATTTGTTGCATTAACTTTTTTCTAAAGGATGCCAGGGAAATTCTTTCCATGTCATCTGGCTTTGTGGGTCTTCGGAAATAGCTGAATATTAAAATATTTGATTTTTTTCATGTGCAATATGAAAAATAAGCCTTTTCTTAGCAGTGAATTTTTGAGCTTAATAATTTGCTCAGGAAAAGTGTAAGAATAATGAATAAAATTAGGGCTTAGCAGGCAGCAAAGGAAATAAAGTTCATAAAGCAAAGATGACAAAATTATTTTCTTATATATATGTGGGAATATACATTCTAAACTTTAGATTTAAAAGTCAACGTGTTTTATCTATCTGGAGCCTTCTATACCTGCCCACTTGGGTACCTATTCATCAAATATATACATGCAAATATATATTTGCAGTTATTTTTGATACTGATAACTCATTTATATTTGATATATGTATGTATTATCTGTTTCTGTGGATGCATAATTTCACAATTCTTCTATTAAGTATGGAAGCATAATCCAATGCAGAGAAGCGATGTGAAGTCACAAAGGTTGAACATGGTGAAGTTAGGATGTTAACCAAAATCTGGTTTTATCAACTCAGAATTCACGGAGTAGGGACCCCAAATTCATTTCAATTAAAAAGCTCCAAGCATTTCATTTTTTTGTTTTATATAAGAATCTATAGTCATCTTTGACTTTTGAAATTCTAAGGTGCA
The DNA here is from genome assembly GCA_016647715.1 of Pavo muticus. Classification (NCBI taxonomy): domain Eukaryota; kingdom Metazoa; phylum Chordata; class Aves; order Galliformes; family Phasianidae; genus Pavo; species Pavo muticus. The sequence goes on along the minus strand of JACDJE010000023.1, from coordinate 1,636,021 downwards.
TCTTCATTGCACTTTTCATCCTCAAGATTAGAAGCAGATTTTTAAAATGTGAAATTGAGGGTACACTTTATATCAATATATAAATATACTCAACATTTCAACAATTGAAACATTAAGAAAGACATTGACTATTATGAAAAAGCCTAAATGTCAGAGATGTTGATGATACTGCATCTTGTACTTCATCTTTTAATTTATGTTTCTGAAATGGTTCCTCATTTACTTCATAACAACTTAAAGCTACATTTTTAATCAACTTTTTTAACACAATACTTTATATTGTAAACCTGCCTAATTTTGCAGTGTTGCATACACCACTGGGAAATCCTCAGGGTTACATCCTTGCCAGAAATGAAAACAACGATCATCCTTTTCCACTAGAAATCTATAAAATGGAAAATTCTGGGGCATAACAACCCCAGTTACATGAAGGAAATGATTCTTCTGGGTTTGTGCCAATTCCTAATAGGTGCTATTTCATCACAGATCAGTGTGTTCAAACTACTTGGGTGAAATTTAACACTTTGTAAGCAGAAAAATTTATAGTCCTATGACTTTTACTGGAGAACCACCATTCAAACACCACTGTAGTCCACACTGGGAGAAGTGAAGAGCTGAGCACAAAGTGGCCATAAAAGAGGCCTTTAGTAATGGCCTCACCTCAAGCCAGGGTATGCTCTGAACCTTTTTAATACCTCATCTGTCAGAACTAACATTCTCATTTCATAAGGAGTGTAGCTTCCGGAGCAGATATGCCTGTGCATGAGCAGCTCCGCATTGCACTTTCATAGCTTCTTGTGTCTGTTTACCTTGTCCATTCCTGGCATCTGGTCCAGCCATAATGCTTAAATCACCAGAAATTGCACTGGATTTCTGTGTTACTAGAAGGAGATTGTCTGTGGGATTTCAAACCTTTCCTGTGCAAATAACCTCTCACCTGAAACAGAAACAGGCTACTTTGCTTGAGGCATAATTTGATGTGTGCAAGGGAAAGGGAACCTGCTTGGGTCTCATTTGTGCCCGGGGCAATTTTAAGCAAGTTACAGGTTTGCTATGCCACTGACAACCAAAATACTGTTTAGCTTTCCCTCCATATAGCAGAATATTCCTGTCACCTACAGCTCCTCAGCTGTAGATTATGGTAGAGCTGACATTTTCTTAACAAGAAGAGGCATTTGCATTGATGAGGAGCATCCTTCGGAAATCTCATCTTTTGGATATGAATGATGAACGGGCTTCTGCTTCTGCTCTGTATGTGAAGACAATGGAGTGAGCAGATCTGCGGATATGGAGGAGTCTGTGTAGAACAGGAATAGTATAGAAACTAAGGAAATGGAAGCAGAAAGGCAAAACTAGTATATGTGGACATGATTTAAAGTTTCCTGAGGTTTCAATCTTTTTTCTCTACACTTCTGATCCAGACATAAAGAATATAAGCAAAGTGCAACAAAGTGTAACATCTCATTGGTTGAATGAGATGAGTTATCTCTAAGGTCTTTCAAAACTCTTCAGAAGCCTCGTACACACAAAGAAGAACTGAATGCCAAAAGTGTGCCACTTTTTTTCAGCTATGTTACAGTTTATGCTCTCATTTAAAACATAATTCCTTCTCATGCTGTTTAGTGTAAGGGCAGTATTAAAGGCAAAGAAAAATTTTTAACATAAAGTAGAAAAATACTGCAGAATTGAATAATCTTCATCTTCAAACAAGTGAAAATGAATGTACATATGGTCTTTTCCTTATAATTAAGACTTGATAGTTTGAAAAAAATGATGCAGCTTTGGCCTGGATAAATCCATGCTATATTTTCCAGTTACTTCAGGTGAAATACTCGTTTATTTTGTTGTGTGCTCCCTGTAACATGAATAAGTCTGCTTAGAAATCAGGGATATTACAGAGACAGTTCCCAGGTTGTCGCTGAACAGTCAAAAGCTCTGAGAGAGAGCTGACTGGTGTTACAGTTCTGTGGCAGTGGCACGGAGTAAACCAGCACTGAAGACATGAAAATCTATACATTAGAGTCAACTGAAGTGTGAGAGCTGACAGAGCTGCACAGAGTCCTAAGTGTGGCAAAGCAAGGCATCGACTTCAACAGAATGTTTTCCTACAGCCAAGAGCACAGCAGGATCTGGCTATAACTTCCTAATGTGTCTTCAGCTGCTCTTCTTTCTAAGCAGAAGTAACAAAGAATAAATTACTATGCATAGTTTAGTCTGTATTCTAGTTAATGACATTTTCATTACATTGTTTACATTTTATTTTTAGAAATGCTGGTCACCACTGAACGAGCAGAATATATGCTCTGAGAAAATTAAAATAGTGTATTTTCAATGAAACGAGATTACATTGTACCTTTTCCTCTTCCCCACCATTTAGCATCCACTTTTGTAGCAAGCAGTGCTGTGCCCATTCTCTCCAACAGACAGAGAGCCACTCAAGACTCCATACTAGGGGCTGAAAATGGATCTATGCCTTATAGATTGATGGCAAGCATGTTGGTTTCTGACTTGTACTACTTTTCTTGTAAACAGGATATATAGACTCTCACAGCCTGGGAAAGAGGAAGAAAATTGTTCCCCTTGATGAAATTGTTCAACTTGTAACTGCAGAGTGGAAAGCAGGGAGGGGGAACACTGAATAATGCACTTCATTAAAAAACCATTAATGCACTTCCCACTAGAAGGACAGAAAGGAGAGAGCTACACCCCTGCCTAGCCCACACAGGGTTGTTTGCCATGACTTCTGGGCATAAATCTCAGGAATCTTCTACAATCTCTGTAAGTTCTAAACTGATCAAATCTTTCTTCTTAAAATAATCCAAATCACTGCGGTTCTCCAAAAATTTTCCTTTTCTTACTGCTGTCCTCATTATTAGTATTGCCATTACCACTACTACTGCACTGTTGTCTTGACACTAATAGTAGTAGAACCTTATTGTTGCATGCTTTATTAATTTACCGAGAATTTTCTAGCTCAAGATCATCTGCTCTGCCTCTAGAGATGAGTTTTTTGCTACAAGAAGATAACACACATTGCTGGTACAATAGGCATCCCTACACAGAATTCTGCCAGGACTAAAATTGAAAGGTGCCCTTTACATACAGCATGCTTTATATTACTGCGTCTGTGTCCATGGCTGGCTGACAAGCCTGTGATGTTTGGTAGTTACATCATGCTTAATGGTGTTACCTTAGCTTTGGACTGATGGAAGTAAGCATGGTTTGTTTAAATGTGAAACAAACTAGAAGGAATTTGTGGCAAACTTGTTGGCCTTTGTTTCATGATTTCTGTTTTACATATTGCATAACCTCTCCAAGCAGGTCCAGAAATAGCCTGATTAGAGTTAGCAGTCTTTCCTGATTTAGTGCCAAAGGTTCAGCTCTTGAGTTAAAGAAAATAGTAATGATTTCCCCTGCCTACTACAGAATAAAAATATTCATTCCTTCTATTTTGATTTTACATTACTTTCCTGTTTGCTTATCCCCTTCAATGTTTGTACCACATCAGAGATTCTAACTAGTTTGTTATGGGTTTTTTTAAAGCAAATCCTTTGTTTTTCTTTTTTCTGCAGCTAGCACCAACGGGTTGAAGGCATTGCAAAAGCTGGATGAGCAACCATTGGAATGCAGATCCACTCTTCAGCTGAAGGGATGGATTTCAGGAGCAAATTAGAGGAATGCTCTTATTTAAAACTGCATTTTACCTGTCACTTAAAATGGGTCAAAGTGTGAATTTAAACTGACTTTTTTCTTCCAATAAAGACAATGTTCCTTAATTCAATTTATTTACAACTGAAGCATATAAATTTCCACTCTTTGTTTATGTTCACTGCTTAGAAGGGGAGTTTAACAGATCTTCACACAGAGTACTACACTGAATTCATCCTTTTGATGTCACACATAAGAATAAAACTTTGCTTTATGATGCCTTGTAGATACAATTTGGTCAGCTTTCTAATATTATGTAGGACAAACAGATTGCGCACAAATCACTAGGGGCATTTTTTGCACACCCTTCTACTCTGTTCTTAACATCATAGGGAGTAAAGGAAGCTGTTTATAGCACAAGCTGCAGTAACAAAAACCAGACACTGAGTATCTGGGATACAATCTGCATGTGAGGACGTAAGAGTTCCAAGATAAATTTAAGCAGAGATAAGGCTGCAGTGGCTGACTGAAACTTCCTGTATACGGCTTAGGAAGGCATCCACTGGGATATAGACATCCAGCAGTAGCAAAACATATACCTGCAACATCAGAATGCAAACAAACCATCAGAAACCCACTGTTAAACCAAAACAGGGAATAAGAACTGAGACCCAACTGCAATTGGGCATTACTGCACCTGCCAAACAGATATTTGCAAGCTGGACACTCAGAGAGCTCCATATATGACACGAATACACAAACAGATGCATTTGAAACTCTTGTGTGAGCCACTTTCAAAGTAATCACTCACTGCATAGAGACCTCTATGTTTCCACTGATTGGAAAATGTATGGCTATAAAGTAAATGGAAGTAAATATATAAAACCTTGTTGTACTAGATTCCTAAATATGTCCTAAAACAATGTGGATACTTAAATTGTAACCCTTTCTTAGGAGAGAAATGTCTTTTGATATGAACCTGTACTCATGAATACAGTATAAATGACTCTGGGATCTAAAAGGATACAGGCTTTCAAAGTGTCAGAACACTGACCCAACCAATATTCATAACATTCTGACTACAGGTGATATCAGAAAGAAACTCAAGTGAAATTTAGTGTCCATCAGGTGACATACAAGCAGTGCTGCCACACAGAAATTTGTAATTTTCATTCATAGGGAGCTGCTCATATGTATTTTTTCATCGACTCCATGAAAAGCATATTGGTAAGCCTAAGGGATTTTTGGTCTTTCATGTGTAGAACAAAGATTTTGATTTCCTCTGAAGAGAGTATTTTGCCTTACACTGACATTAGCCAACAAAGGATATTGTTTTTCTTCCATAAGGATTCATTACAAGTATTTGCATTCACAAATACTTGCAGATAAAGTATTTCTACCTTTTGCTACAAGCTACATTGCTACAAATCCTCATGGGTTCTTGGCACTGCCAAGAAAGTGGAAACCAGAAGTGTTCCAACAAATCTGACCAGAAACCGTGAGATTCAACAAATCCAAGTGCAAGGTGTTGGAACTGGGTCAAGGCAAGTGCTGCTATCAGTACAAGCTGGGGGATGTAAGGGTGAAGCACAGCCGCGCCGAAAAATACATGGGTGTACTGGTGGATGGCAAGATGGACATGGTCCAGCAATGTGCCCTCACGGTCCAGAATGCCAACCATATCCTGGGCTGTATCTAAAGAAGCATGGCCAGCAGGTCGAGGGAGGTGACCTGCCCCTCTTCTCTGCACCAGTGGTACCTCTCCGAGAGTATTGAGTCCAGATGTGGAGTCCTCAGTACAGGAGAGACATGGACCTGTTGGATCATGTCCAGAGAAGGGCCACAGATATGATGCAAGGGATGGGACAGCTCCCCTGTGAGGGCAGGCTGAGAGAGCTGGGGCTGTTCAGACTGGAGAAGGCTCTGGGGAGACCTGATAGTGGCCTTTTGGTATCTAAAGGTGGGGTATCAGAAAGAAGGGGACAGACTCTTTAGCGGGATCTCTTCTGATAGGACAAGGGGAAATGGTTTCAAACTTAAGGCGAAGAGATTTAGATTGGATATAAGGAAAAAGTTTTTTACAGTAAGGTTAGTGAAACATAGGAACAGGCTGCCAAGAGGTGGTGGGTGCCCTGTCCATAGAGACACTCAAGGCCAAGCTGGATGGGCCTCTGAGCAACCTGATCTAGCTGTAGCTGTTCCTGTTCATTGCAGGGGTGTTGGATTGGCTGCCCTTTAAGGGTCCCTTCAAACTCAAACAATTCTTTTTTTCTACAGTTCTGAACCCCTCTTTTCTCTGTCTGCCCTTATATCCTGTCCCACCATGTTCAGTGAATGAAGAAGGGAGATTTGGATTTGACTTTAAAAGGAAATTTTTCACTCACAGAGCCGTGAGGCTGTCCAGTGTAGTTGTGGATGCCCCATCCCTGGAGATGCTCGAGGCCAGGTTGGATGGGGCCCTAGGCCCATAATCTGGTGGTTTTATAGAATCAGAATCATTTAGGCTGGAAAAGACATCTAAGATCCTCAAGTTCAACCATTAATGTAGAAAAGTCTACCACTGAACTGTGTCACTGAGCACCACACTCACATGTAAATAAGTATTTTTCTAGATAAATTGGTCTCTAACAGAAGTTTTTGGAACTTCTAACAGGAACTTGTCAATGTGACAAACAATACTAAGAAAAAGGTATCACAGGGCTATGTGTTTCAGTCACTCTGGCATACACAACCTTCCCACAGTTGTCAAATCAGGTAGATCTGCAAGCTCCAGAGAATCACAGAATCACAGAATCACCAAGGTTGGAAAAGACCTACAAGATCATCCAGTCCAACCATCCACCTATCACCAATAGTTCTCACTAAATCATGTCCCTCAACACAGCGTCCAAACGCTCCTTGAACACCTCCAGGGTCGGTGACTCCACCACCTCCCTGGGCAACCCATTCCAGTGCCTGACCACTCTTTCAGAGAAGTAGTGTTTCCTAACGTCCAGCCTGAATCTCCCCTGGCGCAGCTTGAAGCCATTCCCTCTAGTCCTATCACTAGTTACATGAGAGAAGAGGCCGACCCTCAGCTCACTGCAACCTCCCTTCAGGTAGTTATAGAGAGCAATAAGGTCTCCCCTGAGCCTCCTATTCTCCAGACTGAACAATCCCAGCTCCTTCAGCCTCTCCTCATAAGACCTGTGCTCCAGACCCGTCACCAGCTTTGTTATCCTTCTTTGAACCCGCTCCAGGGCTTCGATGTCTTTCTTGCAGTGAGGGGCCCAAAACTGGACACAGTACTCAACGTGCGGCCTCACCAGTGTTGAGTACAGAAGTCTAACTCATGTCTAAAAAACTGGTGCGTATTACCACAAGTCAGAACTTTGTAAACAAAATCACTAGGGAATAGGTGGAGGAGGAACATCTAGTGGAAAAATCACTGTTCACAGTTTTCAGAATTTAGAAACTGTCATAATATTGGGCTTCATTAAGGGATTTCTGGTCCAAATAAAATTCCATCAGGTAATTGAATTCCATCAGGAAAACTAACTTGGAGTTACTAAATTAATTCTCTTGAAAAGACCAAAATAAAAATGAATTGTTTCAAAATTCAAAACGTGGGGTTTTATTGAAAAATAAAAACCTATTTGAAGGGGGAGAGAGGCGGGGGCTGGCAGGAATAGTTGATTATGGTAGACTTCATTTGTTTGACTTTTTGAAAACTCTGCTTTTTGTCCCATCTTTGGATTTCTAGCTCTCATTACAAAAATGAATGAAATCGAAACCTGTCGTCTAAGTCCAGAAAATCTCCCCTGGCATCTGTCAAGTTAGACCAGATATCTACTATTTTCTTCTTAAAAATAGAAAGCAGAGCTCTGAAATGTCCTCTGTGGTGTAGGCATATGTCCAAAAAGCAAAGAACTGCATTGATTAAAAGTGTGCCCTCTGAGCCACCAGCATGCGAAGCTGTTCCGGTTGGGCACTGAGACTCCATGACTGCACAACGCAATTTATTATCATTCCTCCTGAGACCTCGCCAAGCACCTTTCCATTACTGAATGAGATGGAAGTCAAGTTTATTGGTGGTCTTGTTTATCAGGTATCTTCTCCTCTCAGATGACAATAACTCCTCAGGTTCTATCAGCATGCAGTAAGGATTTCAGGGTTAGACCATCAGTTGGGAAGAGGGAGGCAGATAAAGCATTGAGAGCTTGAAGTAAAAGCAGGTGAAAAAAGAAACACTGAATTTCAGCCGTTTTTAGCAAGTCTATTTATACCTCACCATATCCTTTGAAAACAAAATTCTAGTCCTAATTTATTAATGGAATGTGCCAGCACCAAGTTATTTTTAAATTTAGAATATAAATGGCCTTCATGAACTAGAGCGAGCAGGCAGCATCTGACATGAGTCTCAGAGCTAGTGTGAAATTTACTTTTAAATTGCTGCTGCCTTTCCAAAAATTATGCACCGTGAGCATGTGGCTTCACTCGTGTTAGCTTTTTCTTTAATTAGAAAATAGAACTGCAGGAAGTGGCACATAAGAAGGATCTTGCCCTTGCTTGGATGTAAATAATCCTCTCAGCTTCTTTCAGCTGCTACTTCCTACATGAATTCCACTCACCAAAGGAATGCAAACCTGAAAAAAAACTCAGAAAATTCCAGATTTTTGTGAAAGCACAAAAGGCAAACATTATTTCTCTTGTTTGTGTTGTTTTCCCCACCCACTACCATCCTTTTCCCTCTTTTATGGAAAACAGGAAGTGGAGAGAAAGAAAACTGAAATAAAGAAATTTTGATTTCTTGAGCTCCTGGGGATTTTCATTCTCAATATTAAGTGAAATGAAAAAGGGTATTCTTTGTAGAAGTGTTCCATAAAAGATCCTCACATTCCAGTGTTCATCCAGTCTAAATCATTTGAACTTATACACTGTTGTATTTTCCAACAGCTGTCCTCATCACAGCTTTATAAACCCATTAGAGGCATGCATTTGAGTGTTTTAGGGAAAGACTAGATGCAGTAAATGATTTCCCATAAATAATTTACTTGATGACTTCAAAATCCTCAGTGTTCCTGTAAGAAGTGCCAGTCATGGAAGAATGCTGGTAAGAGATAGTGGCTCTGTTCCCCAGTCCCACCACCTGACCTAGAGAAGCTGCTGTGGTTGCTCCTGGGACATGTTCCTCTGCTCTCTGAGTTAGCGGGAATTTTCCTAATAATTGAACTGGAAGTGAATGAGATCCAGATCTTTCTTGTTATTTTTGCCTTCTGGGAATAAAAGGGAGAATTTCATTGCCTTGCAAAAATCATTCTTAAGCATGAGTCAAATTTGGGACAAAAAATATGGCTATCAGGAGTCTGGTCTCACAAGATCCTCAAAGAAACTATGCCATTATAAATAGGAAGGGTGCTCTGAAATAATGCCTCCTATTTTATCATGTTGGCCCACAATGTCAGAGGCAGATGTTGGTGGTATGACAGTAGAGGTTGAACCTTCCCACCAATATCCCATTACGTGTTGTTTCAGAGTGACAGATGGCAGCAGAGGGGCAGTCTGACAGAATGGTGTCTGACATGGAAGTGCATATGAAGCAGAGGAATGTCACTGAATTCCTCCATGAGGAAAAAATGGCACCTATTGACATTCATCAACCCTTGCTGAATGTTTCTGAAGACCAACCAGTGGCTGTGAGCACAGCGAGGTGATGGCTGGTGCGTTTCAGCAGTGGCAAGAGTGATGTGAAAAACAAGCCACATTTCAGACAGTCATGCACAGTTGTCACACAACAAATTGAGGAGAGTCTCGATCAGCTCATTGGCTAAGGGTGGTGACTATGATGAAAGATAGTGTTTTGTAGCAGTGTTATTGTGCTCTCCTTATCTACTGTCATTTCCACGGAAATAAATAGGAGGCATTTCTTTTGGAGTGACCTACATAATAAAGATTTACAGCACTAAACTACTGAAGGTTTTGCAAAGGTTCAGTAAATGCATTTTATATTGAGCTTAGCTCTATCTTCATATTTCCAGTTTAGTAGAGATAGATTTGCTTTAAAATGGATGAAAGAATTCCATCAGTTTTCATTAATTTTAGGTTAAAAAAACAGTGAATTATAAATTTTTTGTTTTCTTGAAATACCAAAGCTCCTCTAAAACACTGGCAAGAGAAAACCTACCTATGTTTTAACATATTAAACATGCATTTGACACTTTACCACATATAGTGAGTATATGTCATGCTCTGAATGTTTTTTGCATATTGAACACACTGTGTTTCTATGCAGTCTGTAACTTCTAAAAGAACAAATTCCTGCTATGCTTTTTCTCTATGCTCTCTGTAAGTTAATCATCTGTAGTGTCCTTGCATTGGTTTTGGGGAAAGAAACTCAGATAAGCCTTTTTATTTACCTTTGCCACTGTAATTTAAAACAAGTTCAAATAATAATTAAAATTAAATGTTGTAACTGCATACTAGTATGTGGGCAATTTATTTATCACTCTTAATAGTGAATGTGCTTAAATTATCTCACCTCGCTTCCTGATAAACAATCAATGAACTTTATTTAACAGCTCCATCTCCAGCGCTAATTGTATCCATTTAAATGAAATTATTCTGATTGTTATTCCATGGAGTGATCTGGTGATATGAGACTTCCGAAGAGATATTATTGATCTGGGGCAACCAAGCACCATCCATTACGGCCATGAAGACAGGAATTAAATATAAATAGTGGGCTATTATTTTGCGGATGTCTTTGTGGACAAATAGGGTAGCAGAAGCGGGATGATTATAAATTTGCACTAATTTGTCTTCTTGATTTATAGGTACATGATTCCTGAAAATAAAATGAGGGCTACAAAGTAATCAGGTGAAGTTGGTAATAAATATAACCTTGTCTCTCCTTCGGCAAAAANAAAAGAAAGAAAGAAAAGAGAGAGACATAGACATAGACTTACTGGATAGAGCCTAGTAAAGAGCTCCAAAGGTGATTTAAGGGACTGCAAGATCTCACATATGAAGAGAGGGTGGGGGAACTGGGGCTGCTCAGCCTAGAGGAGAGAAGGCTCGGGGGTTCTTATTCGTGTGTATAAAAATCTGATGGAGTGATAAAGAGCCAGATGCCTCTCTGCAGTGTCCAGTGATGGGACAAGAGGCAATGGGCACAAACTGTAATTCAGTAAGTTCCATTTAAACATAAGAAAATACCCCAGAGATGTTGTGAAGTCTTCAAAAGATACTCAGAATTTGACTGGACATGGCCCCAAGAAACCTGCTTTGACCCTGCCTTGACCTCAACTGACCCTGCTTTGAGCAGTGATTTTATTTAAATGGAGCAGTTGGAACAAGTGATGTCCTGAGGTGTTTTCATTTATTCCATGAATGCAATTTTACTTTACTATGATATTTTTTGAAGTAATTCCCCCATGATGCAGTGATTCCATAAGTGGAATACAGCATTGATTTGCACAGCACTACTCGGAACATACAAATACACATTTATAGGTAACCCTGAGTAATTTTTGTATGTGTTAGCATCTCTTAAAGAATAGGATTTCTCTGCCCATCGTGAGGCAAGAAAGCACTTGGAATCCCCACAGTACAGACACCAGGTAACAACAATTTGTCCACAGCTTGGCCTTACAATTAGAGGTTTTATTTTCAAACATAAAGCACAACTCTTCCAGGTCTCCCCCTATGCAGTAAAGAGATGCAGTCTGCAGAAAACCATTTCTGGGCAGGAATTTGCCCAGTTAATTCGACACTTAGGAATGTAGCAGGTAATTTTATGGCTATTTCTCTGAAAACAGTGTTCCAGTAATGCAAGCTATTAGCATGATACGTGCCTACCCTAGAATCTTCGCCTACTTCTCATATATGGATCCCTTCTTCCCTCTGACACTAACCATACTGTTAGTGGCCATCCCTAGCTTTACAATGTTCTGTTGCTCTATGAGAAGCAGCAATATTTTTTGTACCTGCATTGCTCTTCCTGGCCAGGATCAGGAGAGAATTAATAACAGGGTCTTGCAATTCTTCTTGTACAGTGAGGTACATGCAACTGAGCAGACTCTTGTGCATCATGTGCATCCCAAAGGAGACAGCTGCAGCTGCAAAGGGGAATCCCATCGGGGCTTGTCAGCAGGATCCATTTTAATAAGACTGAGGAAACATTGAGTAATGCAGTGTTTGGTAGGCTGCAAAATGTTTGAACAATTTCTGAATGCACTGATAATTTTTTCCCTGACACCTCTCAGTGGATGAGATCCCTTCCCAAAAATGGGCGTGATGATTGCATCATCCTGTATATGATGCTATGTCCACTTATAATGCACATCCATGTATAATGCATGCCCATGTATAACACATGCCCTGCCTTTCATGCCCCTTCCCTTCAGAGTGAGATGACTCCCTGTTTAGGACAAAAAAAGACAGTCCTGGAACAGATGTTCCCCTGTCTCCATCCTACTGTACAGGCTGGATCCTAAGCATCCCCAAGATCTTGTTTCCACTGCTGGGAAGAGGGAAGTTATCAACAGCTGGTCAACGGGCACCTCAAATGTCTGGTACACTTCTAAAGTAAAAAAAAAAAAAAAAAAAAAAAAAAGAAAAAAAGAAAAAAAGATATTCTGACTCTGTTTATCACTTCTTCTCTCTAAGCTGTCAGAGAAGTCAAAATCTCATCTCTGCAGCAAGTCTAAAGGCCGTCCCGTGATAGCCAGTAGATTTAATTTGTTTGATGGTAGAGTCTTCTCAGCTGGGTTTTAATTAACAATTGGTTTTCTTCCAATGCAAAAAACAAAGGATGCATGTCCTGCAACACAGAAAGAAGATGTGCAGCACATCTTGGAGGCTATATTGACTTGTCTGTTTCCCTCAAATGGTGCTATATTTTTATGTTTTCATGTGGAAATATACAAAAGCACAAATATAAATGGAAGTTTCTTACGAAGTAAAGAGGAAAAGATAAACAAAAAAAAACTGCAGACCAAGAATTTAAGGACTCCATTTGTTTCTTCAGTATTGCTGTATAGCAATACTTGTAATCTTGACATCAGCCAAATATTATTAAGCACAAATTGTCCTGTGACTTCTCTAAACAACATGTTTACCAATAGTTATGGCCAAATAATGCCCAAAAAAGCAATATTGTAAATAATGTATTGATACACTGATGGGCAAACAGTTATCTGATACATTGCTAGATAATGTTTCAGCCAGCTACATAACTGCTAGACTAATGAATATGATAGCTCATATATAATTTCATCAAAGAAATGACTAATTTCCCAGATATAAATAAATAATTCATCTAGATGTGTTTGCTTACAGTCATTTGTTAGCTAATATAAATATTTTCTTAAGATCCAAGATACTTTTACTGCATTTGAACAGAGGCTTTTTAAAGAGTTTAAATCTTACTTGCCAACTCATTTTTACAGGAAAAAAAATGACCGCAGATTACAAATGTACCTACATGCTCATGTATTTCCATAAATTCAGGCATAAAAAAATCAGCTCACTACTTTTCCCATCAAAAAGTCTGCACAAAGCTCCATAACAATTGCAGTGTCAGTGGATAAGTATCTGAATTTGAATCGCAGAATAACGCAATCACAGAATCATAGGGGTTGGAAGGGACCTCATGAGATCATCCAGTCTGACCTCCTGCTAAAGCAGGCTCCCTACAGTAACTTGCACAGGAAAGCATCCAGGTGTGTCTTTAATATCTCCAAAGAAGGAGACTCCACATCCTCTCTGGTTGTTCCAGTTCTCTGTCACTCTCAAAGTGACAAAGTTTTTCCTTAGGTATGGAACTTCCTATGTTCCAGTTTGTTCCCATTGCCTCTTGTTCTGTCACCAGGCACCACTGAAAAGAGCCTGGCCTCATCTACTTGACTCCTACCCATTAGATATTTATAAGCACTGATAAGATCTCGCCTCAGTCTTCTCTTCCCTGGGCTGAACAGCCCTAGATTTCTCAGCCTTTCCTCGTAAGGGAGATGCTCCAGGCCCTTCAACATCTGGACACAGCACTCCAGATGTGGCCTCAGTAGGGCAGAGCAGAGGGGGAGGATCATCTCCTTCGACCTGCTGGCCACAATCTTGTTAATGCACCCCAGGATCTCATTGGCCTTCTTGTCCACAAGGGCACACTGCTGGCTCATGGCCAACCTGTTTTCAACCAGGACTCCTAGGTCCTTCTCTACGGAGTTCCTCTCCAGCATGTCATCCCCTATCCAATACTGATACATGTGTTTATTCTGTCCCAGATATAGGATTCTGTTCTTGCCCTTGTTGAATCTCATCAGGATCCTTTCTGCCCAACTTTACATCCTGCCCAGGCCTCCACTAGTTACAGGCCTCCAATCAGACCTTATGCTGCTGATCACAGCCCTCTGAGCTCTGCCAGTCAGCCAGTTCTCAGTTCACCTCACTGTACACTTGTCTATCCCTTACTTCCTAAGCTTACCAATGATGATGGTATGGGAGACAGTTGTAAAGGGTCACAATCCTACTTATTGCCTTGTTTCTTTCATGTAAGATTCAGAACTCTTCTATCTCATGGTCGCTACATCTAAGGTTGCCCCTGCCCTCAAACTCCCAGCTGGTCCATCCTTCTTTGTTTGAACAAGGTGCAGCAAGACACCTCTGCTCATTGGCTTCTCTCCACCTGCATCAGAAATTTATCTTCCATGCGCTGCAGGAGCCTCCTGGGCTGTGAGTGCCTGGCAGTGCTGTCTTTCTATCAAATATCAGGGTTGTGAAGATTTCCGTGATAACCAGCTCCTGTGACTGTGAAGCTACTTTCAGCTGTTGATAGAAAGCCTAATCTACTTCCATCTCCTGATCAGGTGGCCTACAGTAAACACTCATAATGTTGTCACCCGTATAAGCCTGCCTCTTAATTCTCACCCATAAGCTCTACACTCATTCATCACTCATCCCTAGGCAGAGCTCAACACATTCCTGTTGCTCTCTCACATTAAGAGCAACTCCATCACCTCACCTTGCTGGTTTCTCTTTCCTAAAAATGACATAGCTATCCATGACAGCATTCCAGTCATGTAAGTTGTCCCACCATGTCTTCATGGTCATAGTGAGATCATGGCCCTGCAACCACACAAAGTTCTCTAATTCTTCCTGTTTTTCCTCATGCTGCATGCACTGGTATACAGGCACTTCAGAGAAGAAAAGGGAGCAGAGGATGCAGATTTCCCTAGAGGGATTCAAGAGGATCCTCCATATCTATATACACTCTTGGGGTGGCTGACCTTCTGGCTCACATCTCAGGAAGCAAAGAATATTTGTCACTGTTCTGGTTGGCCTGACTTATTTCCCAGTCAGTTGCAATGGCATGAGCATTGCCATTTTTGACCCCTCCCTCAAGTCTTTCAGTTGAAAGCCCACCTCACTAGGTTGGCCAGTCTGCTTTCAAAGATTACCTTGCCTCTTCTAGACTGGTGGATCCCATCCCTCTTCAACAGGTTATATCTTCATAGAAAGTTCCATTGTCATAAAAACCAAACCTTCATGCTGGCACCAGCCACACAGCCAGGAACCGGTATGCATTATACATCTATTTCTGGCTTCTCTCTTTCCTCCAACTGTCAAAATTGAAGAGAAGATCACTCGGTCCTTTACTTGCCCTCCCAGGGTTTTTTTATTTTGTCCATGTTCCAGCTTCCACTGTTGTTCATGCCTACGTGAAAGGGCAATAGTGGATAATAGTCTGTGCTCTTGACAAGCTGCGGTGCTCTCCTGGCAATGTCTCAGGTCTTGTCTCCCAGGAGGCAGCAAACCTCTCATGACTCCCTGAAAGGCTGGCAGAGGAGCGCCTCAGTGCCTTTTAACAGAGAGTCACCCACTACAAGCACATAGTGTTTCTTTTTACGATATTCCTTGCAGGCTGCCAGGATGGTTTCTTCTTATAGATCTCGGTCCTGGGTGTCATGGGTGTCTTTGGCTGTAAATAAAATTCAGAAAGTGCAATATTTTACTTGCAAATAGTGCTGATGGAGTATTAATGGTAATATATTGCATTTCCTTTTGAAACTGGTTGAGAATGAATGGGCTCAAACCTGTTCATGTTTGAAGTGAAACCAAGATAGAGGTGAATTCACCCCTGTGATCGCCTACACATACTATATGAATTCACATATACATTAATATACATACACTTCAGTTACACACAAAGAAACATAATAAGAATAGGAATTTAGAAAGAGCCAAAGATCTTGAAATCAGGATTATTTTTAATTTTAAAGTAACAGGTTGCTATCTTCCCTTTTCTACCAGAGGACTTTATTTCATTTACATCTGGGTGGATATAAATGCGAAAAGTAAAAAGTTCTTGACCTTTAATGTAGTCTTGGAAAAATCTACTGCTGCTTCACATCATAAAGAAGAAAATTAATATGCATGTATATATATGTCCATTCTTTGCTTAACCTCCTTTTCTCAACATCTGAACTATTTTCAATAACACTGTAAAAAAAAATCATTCTGAAGCAATCACCTACCATGGAAAATTTCAACATTACTTGTTAA
Source organism: Pavo muticus (assembly GCA_016647715.1). Classification (NCBI taxonomy): domain Eukaryota; kingdom Metazoa; phylum Chordata; class Aves; order Galliformes; family Phasianidae; genus Pavo; species Pavo muticus. The sequence goes on along the minus strand of JACDJE010000023.1, from coordinate 1,619,836 downwards.
AGGGCAGAAAAGGTATTAGAAAATGAAATAAACTATNAAAAAAAAAAAAAAGACAGACAAATCATGTATTGTCAGATTTTAAAAGGTGTTTAGATAGTTAAGAAGAACCACTTTGGCACCTGATAAGATCTAGAGCAATGCCTAAAATGATTTTTGGATAGTTAGATAGAATTTAGGAAGCAAACTGAAAAATAAAAATGAAAATGAAAAATCTCAGCAGTGTTGAGACAGGCCTATCAGTACAACCAGAGCCAAAGCCTATGTTATCCACAGACTTATACTTTTGAAAATATTACAATGATCTGTGTGAACATTTTTGGTACTTATCACTTGATAAGAATTTAGAGAATTTAAATTTCAGGATGAAGTCCTTTTGTTATATTTGCCATCATGCTGAACACTGAACATTTTCTTTACATTGCGCCTATCCCATCTTCAAGGTCAAGATCATGTGTCCTGAAGAGAGTCAACCTACAATCACAGCTTAGGCATAACTCACCTTTTGCATGGCTATGTAGTCCTGAACAAAGGAGTTGGACTATATCAGGCTAAGGAAGATCGGAAAAGGAGTTGGACTCAATGATCCTTGTGGGTCTCTTACAGCTCAGGATGGTTCAATGATTCTGTGATACAAAGTCAGGTGTTATATTTAAAAGTTTATCTAGATTGGTTATTCATGGGCTGTATGCAGGTTGCCTATGAAGAGAGTCTGAAAAGCAGGAGGAAAGTAGGACTTGCTGTGCTTTCAAATATCTGGGAGACTTCTTTCAGAATCATGTAAGTGATAGTAGAAACTTCTCATGAAAGTAGCTATCACACTGAGTCTTTTAGAATTAGATGAAAATCAACGTTTTGCAAAATTATTGCAGTAGAAAGATCAACAAATACCTCTTCAACACAGGAGAGAAAATTCTTTTGTTGGTGCAAAGCCCCATGCAATTTTCCACCTTAATAGTAATTAATCTCGCAAGAATTATCTTTGACTGATTTTTAATTGCGTAGTCAGACCATGAACCAAAACACAAAGCTCTGATGAAATTCACTGGATTTTTTAAAAGGGAACTGCTGAAGGAATTTGACATTAATCTACATTTTTCCTCATGAGAATAATCCCAATGGTAAAAGACGATGCCTATTAACTAGGATCACTGTACTAGAAATCTGATGCCAGAGTTGTGAATCCCTGGATATCATAGGCAACCAATAAGCAGAGGTACTGGTATACCTCTCCAACACCAGATTCATCCAAGAATGAGAAAAAGACCATTTCAACTTTTTTTTAACTTAAATATTGCATATTTCCATTCTTGGATGTATTTCAAACCTTTTCTTAAAAAAATAAAAATAAAATAGTCTACTGAAAATCCTTCCTTTCTTAAGTGATAAAAATGACCAGCTAATATCAGTGAATGTTTGTACAGAATCTGAAAGAAAACAACCAGAAGGCACAACCTAGTTATTTTTTTGAAGACAATATTCTGTTATTTACTCTGTATCTTGAGACAGATGAAAACCTTCTGTCAAATGTAAGGACAAAGTAACTATTATACAGTGGCTATTCACTGCATAAAACGTGCACAGTTTTATGTCCAGTTCTGCTTCCCTTTGATGCTGATGTCATATTTTTTCATTGCATTACAAGGCTCAAGATTAACTTGATTTTGATAGTTTGCAAGGAATTCGAGGAAACTGCTACACACTATTTGAATGGGAGAGAATAGTAGCAGGGGATGGAAAACAACTGAAGTTGTTTCGTTTTTTCCTTGTGCTACATGCTTCAAATGAAGCAGTAAAATTTTCTGATCTGTCTTATGAGTAGGTCTTACACAGTAGAACCAATACCATTCCACTATCACAGGAATATTGAGTGTGATATCAAACAGTGATTTTTCTTACATCTAGAGTATAAACACTATGACGGCATCTTGTACGGTGAAAAGAACTTTGGACAAAATGAACCTGTGGGTCTCAACCCACTTGTTGTCTGAATGATGGACTTAATGGGAAATAATAGACAGGACATACAGAATCAATCATAGATTCATTAAAGGTTGAAAAAGACCACCAAGATCATCTAGTCCAACCATCAGCCCATCTCCACCATACCCACTAACCATGTCCCTCAGTGCCACATCCACACAGCTCTAGAACACCTCCAGGGATGGTGACTCCACCATCTCCCTGGGCAACCTGCGCCACTGCCTCACCACTCTGAGAAGAAATTTCTCCTAACATCCAACCTGAACCTCCTCTGATGCAACTCAAAGCCATTATCTCTCATCCTGCCTGGGTCACAAGGGCCAAGCAGCGAGACGTTCACGAGATGTTGTTCACTTAGGGCAGGAACTGAAAACAGTTCCGAGGCTTTCAAAGTTGTTTATGGAATTGACAGTCTGCTGAAACTATCATGTCTACAGAGCAATACAGAAAGTTTGTACACACAAAAGGTGTATCAGAGAATAGCTTTGATTTATATATGACTTCATTACTGCCACTGAAATATTGCTGCAGGGCCTGGAAGGGAAGGATCCATTACAGAGCTCCTTATTGCACAACTGGTACCATACAGGCAGAAAAGCTTCCCCCACAGTTATCACAAGAAGCTTTGGAACCAGCACACATCTGTAATTGTTCTAGCCAAAACTTTGCTTTTAATGAATAAATGAAATACTAAATATTCTTCTCCTGCACTGAACAATCTGCCAAGCATCAGCCTAGTGAGAACTTTTATAACAAAAATTTATTCGTTTCTGAGAGCTGGAGTTTTCTAATGGATAGAATGAGTCACTCTTTAGTAGTGCAGAAAGACAGAAATCCACTCTAATCACAGATTCCCATCTGGACCATTTATTTGTGAATTTATCTTAAAATGTGAAGCCATTTCAGATGCTTTTTTTTCCCTGCCATATTTTACCCATGCACCCTCCCTTCTCTTTTGCCAATATTTCCCACTCTTTTTTTCACCCAGTTGGACAACCTTTGCATTTTACTTCCTTATATTCTAGCATTTCCCAGCAGCAAAGTATTAAGATATTTACAACAAATTAACTTTTTATTAACAAAGGAAACAGTGTGTAAATTCATTTTTCAAGATACTCATAATAGATCTTAGGTAGGGTCACTTAATTGCAAGAAAAATGAGAAATAAATTGTAAATTAGAAAAAGAAAAAAATCTATTGTTTCTCCAATGTAAATTTGGTTGACAGATGTCAGAAAGTGCTGGAATTTGTTTAGTTAGAGCCTAATATGGAGATCACTTGTATTCAGATGACGATTTATAAGTGAATATACAATAATAAGGGTAACACTTAAAGCTAAACTAACTACACGCTCATCCTCTAATGATCTATTACAAAAATGACAATAGCATTATGGTAACTCAAACACAAGTGGTAGTGTGCAAACAAACAAAACAAAAATATTTAGCCAAAAGCCTCTTATCTGTGTAGCACTTGAGTTAGATCAGACTAATCTAGGGGAGAAGAAAAAAAAAAGCACTGTTGTAATACTGGTCAGAGGTGCTTTTTTACTTTGAGAGTTTTGAATGAGCGCAAACACAACAGATGGATACATAAACTCATATGGATGGTGATCTCTGAATGATGAGCCTCAGCCAGGCATCACAGCAGAATTCAGCTGACATCAAGCATCTCTTTCACTAGCTTCATGAACACAGAATCTACCTCTGTTTAACAGCTAAATAACTAAAAAGGAGCTATTAAGAAGTCATTTCTCCAATTAAATAACTCAATTAGCAATCAGTCAGCACACTAAACTGTTTTGTCACACTAGGAAAAAGACACTGAATTTTACAGAAAAACAGAGAAACCTGAGCTCTATTTACTGTTTTGGTCTTTCACATGATTCTGCTTACTGTAGAGTATAGGCCTTATGAACATGCACCACTGCTAATGCAAACAACAAAATAAGAAGCTTCCACAAAGAAAAGTACAGAATGTGTTTAACTTGAAAAACTACATGATGAAGTTTACTGGAAACATGATTTTGCTCTAAGCTGATGTTGCCAGACAGAGTTTCCAGACACCTACCTGTACCGTATTTCCCCAGAAGTTCCCCCAAAGCTGTGGTCCTGATCTGCTCTCAGACCTGGAAAGCAAGAGGGTTATGGAAAACCAGATCTCCTCACAGATGGCCCTGCTAGTGCTTCTCAGTGCATTTTACAAAATCCCATTTCTGATATCCACAGCAGTTAGCTAAAATATTTCTTATTCATTTTTTCATGGTTGAGAAAGGTTTGAGAAGTGGAAGATTTGATTACTCAGTTGCATAAGTACTTGGACTCTTTGGCTGTTTGACCATCACCCACAGCTGTATAATGGACAGTTATCATGTCTATAGGTGATAGGCATTGCTCCATGGTAGCCAGCTACCTCCTTGCACTGCAACTGAAGATGATCCAAATCCCATTTTAAAATGATATGTTATGAGGGCAAGCACACCGCTGAGACTGTGCATTCAGGTGACTGAAAAACAAGGGTTTTATAAACGTAAAATGAATACGTGCAGTTGAAAATTTCTGAATATTTACTTCCTTTTACTTGGATGTCTGTGGAGTAGAAAGGAGGTAGAAACAGTAGTAAAGGTTAGCGTTAGTGATCACACAGACAAATATGATAGCCAAGATATTTTCTCTATTTGGTAGAAAACCCTCATGCCCCCTAATCTGTAAGAAATCTTGAAAGAAGTCGGTGTGCTCAAAGTGCTCCAAAGTACAGAATATTCCCATCTTATCAAATAGCTCCTAACATCAACCCTTTTCTTAGGAATATTAAATTATTTTGCTGTGAGAGTGAAAATCTTCCCTTTCGTCTCTCACAACAACTGAGAAGTTAAGAAGACAAAATCTGAAGTAGAAAGCCAGCTTTCTCCAAAGAGAAGTTACGCCTTGATCCTTTGAGAATCTATGCTGGGAACTCTGCTCTTCAGGGTTCATAAATGGAAAAGATGTGAGCAGTGGAAGAACTACATTTCCAAATGATGCAAGTTTATGTTTTCTAAATAGTCATAAATTAACATAACTTACAGAATGTTCTCATGATACTAAGTTACTTGGCAATAAAATGGCAAATTAAATTCAGTGCCAATAAATGCAGAGTAATGCACATTGGAAGAAAAAGTCCATGCATAAAAGAAATGATAGACTCTAAACTTGCTATTACCACTTGGGGAAGGATGTTGGAGTCAGTTTGGACAGTTCTCAGAGAACACTGACATAGTGCTCAACAACAGACAAATTGAAAGATAGTAATTATTAGGAAGGGTGGAGAGCGTAGCTAAAAACATCATGGTTCTGCTACGTAAATCCCTGATGTAGGGACGTAGGTGGACATGGGATATAGCTGTAGCTGTTCCTTTCTCAAAAAGATGTAACCAACCCAGAAAAGGCACACTGAGGACAACAAAGTTAATTATACTGACACAGAAGAAACGAAATAGACAAGACCTGCTCACAGTCAAGAGCTGATGGATGTGTGACAAGATTGCCATGCATAGGAGGTCAGGGAGCAGCAGGAACAGCTGATCCCAAGGGGCATCCAGGGGCATATTCCAATTCAGCCGGCAGCCCAGTGGTCAAGAGATATGTTCCCTGTCACCAAGGCAGGTCCATGGGCAAGCAAAAAAGTCAAGTCAACAAGGTCGGACACACCATACCCACATAGAACATAGTTTATTCAAGGGCCAAGCAGCAGGGCCTAAATGGGGCTACTGGACCAGTGGGTGAGGGTGGCTGGGTCATTCAGATGGTGACTCTTCATTTCATCTCTTGCTACTGATGGAGAAAAAGGGTACCATGGTATGTGGGCATGTGCTCAGCCTTGGAGCTTATTAGGGAATGGTCTGATTTTAATTATCTTTGTAAACAAATCAGCAAAATAAAATGCACAGTTTTACATCCCAAACTTGTGTTAATATAGTATCTCAATGATTTGTGATTCATTCCTGTCCTGCTCTATTTGAGCAAAGGATAAAAATAAGCTGCCACTATTTAGCCTTCTTTGTGAAACTAAAATCAATATTTTTAACTAGAAAAAGACTAATAAGGCTTAATGAAAAATAAAAAGACCAAAAGTTAAGTAATGAATTCAAATAGCTCACTACGTATTTTTTTTTTAAATACAAATTTATTCCATAACTATGAGTTAGCCACCATTTCTATGAAACCAGAGCAGCTGGAAAATGCCTTCTCCTTTCCTTGTGTGTTGTTGACCCTGACAGAGGTCCCACTTACTGTGAGTTAAAAGATGCTATATTTGAGAATACAGCTATTATTGTTTTCAAATTTATAGACATACCTAGAGGTAATTGTAAACCATTTGAGTGACTGCCATAATCCATCCTGAAATGACTGGTAGCCTTTCACAACAGATACTCATATGCAAGTTAGAATCCTAATATGAGCAAATAAACAATTGTGGGGATGCCAGAAGATATTTGGAACAAATTTTTTTCTGAAGTTTTTCTAGCAGATTTTAACTGGAATATAGTAGTGGAAGTGCTGAACACCAAGATAGGGATTGCAAAGCAGGATTACAGAAGGATCTGCCCAGGAGAGGGCTGAGAATGGCTGGGTACCCAGGGTTTGGGAACCAGAAGAAAGGAAGAGCCTGGAGACCTCCTGGGCAGAGGGTTAAGGAATAAGAAATGTTCATAAATTAATCATGTTTCACTTTAAAAGAAACAAACCCATGAAAACATCTTCTGAAGAGTCCCAACTGTGTAACTTTTAAAGCTTTAAGGCAGTTTTTATCAAGTGTAATTTCCTGAGCTTGCCTCATAGACCTAGGCATTGAGTTCAGTCTCCTGACTAAACCCAGCAAGACTGGATTTAGCTGAATTTTAAATGAAAATTGAGGTAAATTCTTATCTAAGAGGTTTTGGGGAAAAAAAGAAATAATGAAATGGGTTATACAGTGTTAACCCATCCATGCTAATTTAAATTAATAGATAAAAGATTACAGCGAACTGGAGTTTCTTGTGAAACAGTGGACCATACAGACTGGTCTCACAGGATCAGGGTGAGGAAATGTGTCTTCTGCTGATGTGGAGCTCCCTAGGTGGTGGGGCTGCTTGCAGCTCTCCAGCTGCTGGATGACGGGAGGAAGGGAAGCAGAGTAGGAAAGCATCTTCCATGCAAAGCCACCCACCAGCTTCTCTGTTACTGATCCTTGGCAGCTTGTGATGGGTTCAGTAAACTCCGCCAGGCCAAACACAGGTAGGAGGTAGGACCAGACTATATGACAAATTGTAGTACTATGACAGAATGTGATTTTCATATTCCCCACTTTCTTGCATAACAACTTGGCAAGCCTGGCTCAGTCAAAACTGTGCACACTATCACATGTGAAGTAGAGGACAATCATGCAAGGGGCTCCTTCCCTTGGGGGATATGATTTGGAATGCCGAGTCCTGCCACTGGGGAAGAGTAACAGGCAGCAGTACATGCTGGAGATCAACCAGCTGGAATGCTTCTCTGCAGAAAAGGACATAGGGTTTCTGGTTGACAAGAAGGTAAACATGAACCAGTAACATGCTCTCATAGCGAAAAAAAGGCCAGTGCCATCCTTGGTGACATGAGGAAAAGCATCACCAGGAGATGGAAAAAGGTAATCTTTCCTCTCTACTTAGTACTCGGAGGCTATCAGAAAGAAGAGGACACAGACTCTTTACCAGGGTCTGTTGTGATAGAACATGGGGAAATGCTTTCAAACTAAAAGAGAGGAGATTTAGATTGGATATAAGGAAAAAGTTTTTCACAAGAAGGATAGTGAAGCACTGAAACAGATTGCCCAGGGAAGCAGTAGATGTCCCATCCCTGGAGACTTTCAAGATCAGGCTTAACCGGTCTCTGAGCAACCCGGTCTAGCTGTAGGTGTCCCTGTTCATTACAATGTAGTTGGACCAGATGACCTTTAAGGGTCCATTCCAACTCAAACAATTCTGTGATTCCACTGATGGGACACATCTGAAGTGCTGGGTCCAATTCTGAGCTCCTGAGTGGAAAAAAAAAAAAAAAAGAAAGAAAGAAAAGAGAGAGACATAGACATAGACTTACTGGATAGAGCCTAGTAAAGAGCTCCAAAGGTGATTTAAGGGACTGCAAGATCTCACATATGAAGAGAGGGTGGGGGAACTGGGGCTGCTCAGCCTAGAGGAGAGAAGGCTCGGGGGTTCTTATTCGTGTGTATAAAAATCTGATGGAGTGATAAAGAGCCAGATGCCTCTCTGCAGTGTCCAGTGATGGGACAAGAGGCAATGGGCACAAACTGTAATTCAGTAAGTTCCATTTAAACATAAGAAAATACCCCAGAGATGTTGTGAAGTCTTCAAAAGATACTCAGAATTTGACTGGACATGGCCCCAAGAAACCTGCTTTGACCCTGCCTTGACCTCAACTGACCCTGCTTTGAGCAGTGATTTTATTTAAATGGAGCAGTTGGAACAAGTGATGTCCTGAGGTGTTTTCATTTATTCCATGAATGCAATTTTACTTTACTATGATATTTTTTGAAGTAATTCCCCCATGATGCAGTGATTCCATAAGTGGAATACAGCACTGATTTGCACAGCACTACTCGGAACATACAAATACACATTTATAGGTAACCCTGAGTAATTTTTGTATGTGTTAGCATCTCTTAAAGAATAGGATTTCTCTGCCCATCGTGAGGCAAGAAAGCACTTGGAATCCCCACAGTACAGACACCAGGTAACAACAATTTGTCCACAGCTTGGCCTTACAATTAGAGGTTTTATTTTCAAACATAAAGCACAACTCTTCCAGGTCTCCCCCTATGCAGTAAAGAGATGCAGTCTGCAGAAAACCATTTCTGGGCAGGAATTTGCCCAGTTAATTCGACACTTAGGAATGTAGCAGGTAATTTTATGGCTATTTCTCTGAAAACAGTGTTCCAGTAATGCAAGCTATTAGCATGATACGTGCCTACCCTAGAATCTTCGCCTACTTCTCATATATGGATCCCTTCTTCCCTCTGACACTAACCATACTGTTAGTGGCCATCCCTAGCTTTACAATGTTCTGTTGCTCTATGAGAAGCAGCAATATTTTTTGTACCTGCATTGCTCTTCCTGGCCAGGATCAGGAGAGAATTAATAACAGGGTCTTGCAATTCTTCTTGTACAGTGAGGTACATGCAACTGAGCAGACTCTTGTGCATCATGTGCATCCCAAAGGAGACAGCTGCAGCTGCAAAGGGGAATCCCATCGGGGCTTGTCAGCAGGATCCATTTTAATAAGACTGAGGAAACATTGAGTAATGCAGTGTTTGGTAGGCTGCAAAATGTTTGAACAATTTCTGAATGCACTGATAATTTTTTCCCTGACACCTCTCAGTGGATGAGATCCCTTCCCAAAAATGGGCGTGATGATTGCATCATCCTGTATATGATGCTATGTCCACTTATAATGCACATCCATGTATAATGCATGCCCATGTATAACACATGCCCTGCCTTTCATGCCCCTTCCCTTCAGAGTGAGATGACTCCCTGTTTAGGACAAAAAAAGACAGTCCTGGAACAGATGTTCCCCTGTCTCCATCCTACTGTACAGGCTGGATCCTAAGCATCCCCAAGATCTTGTTTCCACTGCTGGGAAGAGGGAAGTTATCAACAGCTGGTCAACGGGCACCTCAAATGTCTGGTACACTTCTAAAGTAAAAAAAAAAAGAAAAAGAAAAAAAAGAAAAAAAGAAAAAAAGATATTCTGACTCTGTTTATCACTTCTTCTCTCTAAGCTGTCAGAGAAGTCAAAATCTCATCTCTGCAGCAAGTCTAAAGGCCGTCCCGTGATAGCCAGTAGATTTAATTTGTTTGATGGTAGAGTCTTCTCAGCTGGGTTTTAATTAACAATTGGTTTTCTTCCAATGCAAAAAACAAAGGATGCATGTCCTGCAACACAGAAAGAAGATGTGCAGCACATCTTGGAGGCTATATTGACTTGTCTGTTTCCCTCAAATGGTGCTATATTTTTATGTTTTCATGTGGAAATATACAAAAGCACAAATATAAATGGAAGTTTCTTACGAAGTAAAGAGGAAAAGATAAACAAAAAAAAACTGCAGACCAAGAATTTAAGGACTCCATTTGTTTCTTCAGTATTGCTGTATAGCAATACTTGTAATCTTGACATCAGCCAAATATTATTAAGCACAAATTGTCCTGTGACTTCTCTAAACAACATGTTTACCAATAGTTATGGCCAAATAATGCCCAAAAAAGCAATATTGTAAATAATGTATTGATACACTGATGGGCAAACAGTTATCTGATACATTGCTAGATAATGTTTCAGCCAGCTACATAACTGCTAGACTAATGAATATGATAGCTCATATATAATTTCATCAAAGAAATGACTAATTTCCCAGATATAAATAAATAATTCATCTAGATGTGTTTGCTTACAGTCATTTGTTAGCTAATATAAATATTTTCTTAAGATCCAAGATACTTTTACTGCATTTGAACAGAGGCTTTTTAAAGAGTTTAAATCTTACTTGCCAACTCATTTTTACAGGAAAAAAAATGACCGCAGATTACAAATGTACCTACATGCTCATGTATTTCCATAAATTCAGGCATAAAAAAATCAGCTCACTACTTTTCCCATCAAAAAGTCTGCACAAAGCTCCATAACAATTGCAGTGTCAGTGGATAAGTATCTGAATTTGAATCGCAGAATAACGCAATCACAGAATCATAGGGGTTGGAAGGGACCTCATGAGATCATCCAGTCTGACCTCCTGCTAAAGCAGGCTCCCTACAGTAACTTGCACAGGAAAGCATCCAGGTGTGTCTTTAATATCTCCAAAGAAGGAGACTCCACATCCTCTCTGGTTGTTCCAGTTCTCTGTCACTCTCAAAGTGACAAAGTTTTTCCTTAGGTATGGAACTTCCTATGTTCCAGTTTGTTCCCATTGCCTCTTGTTCTGTCACCAGGCACCACTGAAAAGAGCCTGGCCTCATCTACTTGACTCCTACCCATTAGATATTTATAAGCACTGATAAGATCTCGCCTCAGTCTTCTCTTCCCTGGGCTGAACAGCCCTAGATTTCTCAGCCTTTCCTCGTAAGGGAGATGCTCCAGGCCCTTCAACATCTGGACACAGCACTCCAGATGTGGCCTCAGTAGGGCAGAGCAGAGGGGGAGGATCATCTCCTTCGACCTGCTGGCCACAATCTTGTTAATGCACCCCAGGATCTCATTGGCCTTCTTGTCCACAAGGGCACACTGCTGGCTCATGGCCAACCTGTTTTCAACCAGGACTCCTAGGTCCTTCTCTACGGAGTTCCTCTCCAGCATGTCATCCCCTATCCAATACTGATACATGTGTTTATTCTGTCCCAGATATAGGATTCTGTTCTTGCCCTTGTTGAATCTCATCAGGATCCTTTCTGCCCAACTTTACATCCTGCCCAGGCCTCCACTAGTTACAGGCCTCCAATCAGACCTTATGCTGCTGATCACAGCCCTCTGAGCTCTGCCAGTCAGCCAGTTCTCAGTTCACCTCACTGTACACTTGTCTATCCCTTACTTCCTAAGCTTACCAATGATGATGGTATGGGAGACAGTTGTAAAGGGTCACAATCCTACTTATTGCCTTGTTTCTTTCATGTAAGATTCAGAACTCTTCTATCTCATGGTCGCTACATCTAAGGTTGCCCCTGCCCTCAAACTCCCAGCTGGTCCATCCTTCTTTGTTTGAACAAGGTGCAGCAAGACACCTCTGCTCATTGGCTTCTCTCCACCTGCATCAGAAATTTATCTTCCATGCGCTGCAGGAGCCTCCTGGGCTGTGAGTGCCTGGCAGTGCTGTCTTTCTATCAAATATCAGGGTTGTGAAGATTTCCGTGATAACCAGCTCCTGTGACTGTGAAGCTACTTTCAGCTGTTGATAGAAAGCCTAATCTACTTCCATCTCCTGATCAGGTGGCCTACAGTAAACACTCATAATGTTGTCACCCGTATAAGCCTGCCTCTTAATTCTCACCCATAAGCTCTACACTCATTCATCACTCATCCCTAGGCAGAGCTCAACACATTCCTGTTGCTCTCTCACATTAAGAGCAACTCCATCACCTCACCTTGCTGGTTTCTCTTTCCTAAAAATGACATAGCTATCCATGACAGCATTCCAGTCATGTAAGTTGTCCCACCATGTCTTCATGGTCATAGTGAGATCATGGCCCTGCAACCACACAAAGTTCTCTAATTCTTCCTGTTTTTCCTCATGCTGCATGCACTGGTATACAGGCACTTCAGAGAAGAAAAGGGAGCAGAGGATGCAGATTTCCCTAGAGGGATTCAAGAGGATCCTCCATATCTATATACACTCTTGGGGTGGCTGACCTTCTGGCTCACATCTCAGGAAGCAAAGAATATTTGTCACTGTTCTGGTTGGCCTGACTTATTTCCCAGTCAGTTGCAATGGCATGAGCATTGCCATTTTTGACCCCTCCCTCAAGTCTTTCAGTTGAAAGCCCACCTCACTAGGTTGGCCAGTCTGCTTTCAAAGATTACCTTGCCTCTTCTAGACTGGTGGATCCCATCCCTCTTCAACAGGTTATATCTTCATAGAAAGTTCCATTGTCATAAAAACCAAACCTTCATGCTGGCACCAGCCACACAGCCAGGAACCGGTATGCATTATACATCTATTTCTGGCTTCTCTCTTTCCTCCAACTGTCAAAATTGAAGAGAAGATCACTCGGTCCTTTACTTTCCCTCCCAGGGTTTTTTTATTTTGTCCATGTTCCAGCTTCCACTGTTGTTCATGCCTATGTGAAAGGGCAATAGTGGATAATAGTCTGTGCTCTTGACAAGCTGCGGTGCTCTCCTGGCAATGTCTCAGGTCTTGTCTCCCAGGAGGCAGCAAACCTCTCATGACTCCCTGAAAGGCTGGCAGAGGAGCGCCTCAGTGCCTTTTAACAGAGAGTCACCCACTACAAGCACATAGTGTTTCTTTTTACGATATTCCTTGCAGGCTGCCAGGATGGTTTCTTCTTATAGATCTCGGTCCTGGGTGTCATGGGTGTCTTTGGCTGTAAATAAAATTCAGAAAGTGCAATATTTTACTTGCAAATAGTGCTGATGGAGTATTAATGGTAATATATTGCATTTCCTTTTGAAACTGGTTGAGAATGAATGGGCTCAAACCTGTTCATGTTTGAAGTGAAACCAAGATAGAGGTGAATTCACCCCTGTGATCGCCTACACATACTATATGAATTCACATATACATTAATATACATACACTTCAGTTACACACAAAGAAACATAATAAGAATAGGAATTTAGAAAGAGCCAAAGATCTTGAAATCAGGATTATTTTTAATTTTAAAGTAACAGGTTGCTATCTTCCCTTTTCTACCAGAGGACTTTATTTCATTTACATCTGGGTGGATATAAATGCGAAAAGTAAAAAGTTCTTGACCTTTAATGTAGTCTTGGAAAAATCTACTGCTGCTTCACATCATAAAGAAGAAAATTAATATGCATGTATATATATGTCCATTCTTTGCTTAACCTCCTTTTCTCAACATCTGAACTATTTTCAATAACACTGTAAAAAAAAATCATTCTGAAGCAATCACCTACCATGGAAAATTTCAACATTACTTGTTAAAGGGCAGAAAAGGTATTAGAAAATGAAATAAACTATAAATAGATTTATGGAAGAGCAGATTAAGTACTTCAAAAGCAAGATTTCACACTGTTCGTTACACTTTGTCGAAGATAAAACACTTACTATAATCCCAAAGCAGTGGTCATTTCAAATTGATGCACATTTTAACTAGAACAAGGCACTAGGTACCCATTAACTCATTTTATTTTAATTTAGCAGTAAAAGCTTTCATTATAGCCATTAGACGAGAGAAACCTTTGGCATTAAAGTAAAAGAGAAAGCATACATAGAAATAAAATAAAAATTTAATTTACAGCACAGGAACTAGTATGTTTATATTAACAGAACTTAAAGACAGTTCTTAATAATTGAGTGTGATGAATACAAATGGGAAATATATCAAAAACATTTAAAAAATCTGGGGAAAATCATTTTAGAGCGCTGTAAATAGAAACTAACTCATGTTTTAATACGTATTTTTCCAGTCCTGACTTGAAGAAACAAAAACTCATTGCTTTCACAACTATTCGTAGTGTATTTGTATTGTTTGTAGTATATTTATGGTGATTATTATTTTCCACATTTTCCTGTAACACTTGTGTGGCAAATAAGGAAGAGAAATATACAGATGTTTGCAAGCACAATATTCCACCTGCTCTTTTCTTCAACACTGGAAATACTTCTTTTCTTGTCTTTTCTTAAATATTACCTTTAAAAAATATGTACTTTTGGAGATATTACTTTCTATTCGCTATTTACAGTGTCTGTTTAATAGAACAATGAATTTGGTACGCCTGGTAATATGAATGAAAACAAAAGTTAAAATATCTAATTCATATTAGAATAGGGAAGTCTGTCATACAGTAAATTTGGAGTAGTTGAATGCAGTTATTCTACTGGATGTTCTATAAATCGTTCACACAAGCAACCTTTGGATAATGGTTCTTTACAGCAGACTTAGGTACTACCTCTAAAATGCACTGTCCACATGATTTCTGTAAGACCCTAGGGGCGTCTACAGGTTTGAGAGCTCCCCTTGGTGCTCAGCACTGCAAAGCTCAATCTCATGCAAGCCCTGAACCAAAAGGTTTCAATCAGGTCCCTTTCAAGGAGGGTTTCCATCGCTCCTTTCACATGATTTCACACCATTCCAATCCCATCTTCTACTAAGAAGAAAATGAAAGGTGGAAATGGCCATGCCTCTAACCCCCTGATTCTTGTCCAACTCAAATGTCATCCTATGGGAAGGGGGCACCCAGGCTGAGCACCCTCAGAGTTTTCACATTGCTCTTGATCTTGCCAGGCGACCCAGAGCCTGGGAATGTCAGCTGTACCCAGGCACCAGCACACATACAAATGCCAGATGTCAGATTCAAACTGCGTCTGTCTTTCATGGCCACTTTTGTCTTAACAAACAAAAATCCAGCTTCAACACAGCTTTTAATTCACCTTCCTGTGCCCTCACAGTGCTTAGCAGCACACATGGCTCCTGACCCATGGCTTTGGCTCCTCAGCCATGCAACTTATGCTGCTCCTACAAATAGAAGCTATGTTATGTAACCGAGAAGATATCCTGAGCTCTTCTCATCCTGACAATTTAAGCTTTGCCTATCGAGCAGGACACACGTATTGTATGGTTCTGACATGGCAAAATCTGCTTTGAAATTCATCCTTCCATCACATCTTTCTTTGAATTTCAGCTTACAAAGTAAATATGTGTAAAATACATATTCTAGCTATGCCTTTTTTAAAAGAGCATGAAATCCAGCCTTTTTAGCAATGACTCCATTTGCATACAAGTAGGCTGAGCTGTCCTTCAGAAGAATCTGAATCCCATTTTCCAAGGAAAAGGGATTTACTGCATTTGTGCCATGGAATTCTCTATTTTGTAGTCAACAAATTCACCAGGACTCTGCAAACTGCTGAGGTCCACCCGCACAGAACAGCTTGCAGGACTAGGGCCTGGGCACAAACAATAGCAGTTTTCTTGGCTCACTTGAAAGACCTTCTTGTTGGCAGATTGAGGAAGCCCACGCTTCTCCCACTGCACTGCCGTTGATCAGTGTTGGAGAAGAGCATTAATCAAACATGTGATACCATTATTTTTCCAAATTGAGGTCTCAGGTCTGCGATAAGCACTTCTCTTAACACAACATTGCACAAATATTATGCAACCACACTTCAAAACTGCCGTGTTGAGAAATTTAAATAATAATGAGTAGTTTTTGTAAGTATTGCTCCAGTCTTTCCTCTGTCTAGGCAGGGAAGGCTGATCATGGGCAGAATGCTATTTGCTGCATGAGCTAATTTGTCTTTTTATCTGCTTTTGGCTCATAGCTCACTTACAACTTTGTGAGAAATGACAGAGTGTCAACATCTTGCCATTAGTGGGCCATGTGACAGACTCCCAGCACAGCAGGCTGAGGGGATGCATCGGATTCCTGCAAACTCTTCTTACAAGGTTTTCTGATGGATGGCAGAGCCCTATGGTGCTGACAAAATGCCACTGACCCTACTTCCAAACATGCTATACGGTTTGCAGTTTACAGGGGTATGTCCAGGACATAAGATACAAAAACACAAGCATGCTTTTATCACAGTTCTTCTGTGTGTGTTTGATTGACTTCATATAGAGAAAATTATGCAAAAGCAGTGAAATCTCTAAAGATTTCTTAAGAAAACATTTCTTCAATATACAGAAGGAGCATATCTCTTTCTGAAGAGTAAATCTGTAAAATGGTAGGAAATCCCCATTATTTTTTCCATGTACCACTTTTCCTCTGATAGAAACTGTAATGCTAACCTGTGGTGATATTCTAATTGTCCAGATCATGTTAAATGTTTTGAAAGAGGATGCTTTAATCACAGAATCAGAGAATGACTTGGTTTGGAAGGGACCTCAAAGCCCACCCAGTCTCACCCCGTGCTGTGGGGTGCCCCCCAGCAGCTCAACTGCCCAGGGCCCCACTCAACCAGGCCTTGAGCGCCTCCAGAGATGGGGCACCACAGCTTCTCTGGGCATCTGTGCCAGTACCTCACCACCCTTTATAAAGGGAACCCAAACAGTAGAACAAATCACTTCTCACGACAGTTTCTGCTAACTTTTATCTAGTTGTTAAATACTTTTTGTTTTCTTCCCCACAGAACAAGCAAACATTTTCAGGCTTTTAAAAGGGAGCAAGAATTAAAACAGCCTGTGCTTTTCTTTTCCATCTTCATCATCTCTGAGAATCAAATGATCAGCCTTCTTGTCTGTGAGGATGGGTATTAGAAATATAAAAGTAGGTAGGACACACAAAACAAAAGCTTCACTGAGTCACAGCTGCATACACGGCAAAACTAAAAGCTCTACTGGCAACTCAGAAGAGTTGCTCATGTACAGCCTGTGGTGCATTTGCATTAGTGTGTAAGCCCAAGCCAGGAACAGCTTAGCTGTCCCTGCTCTCCATGCAGTGACGCAGCAGCAGAACACACACAGCAGCAGGGCACGTTCTGGTGAAGCAGCCCCAGGATGCTCTCTGGGAGAACATCTAACATCTTCCAGCCACAGGACCAGGCTAGAGCCAGCCAAAGGGAAAACTCTGGATAATTCACTCAGACAAACAGTTTTCAGAACTATTTCTCTCCATGGATGGACACAGGTTGTTCCATACTCTCTAATGAATTCAACATAGTTGATGAGCTAGTCAGGAAAAACCTCCAGGGTATGTTAAGTTGTTTCTAAGCCAGGCACGACTTACCCCCTGTTCTACTTATCAGCAGGGTGCAGTGATGACCCATCAGGGTTTGTGGATGCTTCAGCCAAGGAACAGAGGTAACATCAGAGGGCAGGGTCTGGAAATAGAGCAAAGAAGCCATGGTCTTAATATTAGCTTGTAGAACCATAATGTTTAAGGGGAGCTTCAAAAGCCATATGGACAAATTGTGTATATTTGTAGTAAGAGGGCTCCTGTGTGAATACTGCAGCTGGCTCTGAGGCATGAAAAGCAGACAGAGAGACAACCAAGGAACTACTCAGCCTGGGGAGAAGCCATGAGCTGCAGGACAGGGATCCATCAAATACTCCTGAGGACACTGAGAAAGCAGAAACGAGGACTCATTTCATACAGATAGTAGTGCAAGACTATGCAAAGAATTGCATTCCCACAAATATTACCTGCAGTGAAAGACGAGGTCTCAGCTCTTCTCAAGCCCCAGGAAGACAAACTCCCACAGATATGGTTGATGTGCCATGATGCTCATATGGAGAGCATCCATTCAGGCACTGACCACGGTGCTTTGCCAACCAGCAATGCCAACAAACAGCAATTGTGAGCTAGTCCAGGTTCTTCAAAGAGCTGAGCATTGGGGAAAGCAGACTTCCTTCATTAAAACTCATGCACCTCAGAGATTAATTTGACCTACATGATCATCTGTTTACAGCTACATCATTATTCTATTAAGCCTACAATATGCCTCTCCAGATTTGGAGACAAGACTTTTCTTTTTTAGTGTTCCTTCTGTTTTCTATTCCTGCATCTTAATTGATATTTAAGTGATAAGTACTTCTCAGAATGATAGCTAGACACAGAGGAGAGAAATACATTCATCGATTCAGCTTTGCCAAAAAGTAATGCTTTGAGCTTTAACATCTAGGAGGAAGGAGGAATAAAGTAAATAAAGGTCAATTCAAATAAATTCTGCATCATACATGTTCAGATGTGGTGGGCTAACTTTATCCAGCAGCCAAATGCCCATCCAGCTGCTTACTCACTCTCCCTCCTCAACAAGAGGCTGGGAGAAAAAAAAAAGAAGGAAAAGATCCTTCACTCCTAGCTCTTCTATCTCCTCAGTGGGACACAGGTGTGGGGAATGGGGTTGGTGGTCAGTTCCCAACAGCCTCTCTCCAACTTTCCTCCTCATGCTGTTGCGCTGCTGCAGCATGGGACCTTTCATGGGCTGCACCTTCCTTCAAGAAGCAACAATTCTGATTGGTTGTAAACAACACAGGGATAAACATGCAGTAGTTCAACAAAGAAAAATATTTGTGCAAAATATGCAATTTGTGGAAAACCACATATATATTATTTCTTAATAATTAGGAATTCAGTGCAAATTACTATTGACACATCTTTTATCCATATACGAGATTAAGACCTATGCATTCAATGTTTCCAAATAAAATTCTGTGTTATGCAAGCATGTAATGCTGTCTTCGGATCTTTTGCAGATTTTATTCCTGCACTAACTCTACGTGTCTTTATATTTTCCACACGGGCAGCAGAGTATTTCCATATTTCGTAACAAAAGATTTAGAAGTTTCATCAAAGCAAATTCACCTGCTTGATAGTTGTGAAACTTCTGTCGTACATGAAATATTAAGATCAAAATACTTCTGAAAAAGTCAGGAGAATCTGTAAGATATTTTCATTCAGACCAGACAGGAAAGAATTTACTTTATGAATAAATATCTTTCAAGAAACTCACTCACAGCAGGAGCAGCAAATCTAGAAAAAAAATAAAGGAAATCAGAAACTTAAAAAGAAACTTATTAGCATGCGTCAGAGAAAGAGAAGACTGGCAAGGTCTGACTCGAGCAAAATCAAACTTCACATTAAACAAATTACATCATTGATTTAGCCCAAAGTCTTGACTTTTCCTGGTAAAAGAACATGACAATAAACTGAACGTGTACATCTGTTAGATTGAGCCTTTCATGTAATGCATTAGAAGGTGTTTTTCAGCACATCTCTCTCTGACAACATTAATCAGCAAAGGCCCTATCAAGCCAGAAAATTTACAGAATAAGATTGCGGTATTATTATTAAACCAGAGACTCTGACACAGCAAGACCCTACCTAAGGGAATGAAGTGCATGACAAGATCCATATGATGGTTTTTTTCTGGGAGACTGCATTCTTTTTTTCTTTCAGTCAGTTACAAAGAAACAAAGAAAAGGTCTCTGGAGCCATGGAGCACTGAATCTCAGCTAAAATTAGGTGACTTTAAGCCTGTGCCAGAGGCCCAGAAAATGCTAGTTCATCAGCATGGATTTTCAAGAAACTGCTCTGCCAGTTTAAGATACATTTTCTAATCCAACACCATTACAAATCATGTGCCAAGTGGGAGAAGGAAGAAAGAAAAAAAACAAAAAGAAGAAGCAGAGAAGTGTTATAAAACTTAAGATGGGGCGAGTTTTTTCCTCTTCGTAGTGATGGGCTTTCTTAATGTTAAGCCTCTTCTCCAGCTAGCATCTGTGAACTGATGAACCCTAACTCCACAAACAGGAAAATCTTGCTAGCAGTTTTTTTCTGGATGCACAAATCTGCATCTAAACCAGTGCAAGACATCTATGGGGAGTGAGTCTCCATTTCTGGAGGGCTGTAGATCTGCAAGACCAATGTCTTCTGGCCTACCAGCAAGTGATGTGTCCACCACCCACTTCCTACTGCCTTGTGCTTGAAAAGCCAAGGCATGGACATTTATTTTGTTCAACAAACTTACCTTTGGGAATTTAGAAAGTTCTGTTCACAAATCTTGAAATGATTTGGGCAGGAACTCTCTGTTTGCTTATGTTTAGAGGATTTACAAGAAGTTACCATGAAATGCCTCTTTGTAATATTCCCAGTGATGATTACTGTGAAATACATGCTAGGAGAGGTATCGAAATAACCAAATTTAGAAGTTTATTTATATGTTCCCAAGCTTTTCTAATGAGTGGAAACAACTTACATTTTCAAATCCAATATTACTTGGCATTTTCTTCAAACATTCATCCGGAAATAGATATCCAGCTGACAAAATACCAGATGAAAATGGGTGAAGTTATAAGTGATCTGACAGCGGGGTCTTTTAAGAGAAGATATCCAATTTGTGAGGACTCCTAACACCTGGTGTTTGTGTGATGCAAGATGCCTGAAACACTGTTAATCATGGGTGATTGTATGCAACATGTATGATCTGTATGTTACAAATGCCACATAAGTTGTTCAGATAGGTCATTTGTAAATGTGTTAGAAAAGTGTGAAGTCTTTCCATGTGAACTGTCTTAATCCTATATTTACTGCTTTTAAGTAACAAATGCAGTAATTTGGACTGCCCCTTCTAGTCTATTTTAGATCAAGTCATCAGTCCTTACCAGGTCAAAGATTTCAATTTACCCAAAATGAAGCCACTTCCTGAATATTGATTGTTCACCCTAGCTGTGAATTATCACTGATTACTTTGAGAACAGAAGTGCTGATAGTTCCCTGCTATTACTTACCCAACTGAAACTAAGTTTAGAATATAATTTCTTATTTATAGCAACTAAAATAAGACAGGAGTGCTTTAATGTTTCAAATTTGTTGGGTTTTTTTTTCGCTTTAAGGAAAACCTAAGAAACTCATAAATACTAATGTCAGATTCTTTCTGGTCAGTGCTGCTTTACTGAAGTCAATAGGTTTGCTCAAGAGTAAGCTCTAGAGGACCGATAATCTTGTAAAATATGTATGTTGAGTTGAAATCAGGCATCTTAATTTGCAGTGCTTAAGTTTTTAACATTCCTTCATAAGTGAAGCTAAGCACCTTCATGTGGCATGTCCTGGTGAGGGGAAAGGGAGGAGGATTTTGAAAGTATTCATTGAGGGTGGCTTGGGATCTGTACTGAAATAGAAGCCCCTGCATGTCCAGAGAAGCTCAGGATATGCAGTGGCACAGAATCCAAGTTCTTCCTGGTCCCTCAGATTCAGATTATTTCCTCCCAGACAGATTTCCACATCCTCTCAGCCACAAGATACTGGTGCCCCTGTTGGGCTGCACCAACCTGGCACAAACCCTAGCCTATACGGATTTCTCGAATAAAGGTATGGAACATCTTAATTGGGTAGAGGGAAGGAGAACCACACAGTAATAACTCATGTTCAATTGACTGAATGAGTACAAGCCTTCAGTTCCCAGAGCTGCCAATCTGATATTTATCACAGATCCCTTTTTTTTCCTCTATTTGAGAATACTGATATCCATACTAAATGAAATTGTAATATGTCTTCTTAAGTAAAATGGGGTCAAATGCATCAGTATAGTCAAAAAATCAAAGACTTTGTTACCCTTTTCTTTTGCTTTCAAATGGGAAAAAAATGTGCACAGCAAAAAAAAATAGAGGCAAGAACAAATAGCTGGAAACTCAAACTCCCTCTTTTGGGACCTTATGTCAGCAACACCAGTGTTCCTAAAGTAGCTCTTATGATCTGACTCTTTCTGCAAAGTAGACAGCAAACAGCACTGTCAAATATTTTACTGAAAGATCTTTTGCACAGCTTCTGTTACTAAGTACATATAGTATTAATTTATAATTCTGCAATTCTTTCTCCATTTTATAGCAAGCGCTAATACTACATGCAGACAGAATTAATCATGATAGGGAGAATTAGATATCTACATATGAATGAAGAGTCATTGCTATCTAATACTGAAAACCAAATTCTACAGGTCCAGGGCAGTGTAGCTGGAAGACTGTGTGAAAGAAACGGACCTGGGAGAGCTGGTCAACACCTGGCTGAACATGAGCCAGCAGTGAGCTCAGGTGGCCAAGAAGGCCAACGGCATCCTGTCTTATATCAGAAATAGTGTTGCCAGCAGGACTAGGGAGGTGATCATCCCCCTGTACTTGTTGCTGTTGAGGCCACACCTCTAGTACTGTGTTCAGATTTGTGCCTCCCACTACAAGAACAACACTGAGGCCCTGGAGCGTATCCAGAGAAGGTCTATGAAGCTGTGAGGGGTCTGTAGCACAAATCTTACGGGGAGAGGCTCAGGGAACTGGGATTGTTCCATCTGGAGAAGGTTCAGGGGAGACCTTATCGGTCTCTGCAATGACCTGAAAGGAGGTTATAGCATCGATCTCCTCTCTCAAATAACTAGAGATAGGACAAGAGGGAACAGCCTCAAGTTATACCAAGGGAAATTTAGGTTAAGTGGATTGTTGGACTAAATGATCTTAGTGGTCTTTTCCAACCTTAATGATTCTATGATTCTATTATTCTAACTCAGAAGATAACTTTTGCAGCACAATCCTTTGAAGTCTGTGTGTAACAGAAGATGCAACAAGAACCACTTTGTTATCACATCTAGAGAAAATATTTTTCAAAATGTTTCAAATCTTCTTTCTTAATTCTATAAACTAATAAGTGGTGCAAACATACAAATCTGCAGTGTACCATCTGCTGTTCGCTTTCTTGAGATGAATGATTATGCCACCCTCCTGAGATGCAGCAGATATGGAGTTGCATATTGTTGATCTAAATTGTTTGTGAGTTCATATCTGAGGCCCACTTATCTATATCAGAAGTTAAAATACAGCCAAAGCAGCAAGTTCCCGGGCAAGGTTTAGATTCAGCAATTCTAAGCCATTTGGAACGCACTATAGCCATTTGCTTATTTTATATTCTGATGGTTGTAAAAAAAAAAAAAAGAAGAGCAACAGACCAACAGATGTAATTAAGGTTGATAAAGTAAAGTAAAGAAAATTCATTTGTTCATTCGCACCCTTTGAAAGAAATTGAAGAGGTTCTTTTTCATTTGACTGCTTACTTATGGTATGATTGTTTCTAAGAATTTGACTTTCTAGAAAACCTGAGCTCATTTAGCCTGGAGAAGGGAGATGCTGGAGATACTGTTAGAAGGGGAAGCTCCTTCGCAAGCACAGACAGCCCAACCTCAGAGCTGCTGACAACAGGGAAAGTCCTTCCTGTAAATTCCTGGGAGCTTGAGCTGAAAGAGCAACAACAGGTCACCCATCATTTAGCACAAATGATGAACACTCACATATGGCTCCGTGTTTGTTCTCACCCCACTTCCTTTTATAATTTTTTTTTCATAGGGTTAATTTTCTTGTTAGTAATGAGAGAGAAGTGAACAAGGGCAAACAGCATCTACTCTGCAGAGACAGGAGCTCCCTTTGGAGACATTCACATGAATTCTTGCCACAGACAAAACAGGAAACTTGGCATGTGCTCTAGAACTGCCTAGAGTGCACCTAGCATTTCAACACCAGCTCAGTGCTCAGGTTCAGCAGACTGGATCCTACACACCATCTCTTTGCTTTAGTTATTTCTTCTTCCTTTATTCTGGGCTATGTTGCAGGGAAGCCTCTTTGGGCACCAACTTTCCTAAGCCAGATATAATTTCAATCATGGAACCTCCTGGGCTCAGTGAAACAAATCAAACAGATGTCTGAATTTTCAGAAGGAAAATAAGTAGCAGTGGAAATAGAGAGTGCTAACACTGACAAAAATGAGCTTAACCCAAAAAATTCTAGCCAACTTTTGCTACTGCAGTACTGGTTTTCTCTTTTCCTTAAAATCTAATTGCAAAATCTAATTCTCAAGTCATCAGTTTTATTTCTTATTTCCAGAAGTGAAGAATGTGAGGAAGAGGAAACCATTATCTTTAGGATACTTCTTTGTTTACTCTTTTTCCTGAAACTGCCAGCTTGCCTAACACAGTGTACATGCCAGTTTCAATCAGAAGGTTTAGAGTTAAGATCCTTCTTTTCCCTTTTGTACTGTTCAATGCCCCAAAAAATTAAGTCAATGATTTCTTAGTGTTCCCTCAACGCAAATAGTTTGGTAAAGGAAAACACAGGACTTGAAGAAAGCAGCTAAACCAAACTTCATTTTGGCATCCATTCTGATTCTGTTGCTGAGACAGCAGGCCACATATTTTGGTGTCTAAATATATCTAAGTACATATCCAGTGTTGCTTCTGCGAAGGGAAGCCCTTGGAGCACACCAGCAGCTGGTAGCAGTGGCTGAAAGCTCCATCCTTCTCAGTCCAACAAGGTACAGGACATAATACCTCTGAAAATAATTTGGGCTGGGTTTATTATTACAAAAATTATCTTGAATATCATTAAAATTGGAGTCGAAAATAATATATACTTGGAAAATCCACTCATTTGCATATGTAATACAAATGTGGAGCATGACTTGCAAAAGTCTCCAGTTTGAGTGATTGGCCCTTGAAATAGCACTAATGAAAACACTTCTGTTCTGTATTTCCTGTGTGTATTTTTATTTCATTTATGAAAATGAAGGCTTGATTGTGTATTTTCCTCTGTCATTTGGTAGTCTGCCATCAAAACTCTAAGTGGCGTGACATGCAGTAGATTTATGCACCATGAAGCAGAAACAGTAGGGGTTTGGGGTATTTGTGTTTTATTTGCAGTCAAACAATACACAGGGGGCTGTCATACTAACAAGGTATATAATGATTGACTTGCTCAGCCTCTCTGAGACTTCTACTTTGGTATAGCTGAAATCTCAATAAATAGGAAATTTATATTTGAACAGCTGCTAGTTTTGAAATGTTGTGCTTTTACCTGCTTCCTTTTCTGAAAAGTGAATAAGGTTTGTTCCTAGTCAATTAAAAATGTGTTTGTTCAAGTTGAGCCAAATTTATACATTATAGCTCTTAAAATGAGGTTATGCACTATTCTTTTTTTATTTCTCCTTATTTAATGTGTCATTGTGCCTTTTGATATGTGCAGTTTGCAGACTATCCTCTGTACATTTCAACTTTCTAATGCTACTGCTCTCTTCTATTGGAGGCATCATAAGGCAAAAGCATTGATGTGACCATTCCGCTGTCCCAAGTACATAGAATAATTTCACCATCATGTTACTTTGCATCTCTTTAAACATCAGACTAGAGCCTTGTCATAACACTGATGGTCTTTTGTTCCATATGGCAAGAGCAGGACAAAGCCTCCAGGAAGCAGTGTAATCCCTGAAGATGTCTGCATGAGTGTCATGTGCAGAGATTTTGCCTGCTCTCTCCAAACCAATTTCTGCCTCCCCTGTGCAAATTTATGGTCATGTAATCTCAGACTCTTCCACTCTTACTTGCTGAATGAACAACAGTCAGTAAAAAGAAACATTAAAAAGCAATTGTGCATTTAATGTAAGGCAACAATTTCATCTTTTACCTATAAGGAAGGTTTGATCCAGCTGATTCATCTGTGTCCTCAGATTCTGAAAAATGAAGTCCTACTTTTTAAGTATTACACTTTGCCAGGACAGTTTTTCCTCCTTAGGCTGCAGGAAGAAACTTCTTGCTAGCAGACCATACAACACTTCAGCTCAGTTGGGAAAGAAGCAAAGGTGCCACTTGTTCTTTGGTGAGTGTTTTGATTCATCTTAAGGGTGATCTCCTGGGCTGGAAGTGATGAAGAATATCAGCCATTACAGCTGCTCTAATCTTTGCAGCAGACAGGTTATGCAACCTGAGAGTTGTTTTGTTCAGTGCACAGAGCAGGAGCAATCAGGACAGATTTATAAATCAGTCTATATTTATATTTTTTGCAGTTTCACTAATTATATGGAATGAGTTTTAAAACTCGAACATTTTCCCATCCTTTTCCTGTGCCCACACATTTGAACCAAAGAACAGGGCTCTGCAAAAAATGATCCCTCTGCTACTGAGCACTTTGTAAGCAAGGGCAAAATCTTCCGACATGCTGAATCAATGCTCCCTGATTTATATTAGCCCAAGTTCTGGCAGCCCAAGTCTCTAAGTTAAAGAGCCATGGTAGACAAAATGAGGAGGCTTATGCCACCCTTTCATCACGAATGAGGTCCAGCGGCCAGTTTCTTACCTCCTCAGATCTTTTTGTATGAAGCAAAACAGCCTCCTGCATGAAGAGATCAGATTGTCTCTGAGTAGTAATCTGTCTCTCGTATCTTTGAATTTGCATAAGAATAACTGGGCAATAAATCATTTCTGTCATGAGAAATGAGTAATGTTCATTGAAATTCACTGGCAGCAACTGAAAAAAAAAAAAGAAATACCTGCAGTGGGCAAATAGGTTAAGCCTTGTGATAGCTCTTCTGTCTGTAGGGTCCATATCACCCAACAATCAACTGAAAAAAGATTTGCCGCTGTCTTGCTTTGTACCAAGAATGACTCGAGGGAGGAAGACAGAGAAAAAATGTGAAAAGAGTAGAACTGAGCACTCATCATTTCCACTTCTGAACATGCAGAGCTTCAGCACTTGATCTTTTTCCTAGCACTGGATATTTATCTTAGATGAGAGTCTTTCAGATCAGGTAAAATTCCACTAACATTGAATCATGGAATTATAGAATCACAGAATATACTGAGTTGGAAAGGACCTGTAAGGATCATTGAGTTCAACTCCTAAAAGAAGGAACTTGTTGCATTACATAGCACTGACTATGCCTGTGGGTCTGTTCGTTGTTTTTTTTTTTTTCCTAAACTTAAATATTTATCTTATTATAATATTGCTTACATATTATTTTGATTATAATATATAGATGATAATTTAAAGGTAAGGCTTAGCATCTCATGGTTTGTGCTAGCCAGATCATCATAGAATCACAGAATCATAGGGGTTGGAGGAGACCTCTGGAGATCATCCAGTCCAACTCCCTGTTAAAGCAGGTTCCCCAAAGTAGCTTGCACAGGAGAGCATCCAGGTGGGGTTTGAAATAGCTCCAGAGAGAAGACTCCGCAGCCTCTCCAGGCAGCCTATTCCAGTGCTCTGTCACCCTCAAAGTGAAGAAGTTTTCCTCAGGTTCATATGAAAATTCCTGTGTTCCAGTTTGTGCCCATTGCCCCTTTTCCTGTCACTGGGCGCTGCTGAAAAGAGCCTGCCCCATCTACTTGACTCCCACTCATTAGATAAGTATTGATAAGATCCCCTCTCAGACTTCCTCATATGGGAGATGCTCCAGCCATCATCTCTGTGGCCCTGTCCTTCAGTCTGTAGATGAACGTAGTGCTTCTCCTTACACGCTGTTTACTTTTCACAATTTTGCCACCTTCTCATCTTCTCCTGTCTTTCTGTAGTTGCTCATTTCAGTGTTTACCTGCATCCCACAGCAGCCAGAGGAGGCAATTGGCAGTAAGTTTCCTCTACCATGCTCCAGCTGCCCTTTCCATGCTCCCAGTCCATAACAGAGGCCACAATGACTAAGTGACTAGCTGCTCTTGCAGCTTTGCTACCCAAGGCACAAAATGAGATTTGTTTTGTCTTGCAGTGATTTTTGTGATCCCAGATTCACCTCGAAGGCTGTAGCCAAACAGCAGGTTTAGGAGCTGCTGTCATTAAATCGGCTGCAAAGACAAAGGAAATCTGAAACAGGCCAATTTCTTGCCAGAGGGGCAACAAGGAATAATTAGGAATTGCCAAGGATGTCCCAAGATCTCTGTGACTTCTAAATAAAACCTGGCCAAGAGCTTGACTGTGCTTCCTTTCATAGAGTTATAGAACCTTAGAATCATTAAGGTTGGAAAAGACCACTGAGATCATAACTAACCCACTAAGCCGTGTTCCTTTCCCTCAAACAAGGCAGCCTCAGATGGGTGCATCTCCATCTGCTCTCCAACCCATCCCTTCCTCACACCCACATTCTATCTCTGCAGCCCTCCCTTGGGGCTGGGAGCTGGTGGAAGAGAAGCAGATGGCCAAGCTGGATCCCACGTTGCTGGCCATGTTCTCAGGCATTTCCAGGCTCCATGTGCATATGCACAGAAACAGCCACGCTGCATTTTATGGATATGCTGAGAGCCCCAGCCTTGAAGGCTTCTGTGTTGCTTTTCCTGCTGCTACAAAGTAGAGCTATTTTCTTTCATTGCAGCATGAACAGTAAGGGATGAAGAACTGCCTGGAAAACTACCCAGGTATGTTCACGTAAAGTGTTCGCTCTAGTCAAAACTCAGATATATCCAGGTCAAGCTTTGGATTCCAACCTTCCCTAAAACATGAACTGGGCAATGTAATCCCCTGGATTAAAACTAGGGAAAAAAAAAAAAAAAACACTTGTATACTTCTTCTAAGAGATTTGGGAAAGAAAAGGGCCATTTCTTATTCCTCAGTACTTGCACTGCTAAAGCTAGTGTCAAGGAAAGTGATTTTGTTTTTTTTTGGAAAGATATATGAAGTCTGACTTACTTTTCATTTCTGAACAAATTGTTCCCCGTGTCGCTTTCCATTATGAATATCTTGGGATGTTTGTTTGGTTTCTCCCTAGCTTGCAAATTAAAAAATAATTTTAAAGGACTATTATGCTTACTAGTTAAGCCATTTTTTAACCAACACCATGCAAAAAAAATTTTCCCCAGATATTTTAAACAGCAGCAATGAAATTCTTGTGTACCTTTAGATACTGATTTTAATCAAATGAAATCTATTTAATGCAGAAAAATACTCCCAAAAATAGGCCGTAATGATTGAGAACTTAACAGAAATTTGTTGGAAATAAGCAAATACAATGAGACATGTTAGACTTCGTGAAACAAATTTAGGAGAGACGCCCAGACTCAGAGTTTTGTGGTATACCAACGCACATTTCATATCCTTGCCTTCTTTGGGGGAATCAGCCTTCATGTCCTGCTCTGAGTAACATCCCTGTTTAAGAAGGACTTATCCACAAACACCCAGATCCCACTGAATCTAAGGCTCTTAAATGATATTGGCCTGTGGATGTGGGACTCATAGACACGAGTGCATGAGTCCTCGTGTGTGAGGAGAATGGGTGTGGGTTTCATCTGAGGGTGAAAGGATCTCCTGATGGAGGGTCTGAAGGAATGCCCTCAGCTCAGGCAGAAGGCACTGTGCACCACACTGACCAAACAGCAGCATCCGTCCTTAAGTCAAATTCCCTGTTCTTCCATGTTCTTCGTAAGGCTAAAGAAATATAGAAGTGATGCTTTACTCTTTGCTGATATAAAGCCTTTATCCTTGTGTTATATTCTGGAAAGGGTAAAACATATCTTTCATACAGGGTCTCCACCAATTCACTTTTGAATTCTTAGTTCTACAGTTGTTAATTTTCCTTATTACTTTAGTATTTGTATCCTGTTGAACTCCAAATGTCTAAACCAATACATTTTTACATCTTCTAAGCAGCTCACAGAATGGGCATGTGTTAGAGCAGAAGTGGCCATGTCAGTAAAGCTGATCTCTGCACGCTGCAGTTACTGCTGGAGTCCTGCATTGCTGGTTCAGAGGCTCAAAGCATTTGCAGCTCCCAAACTGATTTAGACATTTTTGAACTATTCCTACTCAGTAATTAAGTTATTCTGTATTACAATTGGGAAGGGAAGGCCAAGAGCCCCATCCAGCGAGCATTCCTGCTGGATTTCTCAGTGACTTCAGCCTCTACAGAAAGCCTGTGCAGAGCAGGGTCTTCCACTCATGATTCTGGCAGGAGCCTGACCCCTCCACATCAACTGCTCAGCGCACTGAGCAGCACGTTTATATTTAGTCTAATCTAAACTTCCCAGCCTTCTAGCACTGTGAACCTACACAGAGTTGAAGGGCCTGTCACAGAGGTTATCTGAAACCCTATTCACTTTTTCATAGATAAAGTTCTCTGAGGAGATGCAGCTTCGACATTAAGCAGGCAAGAATTTCAGATATGCTTTCCTGAGTGTTATTAAAAGAGACTTGAAAGTTCGCTGCCAGGAGGAAGGAAGGTATGTAACTGCTTCAAAGTGGCAAATAAGGTTCAATCTCTACTGCTGGTTGCACTGATCTCACTGGTATTGATCAGGTTGCACCAGTATCAAACCAGGTGAGTCCAGTTGCAGCCCCATTCTTTCACCAGTAACCCTCAGAAACAGATTGCAGTGCAGTTGCAGCTGAGCTCTTTTATGATACAATGCATAAAAAAGTATAAAGCCGACAGGCTTTATAGTCTGGGAAAATTACAAGTCAGCTCAAATTCTGAAAAGAATTTGGGAGCTTTAGTATTTTGTCCAGACTGAGCTATTTCTGATGGTTGAGAGCTCCACTGAATGCTGCGATCCTTTCTCATGAATAAAAACCTTTACTTTGAAATTCACCGATGGGCACTCCCAAAATCAAGACATTAAATTCGAATGTCTTTGTCAGAATATAATTTCATTTTGCTCTGTTCTTTACCTAAACCTGACAACTATATGTATGCTTGCGAGTGTGCAGATACACATTTGTGTGTGGAGGTAATACTGCAGGCTGTAGACAACACATAGCACATCATAATCACATTGAACTGTTAGAATAACCCGTTCCTGAAACTGTTAGAACATCCTATCCCTTCATATTTCAGAAATTATTCTTCTCATATGTGTAGACAGATGGACCCTTTGTTTCAGGTCATTGAGGAGCTTTTATTTACCATGAGGCTGTTCATCAATATGCAACAAAGGTATTGGCCATGTTAAAGCACTTAGCAGGGAGGACCATGTAAAAGTTCCTTTCTTCCAACCTATTCCAACAGAAGAGAAATTAAACTTCAGCTGAACTTTTTAAGGCCTCCTTAGCAGTTTAGAGAAAATTTGGGTTAATTCACCCATCCCTTGAGCACTCCTTAGAGGTAAAAGAAGAAGCAGTGAAAACTTCTAGCACTTATAAACATCATTTACAAAAGATGAAAGTGCCCTTAAAAACTAATAATCATGTAAAATATCGCATAGGGAATCATAGACCCTACGCTACTTTTCTCTTACTTCCTAGAGATGGCTAGCCATACAAAATAAATAGAAAAATGGCATTAATCTGTTGTGATATTTTTCCCACAAGCCCATTTACTTAATATTTTCTTACTGCAGGAGCTGTAAAATGAAGACGTTTATAGCTTGTCTAAAGCTCAGTAAGGATGATGATTCATCTCTAGAACAAATGTTTGGACATAAAAAAAGGAAGATTCAAGAAATGACGTCTGCCCTGATACAGGTCCCTTTGTGAAGGGAGCTGTCCCCACCTCCATCGCCAGCTGACTCAGTTCACTGTATTGCTGGTGAACCAGTAGCCACTTAACTCATTTTCTAGATTTTCCTGGCACATGTAATGTGTAGTGTGGTAAGGCTTCCTCACATGAGATAATTAAATTTGCCCTGGTCTGCACACTGGTACTGAGACATACAGCCACACAGTAGCCCTTTCTGTGCTGTTAAACAATCCTAGCCTCCAAAAGAGGCTAAACTGCCCTTTGGGAGCTGCTAGCTCCTGAGTCATGTCCAGGAGTTGGCTGAGAGCTGTTATTTGCTGTTGGTCACAAGCGTGCTGTTCGTGGGCCCTCACAGCAATAACAGTGCAGATAATCAGGTACATGTGCCCAAGGACCTTCTCTGATAGCATTTAATTTCCTTGCATAAATGGAGCCCAACTTTGCCTAAGTTCATCAGCTTTTTTTCCACCTTGGAGAAGCATAAAAGATTTCCAACAGCTTCCCAGTTCTGATCACCTCACAGTAAGGCCAAATCTTTCTATGTGGTAAATAAGGGCAGTGATACAGCAGTGTCATACATCCTGTCCATAAATAAGCATCACACCCACAAAAAGTGCTAGCAATTGCCCATGAGAAATTGAGAACAATAAACATCAAAGTAAAGCACTTTAATTAAACCTCTAATATATTTGAAAGCTCGTTTTGTAAAGAAATGGCTGGATTGCAAGAACACATTAGATGATGGATGTAATCCAATGGAAGAGAATTTCTGTGCTCTTAATGGAAAAAAGAAACAAAAGCTCTTAATTGAAAAATGGCAGTGGCACTTGTCACACATAGTCTGTCTGGCTTAGCGAATAATTTTTTGATCTCAGCTGCATCACAAGACCACTAAAGACTCAGAATAAGAACATGCCTCAGAGTTTTCCAGACCCATGGCAGTAAGTCCTTACCTGCTGAGAAATCCTGTAGATCTTACTTCTAGAGAGGGATATTTGCTGTGTTTCAGACCATCTGTGTATATAAATATATATGTCTGAGGTCCTGTTCATCTATGCTTCTCTATCTTCTACATGCAGCTATATAAATGAAAATAAGAGAGATAGATACTAATTTCAGTGTTGGCCATCATCATTATTCTGACACTCATAAGAATGCTTTTCAGAGTTTCTTTCAATACATATTTTCCTATTAATTCACAGTATCTACTGATCCAGGAAGTCCCTCAAGGTTTCTTAGCCACTGACTAATTATTTAAGTCATTGCATTGTTTACTAAGCTTAATATTTTTAAGAATCTTCTAGAAATGGGTATATCACGATTGCTGTGCTAAGAAGATAGCATTCTGCTGCAATGTTAATGGACGCCCATAGAAAAACACCTCAGTGTATTAAGTATGGACAAATTGAATTCTGGACACATGAAAAGCTGATTAGTAACATTACACCAAACATTAAAAAGTAAGCCATTGTGATTGAGCATTATGAAGGCAACAGTATTATCTGCAGAAATATCAGAAGTTACAACTCTATTATGAAAAAGCCTGTCCTAATTAAAAGTGTTACAAATTGCAAGCATTTTCACAGTTTCTAACAAATTTAGACTCCTTGCTCTCTCTTCCTTATTCATTCTCTTTGTCTTCAAGTGCTGCGTTGCCATCAGCTTGGTTTTTCCATTTGACCTGTCTGGTCAATGGCCTGATATTAGAATTCCCTTCTCTGTCTTGATAAATGAGGATCAATCATCTGTCTCCTGGTTTACCTAGTTCCCCAGTTTAGCTTTTCCATATCTCCTGCTCAACTTTTTCTCTTCCTTCTGTTACCACGGGCTCAAGGAGTTCTCCAGACCTTGCCTTTTTCCACTTGCATTTCTGTTTTTCCTCTTTCCTGTTGTGAGGTCTGTCCCCAAATCCACAGCACATTCCCAATTTCTGCTTCCACTAGTCCTGTGCTCTTCAGTCTGGTTAACTCCCTCCACCCTTAATTTGTTCTCTTCTCCTCTCTTTCTCCTTCAGTTCTCCTTCATCTCCCATTAATAATAATAACTATAATAATAAACTATACTTTTAAATGAATTCCACATCTCCAGAGCTGACTGCTTTTCACTATCTTTAATTCAGCTTTTCAATCATCTTTTTCCTTTCCTCTTTCATTTCACC
This sequence comes from Pavo muticus, assembly GCA_016647715.1. Lineage (NCBI taxonomy): Eukaryota > Metazoa > Chordata > Aves > Galliformes > Phasianidae > Pavo > Pavo muticus. The sequence continues at coordinate 1,586,317 of JACDJE010000023.1, read as the reverse complement.
CTTCCCAACCCAGCTTCTCTCATTCCGCAGAATTTCACCAGCTTATTTGGAACGAAAATTGGAATTTATTTTCAAAAATTCTTCCGACTTCAGATTTCTCTTCATCTTCTGCAGGACATGTAGGACACATAATCTGCAAGACTCATTCTAAGTAAGCAAGCATCTCATTGTTAGTTTCTCCTGAACTTATCTCATGATCCACCTAGTACTCTATTGCTCCTTCTTTATTCTTTCCAATTCTCACTTTCCTCAGGATTCTCTACCTCACCATATAAAGAAGTCTTTTTAAAAATAAGCTGCTCTTGACTCCACTCTACCCTCTACCAACCATCCCAAACCTCTCTTGTGTCTGCAAAAAACTCCTCTGATTGAGTTCAGTCTCAAGTCTTTCTTCACTTCTTTCTCTCACCCTCCAATGACGAAACCACATTTCCAACATCCTCTTGGAAAACCGCTCTCCATGGCCTTCGTTTGACTCATCTATATCTGGATTCTCCTCTTATCCCTCTATCTGCACATTCAGCATATCTTTCAAAGGATTTTCCTCATTCTTCTCTCTGGTTTTCTACAGAAGTCTTCTACACCTGGGCCTTGTCTCTGTTTCTTTTCATGTCATTTCCAGATAATTCATTTACAGATAATTATACAGATAATCAGATTCTAGATAATTTCATCTGCAAAATAAATAAATAAAGTACCTGCTCCACGTTTCAGCCATCTACTTAAGAGTGGCATGGTCGAAGTAGGGCTCTTCATCTTTCCCTCTGACATTTTTCCCTTTTCTCCTTCACTATGGAAATACCATTGTCCTGCCTCTTCTCTGGCTCCTCAAGTCCATAGCCTTAGCACATCTCTTAGCTTAATCTCTGAGAGATTCTGACTGCCTCTTTTTGCATTGCATTTATGACAGAGGGTTTTATTCTCATTCATAACCAAAAATACTCCTCCAGGCTCTCATCACCTCCCCTCTTGACTAACATCATCTTCTACAAATTTGTTATATGTAACATTCCTACCTATTTCCATTCATAACGTTACAGTGAAGAAAACTGTCCTAGCCTTTTGCTCTGAGCATGTGATTTCACTGTTCACAGCCTTCCCCCTCTTCATTCACACCAAACATCAGCTTCTTGTCTTCATTCTTCACAGCTTGTCTCCACAGTATTTATCATCTTTCATATACTATAAGTGACAGTAACATTTAACACCCATTCCCACAGCATACTTGTCAGGAACAGACATTCAAGGCCAAAAACAGAAGAGAGGTGAGTTAGCATTCCTTGCAAGAAACTGACAGAGTGTGCCTAAGCACCAACAGAGCCTCTTATCTCACCTTTTCTGTTAAGGAAGGGAATTTACTCATCTGTAGCCAGGGGTCTCAATAAAAGCTTATTTCTTGCAAGGTAAAATAGGAAGAATGCAGCCCTGCTGAAGCAGTCTAAGAATAGATGGAAGAGTGCAGTGGACTCCAGGAGCTGATCATAGAATCATGGAACCATTAAGGCTGGAAAAGACCACTAAGATAATCTAGTGCTCAACCCACCTCCACCATGCCCACTAACCATGTCACTCAGTGCCACATCCACACACATCTTAAACACCTCCAGGGACAATGACTTCAACACCTCCCTGGGCAGCCTGTGCCAGTGCCTCACCACTACTTCTGAGAAGAAATTTTTCCTAACACTCAACATGAGATTTGGTCTGTGCCCAATTATAAGATATCCCTCAGCCATCAGAAGCAGCCCTGCAAGGATAAAGAAGTAAAATGGCTGAAACTCCAACATGTGTTGGTAGCAGAGAGCTCAGGTACAGAACTCTGTAACAGATTATTCCAAGAAATTTCCACATACTTGGTACAGCCAGCAGGCACATTTTTTTCCAGGGTCAGAACTGAGTCAATGTCTACAGCAGAAAAGATCTTACAAAAACTGTTCTCCAAAGCAGTTAGCACATGGGCCTCCCAGTTTTTATTTGGAGCTGTTACCCGGAAATTATTCAGGAGAGTCAGACACCAGGCGTGTATGCATGAAGTAGCTGAGAGAAGGGGAATTCCATTCACCCCACCCCATTAGAGCTGAACACCACTGTGCACTGCAGCCTGTCCTCTTCTTCCTCCCTCATTGCTCACCAGTGCTCACACCAGTGCTATTCACCTGCCTGGACATCAGTCTCTACTGCACTTCTGGGGAGACATTCATCTTGAGGGCATCTGCCCTTGATGCTCCAGGCTGAATAGGAAGACTTTATACCAGTAAAAGACAGCATTAGAGACTTTGAACTTCTTATTCTGTAAATGTCATTTAATCTTGGAAGTTTTCCAGCATAAAATCTGAATTGGTTTCTTATTGGCTTGACCACTAATAACAAATTATCTAGGCATTCGGGTTAAAAAGCCTCACACACAGAAATAAGCATTTTGCCCAAATAGAGATTGAATTAATCTCAAAGTTTTTCCCTCCTTCCATTGTGATGGTTGTTTTCCACTGACTTTCTTTCTTTCCAATATGTATATTTTTTAAGATATAATAGAACAGATAGAAACTAGGATTGTCCTGATGGCATCTGAGTGGAAGGCCTCAGTTTCAAGCGGAGAAGTCCAATCTGTTTCAGTAAGCCCTACATCCCATCAGAAAGTCAAAGGAGGTTGTTTAGAAAGCCACACTTGTTAAAAAGGAGAAGAAGATGAGCAAATCTCCATGACTGTGCCTTCACAGGATGGTTGGCCCCTCTCTGACTTCAAAAGTGTCTTCAGGCTGCTTGTACCCTGCAGAGGTGGCTGCTGGAAAGCCAGGTGCAGTGTGAGATCTGGCCAGCTGCAAAACCTGTGCCCGTGATCAAAGCCAGGCAGTGGTGCTCCAGCTCATGCAGGGTGTATCTGCAAAGCTCCTGCCTTCCCCGTTCTCCTGGGCGATAAGTGAAATTGCATGAAAACAGCAGGACTTCACACCAGCTGAGTCACCCTTCTGCAACAGTATTTCAGCATTCCTGCCTTCGGAGGCCTTCTTGGATTGAAACATTTTTTTTCAGTTATATCTTCTACTTTACAGGGTGACCAGGAGGATTTATCGCCAATTTAGTGTGTAGAGAAAAGGGGTAGGGGCAGTAGACTGTTGACATTATACCATGAGGTGAGAACGCATTCCCCATGAGCACGGTGCCTTCGGAAAAGCAGAGGGCATCCCTGCAAAGATCCTTACAGCATTTGAGCCTGAGGTAATGTGTCTCCCTCAGGGCCTTTCTCACTGCTGCAAGAGATATAAGGGCCACACATCATTTGTATGATGTGTTTAATTGGTTGGGTTGCATGTTGGGTTGCTTTTGTTTTGGAATCATACAAAATCATGCAAACTCCCTGCATTAAACTGACTTAATAAATTATGATTTCGTTCAGGCAGTGAGTTGTGACAACATGCTGCAGAAGAAAAGATTGGAAATGAAGAAGAGAAAATAATAATAAATAGAAAATGAAATAAAGAGAAACTGAATGAAAGGAATGAGTTAATCGTCTTCCTCTTAGGGCAGTTAAAATTGAAGGAAGATTTCAAGGCACTAACAGAGCTAACATTCTGGAATGTAAAATAGCGTTCATACTGCACAGCTCAATACCATGCTAGGAATCAATATTCTCTGAAATGCAGAAGAATTTAAGAAGGTCATTGTGCTGTGTAATCATGATCCTCTCAATAGCACTTCCCCATGGGAGTCATAGGCTTAGAGATCCTTATTGGAGGGCTGACAGATTTTGTTCTTCGCAAATATGAAAGTTCTCTCAAGTCAGGGGCACAATAATGGGGAAAGACATATATCCAGATCCTAGATTCATGAAAGCCTGAAATCTGTACCTAGGAGCATGGTGCAGCTCTCCACGTGAGGAGACCATGGATGGCTGGACCAGCAGAGATGCTCCCACCAGACATGGAGGTGCTATGGTGTGAGGTCCCTGGCTCAGCTTGGTGGAGCCTGGATTTTAGATTAGGTGTTGGGAAGAAATTCTCTACTCAGAGGGCAGTGAAGCGCTGGCACAGCTGCCCAGAGAAGCTGTGGTGCCCCCTGGAGGCGTTCAAGGCCAAGTTGGATGGGGCCCTGGGCAGCTGAGCTGCTGGGTGGCATCCCTGCCCATGGCACGGGGTGGGACTGGGTGGGCTTTGAGGTCCCTTCCAACATAAGCTATTCTGGGATTCTATGATTCTATGATTTATTTCCTTCAGGACATGGTTTAAGCTCTGCTGATAATGTCAGCATTTCTCTAAGGAGTTTCAGAGGCCATCCAAGTCACCACTGAGGGCCTTATTGTGCCTTTATTTATCTGTCTATATTGGAACTTACTTTACATTTATTGTCTGCAATGGCATATGCGACCTCAGAGATCCTTTATAATTAAGAAGACATTATTAATGCAAAGATGAGCTCCTCGCCTGCTCTTCTTGTTTGTGCAGTTCTTAGTGGAGTGGGGGTTTCAACCGTGGCTGAGCTGCTAGTTGCTATGGCAATACAAGCAATAAATAAATAGTAAAAATAATACATTGGAATAAAATATTCTGATTCTGCAAGCACGTTCTCTACAATAGTAATAATGGCTCTTCGTACAGCATAATGCTTCTGAGCAATATCTCCCTACTGGGGTGCCCCAAAACACCTGTTAGCAATGTTGTACCTTACATACCCCTTTGTAATGCAACTCTGCCACATACCGCTGCAGCTTTTTGGCTGTGCTGATCAGGGCATTGATTCTCTGCCACCAGAAGTGCGTCTGGGAGAACGTGTGTGTCTGTCTGTGTCTGTCTATGTCTGTGTCCGTCTGTGTCTGTGCATGTGCACATGCTGGAGCCAGGCAGACCCACACTGGTGGCATTGCACAGGTGAAGGGCGAGCTGAAACTTCATGGGCATCTCTATCTCTCGACAGTACTGCAATATACTCTCATTTAAATGAAAATCCTTTTACACTTCTCTAAGGTGCAAGAAGGCCCCAAAGTAGCTCTAATTTGCTTTTATACTCACTTTAAATAAAATGTTTATTTACGGTATAAAGAAGAATTAAGCTCACTGAGCCAAGATGGAATTTTGCAAAATAAAACTGTAAATCATGAGTCATTTTTGAAAGTATCACAGAATTGATTCTTCTTGAACAACCTCAAAATTTCAAGTTTTCACTCTCTTCTTTTTTCTTATGTGTACAAATATGCATTTCTATTGTAGACAGACATGCAAGTTCTGGAAACTGAAATCCTGCAGAAAAACAGATGGTTTTCTTCCTGCTTTGCAGGAAAAAAACAAATCTTGGTGAAATCTGATGTGTATTTTCTCCTGTAAGAATGTAATATAACTACATGTGTAAATAAATAGATATGTGCACATGTGTGCATTTACTGCACAGAAAGTGCTGGTAGGTATACGTATAAAAATAAGGAAGTACAAACCTTCATCTTTGAACACTGACAGATACACCTGATTATATCCAGCAACGATGCTGGTTACTGAAATGGTTGAGTATATTTTTGCCTGTTGACACATTTCTAAAAGAGGAGAAAAATTAAATGCTATAAATAGAAAGTGTAAACATTGCTGGCTTGCAAACAAAAAAGGTTAAATCCACAGGGCTCAGTACAAAGACCTGATGATACTGTGCAGATATGAAAGAAGCTCATACTTCCAGTGCCAAATCTTGAAAAATGAAGTTGACAACTCTATGCATCTTCATGGCAAGATACTTTTTCTGCTGTTTTCCAAATCCTTTGGCTTCAGAAGATTTTCTCCTCCAACTCACTGTTTCAAACAAGCAGAGTGCGATAAGACAGTACAATGTAATGTCCTGTGAAAGAAGACATCTTGTAGGAGAAAGGCAGCATGCAGTTCAACCACAGCCAAAGCAAGGTTCTGCTCTCTTGGGGTCAGTGTTTTATTAAACATCTCTCTGACTTTCTCACATGAACACAACTGGCCAAACATGCAAACAGAGGACATCAGTAGGATGTGACCCACATCACCCCAACTCACAGCTTAACCCCTGGCTTCTGCCCAGTGCTGTGTTCTGCATGGATGAGACCCTCCTAAACAGGTCTGTCCGATGGCATCCTGCACAGTAAGTACATGAGATAATAATAAACAGACTAGGCATTTAGTTACGATAGGCTTTAGATAATCAAGTGAGTGCCAGTCCACAGACAATTGCTGTATGTTATAATACAAAGAGGCACTGGTGAACTTCAAACCTCTGTGCCACAGGGCAGGAGGTGTAAGAACACAGTGCTGGGCGCCAGGCCATCTCTTCCTCCTGGTGGCTCCAGCCCTCCCTACCAAACTCTAAGACACACCAGTCACTGACCTACAAAGCAGAATTTTCATCACAAGCACAAAGGTCCAGAAGCAGCAGCTGTCTAGCAAATTGTCTCTGCTTTCACTCAGATCAAAGAGACGAGTTGCTTTTTAATTGCACACTTTCTATGCCAAATTTTATCTAAAATAGTCTTTTGATTTATTTCCAAAGCAAAATCCAGGGGAGATCTGAGCAGACAGAATCTGGTAAAAGACAAACCTAATGCTTCTTCTCCCCATCTTCATAGTCTAAAGGTGGAAGGACATTCAGTGTTGTTGGTTATCGTGTAAAATTATGGCTTATTGTACAATATCAAACCCGTGTCATTTATACTTATTAAACATAAAAATCCGCATGTAAAAGAGGATCTACACAATTTCTGCAGAGTTGAAATAATGAATTCAAGTGGCTTCTGTATTTATCTTTATTTAGACCGTTTGCTTATTTTTTGCCTTTTATGCTGCGCAGGTCATAGCTTACCAATCGGCCTCTCACCCTCCTTCTATACCACCCCCGCTGCACTGATCCACCAAGAACACTCCCAGGTTCCCTTGTTGAGACTTCATTAAGTAGAATTGCATTCATGCTCAATATCGCTACATATAAATGTAACTTTTTTAAGCTCCCAAGAACCTTAAAAATGATCTTTTTTTCTGACTTGAAAATGTAAGAACAAGCACCCAATCTAATCTAGATGCATATGTCACTTTTGATTCATCTGATATGAATTCAACCTTCTTCCACACCAATGACTGTATACTCATTGCTGAATGAAGTTCACTCCGTTCACTCTGTGGCCAGCTTGGTTTTTCTCAAAACAGTGTTGGTATAAGGTACCCAGCAAAGTGACATGTCTGCCCACACAGGACAACTGGATCTGTGTGCTTCCCTACCAGAAATGTCCTCAGTGCTGAAGCACAGCTCCTTGTCAGTCCCAACAAGTTTTCCCTGGCCACCTTTGCTGATACAGATGGACTTTGCTGGTAGGGTCAAGACCTCTTTCCTAGAGGTATCCTCTTACTCTGCAGTACCATTTCCCTCTTCAAGCCGCAGAACAGAGCTCTTGCTGAAAGCACAGAGTCCCACTTCTCTTCACTCATGATCCTTAGGGTCTATTTGTCGTGGACATACACTAATGGCAGGACAGGGGGTATGTTGTGAAAGCACTGCAGGCATGGAATTATTTCTCATCATAGGCAAGGACACAGCCTGTTATTTTTGTCTTTGTAAACCCATCTGGACATCTTCAACTCAGCAGATTTTTTTCTGATTAAGGCAGCCAGACTCTAACAAACTCCTGCTGGCTTATGTCTTTCCCTGCGATGCAAAGCATCTCAATTGCAAGTAGTCAGGGAAAGGCAGCAGATTTCTCTGCCCCTTTCACATTCCTGCAGCAGCGAGCCTGGGCTGATTGCTCCACATGCAGAAAGCCATTTCAAAACCCAGGGGGAATTTTGTACTTGAAAGGGTTTCATTCGTGAACTGAAACAAGCATCAGCAGCTCTCAGTGAGCTTCAAAGAAATAATGGGTGCACAGAATATCTGATGAAGAAATGATGAAGTACATATGACATTCCTAGGGTGCTCCAAATCTTGGCAGGTATTTTAATAGTATCTGCTTTCGCCTAGGTGGTTATGCTAGTTTACACACACATATGTGTGTGTGTACATGTGAAAAGAGAACTGTCCAAGATAAAAACAACTACAGTTTTTTGACCAAACTGGTGAAAGTCACAAACTGGGTGAAAAATTATGTGATTTTTCTGATGATTCAAGGTAATCACTGGAAGTTCTTAAGCAAGTTGTTGAAGCAGCTGAAGCAAGAATTCACACACGCAGCTTTGTGTTACAACAGTATCCAGAAACATTGTTTGATTTAGTTGGGGTTTAGTTGCAAAAATTCACTCTGAAACTTCAAACTCAGGCATTGGAGTTGTATGGAAAGAAAAACCAAATTAGTATGCAGTGCTTTATAATGCTGCTTGTTCTAGAAGCATTGTTATAGAAACAAAAGTCAAAATGTACCCGATACATAAAAATTGTCTGTACTGAATATAAAGAAGTGAAATATTTTGTAAGCCATAACAAGAAATTGTAAAATGCTTTAAATTGTAAACAAGACTGGACAGAATGGACAGAAAAAAATAGCTTAGATATGATACAAAGTTTTAGTGAGAAAAACTTGGTTTGGAAGCGTTTTCTTGTTCTCCATTAATTTTTAGTATGAGGTTACAAAAAAACAAGTTGTGGCAGCAGTTGCATATGTCCTGTCTGGCATCATACACAAAATGAGACTGTGACAATAGATGCTCACAGTCTTTATGGGAAGTTACGTATATATTAATGTAATTTATGAAATAACAAGAGCATATCCTGCATAAACAAAATGGGGCATTGGTTCCCAATATAAAGTCAAAACTAAAACATAAAAGTGAAAAACATAAGAGCTACCAAACCAATGGCAATCCATGGTAGGTCTGTTACACAGGAATTTAAAGGCAGGTTACAGCATAGCATGTCCTTTATTTACTGAAGGCTAGATGTTCATTTCAGCAAAGGCAGTCCTTCCTTGTGCCCTAATTCATAGACTTTTTGTGTCCTCATGACCACCACCAGAAAAAGGCAGCTGGGTGAGACATTTATCTTGGTTTGTGCACAAGCTCAAGCTATTGCCATTAGCGCTGAGCAGAAAGTTTACCAGTGTCTATTTCTCACAATTCAATTGTGGAGGAACCAAGTTATTCTTCTTTGGTGCCTTCTCAAGGTGGAACAGCCTTCAGATACTCTTTTACTGCCTCACACTCCCAGGCTGTGCCCAATCACTCCCCATACAAGGCATTTATTGCTATTTCAAGGCTATTTTTATGCCTAGCATCTACTTACAGCAGGGGAATCTAGCAAAATCCCGCTGGTATGTGTCTTTGCTGTGATATCAAGCATGCTCATTTCAGTCAGAAATGTTTCACTTTGGAGTCAGAGGACACATTATACCCGTTTTATCAGTACACAACCCCAGTCATATGTGTGCCCACAGGAAGAAATGTTTCCCATGCAGAGAATGACTCAGACTAGGTCAAAGCAGAGACAGAAGGAGAGTGGAGAAAAGTGAACAGTAACTGCAGTGTACAAAAGGTGGCATTTATCTTACCGGAGCGACAGCTGCTCACTCTGAAGTTAGCAGGACGTATTTTGATTTTCTGACACTGAAGCCCACCCTTCAGGAACCACTGATAAAGAATATGAAAAGACTACACATGCTGAAAAAGTCATCTTTAACAAGACAGGGTCAGATTCTGATGAAGCTCGCTCACATTGAGAGGCATTTTACTTCTGGTCTTGATTTGACTCACTTTAACACCATCATTATTAGTGAAATAAGGCTTAGTTAAGTACTGGCCAGCAGTGCACTGCAGTTGCACTCCTGTTGGGTGCTTACAATTGATAATTAATAGTTACTCATCTCGAGACAAATTTCAGTGTTTTTGGTTTCTCCAAGTGCCCAATTCCACTGGTTGGTGATGATAGCATGGGGTTCCCCTGTAGGACTGTTATAATGACTGATCTTAATGACTGATTTCACCTCACCATTGCATGGTACCTCCAGCTGTGGTAGGGCTCAGGAGCACGGGCTGCAATAACTAGCAGGCATGGAGCTGACTCTGTTTATAAGATTAAACAATGACTAAGCTTAGCAAGAAGCATAAACAGCGTTGTAATAATGCTGTCATTGCAGCATAACTAGAATAAAATGAAACTCTTATAAAACATAACTGCTTTTTATTATAGCAAAGTCAAATGTAATAAGAAAACAGCTTCCTTTTGGTATAAATGTTTCACCTGTCCAAATACAGCATGCTACACAAAGTAACTGGTTTAATCACCTCTTAGTTGTCGTGACTCTTCCCTAATGCAAAACACAGTGATGAACCCAGCCAGCTAGGGAAACCAGGAGCCATTGAGCAAGCATGATCTCAAAGAGTCCAGTACAGTCTAATTGTTTGTTTGTTTTTATGTATTTATTGGCCCGGGGGGGGGAAAATCCATAGAAGCTGTATAAATGCGGATTAACAATTTTATTCATATCAGAAATGGACTGTGGCTTGTAATAGCCATCCATCAGGTTGTGTGGAGAGAGGCTGTGAGTGTTCCTCACACATGAGGTCCCAGCGCAGGCTCTGGCACAGAGGAGACAAGCTTGGAAGTCGCTGATGGAGAAAGAGATATAGTCTTCTCTTGTTATGGCTTGGAGGCACCTCCTGGAGGAGGAGCAAGATGAATTTCACACGAGTTGTGTTGCCACATAACCTTCATGATTCCCTTGATCTGACAGGAAAGTCACTGACTCACAGAAGGTCTAGGGAGGAGGGAGAGATGAAGAAACTGTACAGTTCTATTGCAGACAGATAGCAACGGGGGGTGGGTTGGGTGGAATTTAGTTGGGTTGGGTTGTCTTGGGTTGGATCGAGTTGGGTTATATTCAGTTGGACTGGTTTGGGTTGAGTTGGACTTGATGGGCTTGGGTTGGACTGAGTGGGCCGGGGTGGTCTGGCCCCACTCAGATTCACTTGGTTTGTTTCCCTGTGATGGGGAGTGCCTCTTTGCTCAGGTATCACTTGGACTGACCTCATCTGTTTCATTTATGCTTTTTTATCTTAGCTCTCTGAAAACAGAGCTAGCACAAGGTGATACCTGCAAGGTCATAGAGTAGCCTGATTTGAAAACTAAGATTTACTGTACCAAACCAGAAAACCGAGGATATATTAAAAAATCGAGTAAGAAAAGAAAAGAAAATGTGAATAAAGTATCTTTTTTTTTTTTTTTTAAAGCACAGAGAATGTTTGAGAAGAGCAGAGATGTAAAGGGAAAAACTTGGAGCCAGAAGATCCAAACTTCCCCTTGATTCTAAACTTAGCTCAGCCACTGGCCCACCGTGCAGATGACTCACTGCACTTCCTTGAACTTAAATCATTTCTCCTACAAAACTTGTTAAAGAAAGACGTCAGTGTAAATTAGATGTTGTATCTAAGTTTAGCTATGGCCAGTACATAAATATTGTAACTTTAATGTGCTCCTATCATTTTTGTCTGTTTTAGAAATATGTGTATAAACATACACATATGCCTGTGTATACATAGCAAGGGAGAGAAAGATTTCTTTGTGCTATTTTTATGATTTAATTTCCATATATTGTTATTTTGCTGGTGACATAGCAGCTCACAACTGATTAGGAGTTTAACCATTTTGAGCGCAGCCTGATTCCCACACCGCCCAAGCACTCTTCATCCTCTCAAACTGTCAGTGAAGTTTCAATCCCAGCCAGGCGGTGGGAGCGAAGGGAGCACACATTCAGCATATAACATACATGGTGGCTGATTTCTTGTGACACTAATCTTCACTCCTGAGGGAAAGGCAGACATTTATTCATAACTCTACCACTCAAAAGTATCCATCCTTCTCACCATTAAGATAAATGTCAAAACAGAGATCAGCCATAGGCTGAGTTTAGTCTAATCTGTCCAAAATGAATACAAATTTAAATCTGTTGTCAAATCTTGAATGATAAAGCCTTTAGCGTGGGCAACTATTTTCTGTTTGCCCTCTCCACACTGGATATGCACTCTCAGAGGACCATATTACCCCTACAAAAATGGGCGGGATATGAAGCCAACCAACCTTTCCAATATGAGCAAAGAATCAGAGGAAAAAAACCCAAGACTTTCAGAAACATGAAACCAAGAAGGAAAAAAAAAAAAACCCAGAATTTTTGGTAAAATTTATCTTCCCTTTAATACTGATATTAAATTAGTGGGTGCTGAACTCCCAAGTTGTTGATCCAGCAAAGGAGAAAAACAGGCTCCAATCTGCACGTCGGTTTGAGAGATCTGTTGAAGATGGCAATGGGAATTCCCATTCCTGTAGAACTGTACATTCCCAGCCTCCCCCTCCTTTCTCCAGTTTGCATTTCCACACTGAGGATGATGTCATATGGGAAATCTTTCTTCGTGTTAGATCCGGTCCTATCCAATTATATTTATTCAGCTTCTCATACCCTGCTATTAAGATGCTGGACAACACCACAGAGGAACCAGAAATGGCTGCCCTTTTTCTGCCCAACTTCTGTAATTCATAATGCCCTAAATCTCCACGAGGTTCTCTTTGAAGCGGAAGAGATGAAACTCATCTCAGAGCCTGAAGAGAAAGAGGTCTGCTTTCTGTGATTCACACAAAGGAATGGTGCTGTTTCAGAGATCAATGCAACCATCTATCTTAGACTCTTTTATCATTATTGAAGCCGTAAAACAAACACTCTTGTATAAATGGCAAACATAGGATGCTTTTTTTCCAGTGATTCTTAAATAACTTTGTTCAAAAATAAGTCCAATTTTTAGGCTTGGACAAACTTTCTCAACAGCCACTTAACTATTTACTACAAAAGATGCAGTAGATTTTTTGTTTAGCTATTCCAGTTAAGTAAGTGAACCACACGCAGTTTTAGCACAAAGCACTTGCAGATGTCCCACACAGGTTTAGAGCCATGAGATCTTGGCTGCGCCAGGGTGGGATTACTTCCATTAGCCTGAGTGCATAAGAAGGAGATCTGGCCAGCAGCCTGCCACCAGTCACCGGTCATTGCTGTCTTGGGCTTTATGCTTAGTCTGGGCCTTCTCTGGCATAACTACACAGATCTGCACTGGTTCTGGACGTTGCCATGCATAACAGTACAGGAATGGCATTACTGGCATGGGTCTGCACTCCCTGACAGTGACTGGAATGGGATCCAGGTGACGATGAGGGTGACAGAACACGATAGCTGTGCAAGGATGAATGGATGTCTCCCAGAATTAGCTAGGGCCATGGTTTCTGGGTGCGTGAAGGGATCTTCCAGAAAAGAAGCTAGATGTGGGGAAGGATTTTGATCTCTCAGCATGATGAGAGCAAATGCCAAGAGAGCAAATGCAATGCTTTTAAGCAACCAGCAACACCTGAGGAAGAAGAGGAAAAGCTGCAACTTTTTGCCTCATTCTTGAGATGATTCTTCTTGGGTTCTGCAACCTCTTCTAGTCTCAGCATTTCAACGAGGATGTTAAAAAGTGAAAATGCTTGAGAAGTAATGCCATCTGTGGAGACATCCCTCATAATGAGCTCTTAAATACCAGCTTTCTACCTCTAAGGTAGAACACAGGAGAGTAAATCTCTGCCTGAGACTACCTATGTGGAGAGGAAAATCTCCAGGCATTAGAGATTCTTCAGCAGGCTGTGAGTATCCTGGACTTGAAAATGAAACAAACTGAAAGAGTGCACAGAGAGCTAAGCTGCACCATTTAGAAGAACTTATCCAGCAAATCTGCCATTCCTGCAAGTCTTGTAATCAATACTGCTGTCATAGAGAACAGCTCACTCAGAAATTAAATGCTAAATGAAGGACTCCATGAAATCCTATGCCCTGTATTATCTAAGATAGAGTAGATGACTGTAAGAGTCCCCTCGGGTCTTAAAAATCTATGAGTATCGTTAAAAGGGTAGGCACTTCTAGAGACTAAGCAAGAAGTCCTTAAAATGTTCAGGGATATGCTTTCCTTGCAAGTTTTGCCTGAAGAATAACTAAATGATTTGGCCTAGAACTGGAAATCAAGTTGCAAAACTATCAAGTAAGCAAGCCCCAGAAATATCCAACTTCCTGCTAAATTTCTATTTTCCTTAACTCCAGGTGAAAGCATATACAGCCAACAGAAAAACTTCGGGTTTGAAGAGGGAAGAGTAAATCTTAATGGGGACACAGAGAGGAGGCCAGCTCCTCCACAGTCACAGCTTGTGCATGGCAGATGTTGTCACACCCAGATGTACACCAACGCTCTACAGAAATCTATTCTATGAGGCTCCCCTGATTCTGATGTCCTGCGTAACCGTGAGAGAGATGTGGTGTGGCAATGCATTTCTGCATGCTGGGACCTGGATTGTGCATCCTGCTTGAGTCAGCCTGCCTTATTAACTAGCTGGAGTTTGTCATTCTGAATGTCAGGACAGTTTATAATGTGGAGCTCCAAAATGACATGTTGTCTAATCCTCATTTCTTTGGGTGGCTTTTTTCTCCATTGCCGCAGCTAGCCATATAGCATAGCACAGAAAGCCAGGCATTCCCACAACGCTCATGCTATATGGCTCACCTTTGCACAATATTTTCCATCATATCACTTCAAGTAGATGTTTAAATCACTGGGAACACAGCTGATCCTCTTTATGGAACTGTACTTTATTCAGTACAGAACGGTTTCAGGACCATCTCCGACACTCACAGTGGAACTTCTCTCTTCTGCACAGCTCAGCAAGGGTCAGGGCTGGTTAAGACCTTATTTTTTGCAGTTGAACCTGCTGCAAGGCTTGTCTTCAAACTGCCAGCATCAAGGAGGTCTTCAGCCTTCAGCTCAAATCTCTTCAGCACATTCTCATTTCAGGTGGGCAGGAAATATAATGTGATCATATTTATGAGCACTGCATAATCACCAAATAAGCTTAGCATCAGTTTCTCCCCATGTGCTGCCTTTGGGAAGCAGTGTCTCGATTTTCTTACACTCTGAGAAGCCACTGTCCTCCCCCCTCCCTCCTAATAGCCACTTCTCTGCATCCTTCTCTGAGCCATTTCTCCCTTATCAGAGTTCTTAACCAGCCTGATGCTAATCCTATATGCAGGCCGCTGGCATCTCTGGTCTTCTGAGTTCTTTCAGTGTTTTCCAGACAGATAGCAAAGTGCTAGTGTTGAATCTAAACTATAGAGTGAGCACATGGTGGGGAGGATATGACCAGTCTATGGCACATCCTGGAATTACCTTTTTTTTTGCAATAATTTGCTAGGAAATTGTCATTTAATTCCCGTGCTTTAGCATGAGCTTAGAAGGAAATAGAGTTTGGTTTGAACTAAATTGCTACTGCTTTCCAAGGTCCTTGCATACAGCCCCTGAGCTACAATGCAAATAATAAACATCAGCAGCTAATGACAAACGAAACTAAGGGTTGGAGGTCGGATTTCCCATCCTCCAGAGTGCTGGCAAATTGCCTTTGCTCCCTTTGCAGCTGCCTATTGCTCCTTGAGACCCAAGCAGTGCTCGGTGTGCAGCACAGCCAGTGTTAGGGCAGCACAACACTGGCGCAGAGAATGATGCTACCACCGCCAGGCCAGGTGTGGATGCTAGGGGATGGATGCTCAGGGGATGGATGCTGGGGGATGTATGCTCTGGGCACAGATGCTAGGGGATGGATTCTAGGGCAATGGATGCTGGGGGGTGGATGCTCAGGGGATGAATGCTCGGAGGCGCGTTGGCACGCACACTGCATTCATTAAAAGAGGATTAGGTGGAAACCTCAAACAGACCAATGCTGCAGAAAAGGAATGAATGCAGAGCACAGGAATTGTTGTAGGAGTGGGTGACAGGTGCTGATTTGGGAAGCTGGGGTTCGGGTGGTGCGTGCAGAGCCAGGCTCTTGTCCTCGGCAGTCCCTCTTAATGAACTCGAACAGAGCCATCAGTAAAAAATATCAGAGGGTATTCAGTGATAGAAAGATTAACTAGGCATGAAAAGTTAAAAGAATGCTGCTCAGAAGTGAGTTAATTAATTTTTTAGGATGAAATGCAGCTTTCCCTGATAGCCTCTGGGTTCCTCTCCCCCAAACATTAGACTAAATTGCATTGTTTACAAAAATTTATTAATACAAACTTTACACACTTTATATAACAGTAATCAAAGTCCTAGTTATAGATATCAGGTGTGTCATAATACTTTGCTGAAGTTCTCTTTATATCCATTGCACACAAAATAAGTTCTCTGAGACTAACGTCTACCTAAACTACCACTGCGTCTCAGGTCTGCTCGAGGCTCGGTAAGGCTGTTGGCGTTCCTAAAAAGTACACAGAGGATAACCGAGGTGATCACTTGGTGATGCTCGCAGCTAGCCACGGAACTCGAACGGAGAAGGTCAGAAACAAAACGTCAGGAGAGCCCTATGGCATCACACCACAGCCGACACGAACACAGCAAACTCTGCCCATCGCCAAAGAACAGAAAGAAGTACGACTAAAACGCAAGCCGATGTGTTGCAGCATCGTAGGGCCACTAGATAGCCATCCGTCAACTCGTGGCGATTGACAAGGTGAAGAGAAGGCACGAAAGCTGCAAAACTGCTCCCCGCGTCCCTCGGCCAAGCTGCGGGGCGGGCGGGGCCGCGGGGTTCGGAGCCGGGCCGCCCCGTCGGGCCCTGCCCCATAGCGCAGCCCCGCAGCGCGCGGAGCAGGGGCCGCCCCCGGGCTCGGGCGGTGCCTTTGGGAGCGGCCCCTCCGCGTCCTCCTCCGGAGCCCGCCCCGAGCGCTCCGCGGGTGCGCGCCGAGACAGGAGTCCGTACAGAGAGAGGTGGGGTGGAAATGGTTTATCTCGTTCGAAACCGGACCACAGGTGAACACTACACATTCTTGTATGACAAAAGGTCGGTTTTATGAAATCAGTTTTACTAAGCAATAAGCCAGAATGTAGAAAAATACAATTTTACCTCCAAACTCAATAAACAAGGAACAAAAACGTTCGTCGTAGTGCATAATTCTTTAGTGGTAGCTACAACAGGGGTTCCTAGACTTGTACAACAGAGCTTGCATAAAACAGAACAAAGGAGTGAGAGAGCGTTCACAACCGTTTTGTCGGGTATTTTTTTTTCCCCAAAAGAACATAACCCGAAGAGGTGACTCGGGCGGCTTAACAGCGCTCGGAAAGTGCTAAGAGAGGGGGAGAGGCGGGAGGGGCTGCGGGAAAAGAGCAAAACAATCCAAGGAAAAGAGCGACTCCGACCGACAAACGCACAGGCGAGAGCCCCGCTGGCTGCGGGCGGGGGGAGCACGGAGAGCAGCGCAGAGCCACGCGCAGCGCTTCGCAGCCCGCACCGGGGGGGAGCGGGGCCGCTCCCTCTGCCCCGCACGGTCCCGCACGGCGCCGTGTGCGCTCCGCCCGCAGCCGGGAGAGCGGTGCGGTTGGCACCCGCCGTCCTCGCTGCGGGTCGACATCTGGAGGCCTGGGTGGCTTGGGGGTCTGGTTTTTGGTTGGGTTTTTTTTCGTTGGTTTGCTCGTTTAGCTATTCTCCCTCCGACAGGCACAATTTGGATCGAGCTGTTGCTGAATCCTCCTCTACGCTCATTGCTCGAGGAGGCACTGATACGGATAGGACCGGAATCAAAGAAAAAGGGGGAAAAATAGAGAGAGAGATCGAAATCTCGAGGCGGGGGGGACCCCCTCCTGCTGAGCCCTCCCTATGCACAGCGGCACACGGTGAGAACTGAGGTCTTCGCCCCCGTGGCGAATAAAAACAGTGCCCTTTTCGTTTCCGTTACAAAAATAGGAGCGCTGTTCGAAGCGGTGATTGTCTTTTTTCGTCTATTTATTCTCTATAAAAACATAAACAGCTCAGGCGAACTCTCGTCCTGGTGCAGCTTGGTATGAAGAATCGCTCTTTAGCATTCGTAGCAGTATTTATATATATATATTTATATCTCATATATAACTCAAGGATTGGTCCACAAAGTAGATCTGTGCGTTTCTCTAGTGCTTTCGTACAAAAGAAAAACCATATTATTATCAAAATATTCATTTAATGGCTTTACTTCATACATAAATACATGTTTGGGGAACACGGGAGCGGCGGTCGTTCCGTCACTTTGGAAATGACTTTTGTTTGGGTTTGGGTGGTTGGGTCTCTCTCTCTCTCTCTCTCTCTCAATCTCTCTCTCTCTCTCTCAGGACTACGCACGGCAGCGGCGGTTGCTCATCGCTACAAATACGCTACTCGGCGTCCTTTGTTTTTAACTCTTTGTTTATACCTTTTCCCCAGGACGGCCGCTAAGTATTTCTTGACAGCCATTTGTTTCCGGTAGCGGCTGTAGCTGTCCGTGAAGATGCCGTCTATGTGCCGCTTGCTGAGCGGTTCCGCCTCGTCCCCCAGGCCGCTGCTGGCACCGCTGCAAAGCACCGAGAAGGACACAACCATCAGGAGGGGCCCTCCCTCCGCGCCCCAACCTCAACCCCGGCCCTAACCCCAACCCCGGCCCTAACTCCCAGCCCCGGCCCCGCATCTCGCGGCAGACAAAGGGCGGGGCGGTGCGGAGAGAGGCGTCTTCCCCCCTCCATGCATTATGCATCGCGTTCCCGGGGGGGTTCGCTCCGATGGCACCACCCGGGGCTGCCCCGCGGGAGGGACGGCCGAGACCCGGGTGCGGCTGCTGCTCGCTCCGGCAGAGCACCGCGGGGAGATGGGGCCGCCCCGCCCCGCCCCGGCCGCCGCCCGCCGCGCTTTGTTCGCTCCCGTCCCCGCCGCAGCCCTTACCCGACCCGCTTGGCCATCAGGGAGTGCAGGTATTTCCTGGCGGACAGCTGGCCCAGGAGTTTCCTGTAGGCTTTGCTGAAGATCCCATCGGCGTGCCTGCCGGGGGGCACGGCCCGTCAGCGCCCATCCCCGAGGCCCGCCCCGCGGCACTGGGCCGCCGCCGCCCGTCCTCCCCTCATCTCCCGAGCCCCGCTCCCCGCAGCACCGCGGCCCCTCTCCTTGCCACCCCGCCACTCCGGCCGGAGTTGCCCGCCCCGGGCCCGGCTTCTCCACCCCTCCCCGGCTCCGCGCTGGCCAGGTGGGTCGGCATTACGATTATTTTCGCACCGCCCGTAGCCTCTTGGGTGTTTTCCCATTCCCCCCCCCGCCCCGGCCCTATCCGCCGCCCCGCTGTCACCTCTTTCCCGGCGGGTAGTACAGCGCGTACACCTCGCCCAGCGCGGACGGCGGCCCCGCCACCCCCAGCGGCTCCTGCTCGTAGGCGAAGTCCTGCAGGGTGTTCCCGTCCTCGTCGTACACCTCCTCCTCCAGCCTGCGGTAAGCACGGGCGGGGCTCAGCCGGACGTCCCCAGCCTCGTCCCCGCCGCGGGACCGTGCGCCGACGGAGCGGAGCTGAGCTCGGCCCCACCGGGTCCCCCCCGCGGCCCGCTCCTCCCCGCCGCGCCCGGAGCCGGGGTGGGGCCTGCGCCCGCCGCTGGGTTTCGTTGAGCGGTGCCTCTGCCCTTCGGGATCTCTCCGCTTTGCCCCCGCCCCAGCCCCTCCCCGCCGCTCTCCCTGCGGTACGATGTAGGTCACGGTACGATCCGGGCGGCTATTTTTGTCTGCGAGCTTTAGCGGAGGTATTAATAATAGATGCCGCTAAAGCGTTCGGCTCCTGCTAATAACGGCGCTGAATGGAAGGAGCCGGAGGGAGGGAGCTGGGGGCCTCCCGAGCCCCACGGCTGCTGCTTCCCGCAGGGAGCCCCGCCGGAGGCACCCCACAGATGGGACTCCGTAGAGGGCACCCCATAAAGGACAGCTCGCAAAGGAAACCCAATAAAAGGCGCCCAAAAAAGGGCACCCTATAAAGGGCACCCTACGAAGGACATCCCACAAATGACACCCCACAAATGGCACCCCGATAAAGGGCACCCCACAAACGACACCCTACAAATAACACCCCGCAAAGGACACCCCACAAGTAACACCCAACGGAGGACACCCCATAAGGGGCACCCTGCAAATGACACCCCATAAATAGTATCCCGCAAAGGCCACTCCAGAAAGAACACCCAGTAAGAGACACCCCACAAAGGAAACCCAACAAAACATACCCCACAAATTGCACCCCATAGAGGACACTCCACATAGGACACCCCACAGAAGACATCCAATAGAAGACACCCCACAAAATGACACACCACAAACAACACCCCGCAAAGCATACCCCACAAATAACGCCCCGCAAAGGACACCCCACAAATGACACCCAGCAAAGAACATCCAATACACGACACCCACAAGCGACACCTCCTCGGACCCCCGCCCGCACGGAGCGGCTCCCCTCAGGACCCTCCGCTCAGAGTTCAGCACTGCGGGGCGGGACAGCGGCCCCGGCCCCAAACCCCACAAAGCCCGAACGGGCTGCGGGCAGCCGGGAGCACAACCCTAGGTGGGACACTCCGCGTGACATCCCCGACGCGAGCAGCAACTCCGAGTATGTAACACAGAAAAGAAACGCTGGCACCTCACGGCTGGGAGGGAGGTGGCATAAAGACGGGTAAACGCGGCAGGAGGGGGGACCGAACCCTTGCAAACTCCCTATGGCTCCCGCATCCTCACGCCGCCCCGGCCCCAGGCAGGCACAAGGTGTACCCCCAAAGTGGAGGGGATCCGGGACCCTCGGACAGCCCCGAGGCGTGGGGGAAACCCACCTGAGCGCCGGGTACTGGAGTCCAACGGCGGGTGAGCAGTAGACGCTGCAATGCATTATTATGCCATAGACCAGGAGGGCTAGGAGCGCTTTGCTACACATTGCCACTCTGTGCGGGAGGGAAAGGAAAAGCGCTGTCAAAATAAATAAATAAATAAATATACAAATAAATCA
>JACDJE010000023.1:1378080-1565520 GCA_016647715.1 Pavo muticus | reverse complement strand
AAAAAAAAAGAATGAAAAATAAAACTGATAAAAATTTTAAAATAAAAAAATAAATAAAAAATAAAAATACCAAAAATATAAACAATAAGAGTCCCCCACGGCCCACCGAGCGCAGCGGTGCCGCCGCCCGCCCCGTCGGTGCCCTCCCGCTCCGGGAGGCCCCGGGAGCCGCCTCGGGTCCTTACCATGAAACTGTGACACCCGGCACTGAGAGCGTGTGGCTACGGAAGGGAAAGGGAGAGAGGGAAAAGGAGAAAAACCCCAAAGAGGAGGGGGAAAAATAGAGCTGTCTCCCAAGTTGCGGCCGAAAGGAGTCAAAGGGCTCCCGGCATCGCCTTTCCGCTGGGTGAAGGATGAAGAAGGCGCAGAAGCAGCAGAGAGTTGTTGGCTGGTTTTAGGGGAATCCACTCCGACAAAAATAAAAGGAAAAAAAAAAAAAGGAAAAAAAATCGAAAAGGCCAAAAAAGTTTGCAGGCAGCCGAGCAGATCCGGAACGGAGTCTGCAGGGGAAGGGAGCGGGGTGCGGAGCGGCGGCGCCGGAGCGCGGGGCGCGGGGAAGGGACGCGGAGCCGGCCGGGCGCGGAGGCGGGGAGCGGGCTGGCTGCGGGCGGTGCTGCCTTCCCAGCTCGCTCCCCTCTCTGCGCGCCTTCAGCCTCTTCTCCTCTCCCCGCTCGGCGGCTCCCAACTTGACCAAGCCTTCCGCAGCCCCCCGGCTGCCACGCAATTAGCGACGGAATCTTTGCAAACACCGCGCTTCGGCAGGAGCCCTCTCCGTCAACATTCGCTCCCTCGGAGGAGGACGGGCAATATTGGCTGTTGCCCCCGTGGCGGCGGACGGATTTTTATTCATGAATCAAATGTTTTTTTTTTTTTTTTTTTTTCTCCCCCAGTCACGTAATAATCGGGTATCAGAAAAGACGTCACCACCCCAATTCCTCAAGGAACACAGCTCGGTGTCGTCCTCCAGGATGAGCTGAACGGGAGTCATAGGGCTTCTCATAAACACCAGCTCACGCTTCAACACCCCTCCCCTCCCCCCCCCCGAAAAAAAAATAACAATAATACTAATGAAAAGAAATACTAAAAATGTAAAAATCCACCGGTGGGAAGGGCGGAGGAGGGCGGTGCGGTGCGGCTGGCCCGGAGGTTTCCCCGCGGCCCCGCTCCGCGCCCCAGCACAGGCATTGAAGCCCCCACGGGGGACCCCACTCCCACCAGGCTTTGGAGGCGGGGAGGGTCTTTTTATTACTATTCCCCTCTCCCCTTATTTATTTTTTTCTATTGGAGGATTCTCAGTGTTGTTCTCACCCCCCACATACCCCCGGGGGAAGGCAGCGGTGCGGAAACCGCACCACAAAAGTTGCTTTGCGGGAGGGAAATCCCCGCTCCGCGTCCCCGCCGCGTCCCCGAGGGGCTCTGAGCGCATCCCGCGGCTCCCGGCCCCCTCCTCGCCCCCCTCTCTTCATTTCCGAGAATTACCCCCGGAGATCCGAGGCTGCAGGAGCCATTACCGCACATTTTAATTACTGGGATCATAAGCAGAGAGTTCAGGAAGCGGCAATAATTTCGTTCTCCTGTTTCCTTATTGGAATGGGTTTGTTGTTTTGTGTTGGGTTTTTTTTTGTTGTTTTTTTTTTTTTTGGTGTAACGCACCGCGATGAGTTATTGGAGCCCGGATCGATTTCTCAAAAACAACGACAACAAAAAACACAGCAGACAATTACACTGCTATTACGGTCGTTTACTCTTGCGAGATTTTCCGGAGATAAAGGAAATTTAGAACCGATGAATGATTCCCCTCGAAACGGCTGCTGACGGACGGCAGCGCGCTGCTCCCCTGGCCCCGCTCCGCGCCAGGAGGGACGGGACGGGACGGGACGGGCGTGGGCCGCGTTGCGGGGCCGCTCCTTCGCAGGGGCTTCCCCGGCGGCGGGTGCTGCGCGGGCGCGGAGCCAACGCGGAGCGGTGTCCGTGAGCGGAGGGCGCCACCGCGCGGCCGCCGCCGCCGTCGGTAGGGCTCGGGGTGCCCCGTCGGGGGGCTGGGGAGGGGGAAACGGGAAGCCCTGGCCCTCGGCGTGAGGGCTGCTGCGCAGGGGGGGTGTCAGGCTTGGGGGCGGTTGGGTTTGGGTTGGTTTGGGGCTTGTGGGTTTGTTTTTTTTAATCATTCCTGTGGTGTTCCTGTGTTTCTGAGCAACGCCAGTGTCTATGGCGTACAGACGCTGGTTTAGGGCAAGTGAGTAAGTCGCAGGTGATTCATGCCAATAAAATGCTCATCACATCATAGCGCGCTCCACGTGTGTGCAGTGCAGATATGCATATGGCACGACCACCGCTAAGGTTGAATAAGTAAAGGTTTAAATCCGGCCCCCGCACTGAATACATTTCTAGGTAGCTCTCTAATTCAAGGCTGGGAGAGATTTCACGTTTCTAATGCTTGCCTCCAAAGCAAACTCCTAAGGCAGCATTCAAAGAAAAGTAGATTTTTTACTGGCAGAATTTCCTTCATCTTCTTCCCATTAGCTTAAATTAGGCCTTCTAGTTTACCTGACTGCGCTGTTTTAAAGATCTGTTTTATTAACTAGAGCATTAACATTCTGAAGGTATTTCTGGTGGTGCTCGCAGTCTCTGAGCCTCGTTAAGCCTGACTGGGACTAACTGCTCTAAAGCATACGATGCAACATTGCATCACCTACCATGATGAGCACCTTTTCTGCTCTTCAGAAAACCTCTTTTTTTTCTTTCATATTTATGCATATTAATAAAGAAAATCCAAGTGCAATCTATCACACTGTCAGGAACTATTTTGATCCATAAAGGCAGATCACATCTCATGCACACCTGTTGGAGGTGCAGCCACTCTGCTCACGTTCTCTCTATGCATCCCAATTTTTCTGGGCATTCTGTAAGGAACATGGAAGGATGGACTTGGACTATGTAGCCTTATCATGAAAGGTTATACATTTTTCCTCCAATGTATAAAGGAATGAGTACTTCTTTCTCTGAAGCAAACAGCCCTACCAACACAGCTCTCAGGCACACCTCTATGGATTTATCAACTTCTTGTTTTTACCTTTCCCCAGGCCTTCTACCTTAGATGTGGCTGGGAAGCCCATGGCTCTGCTGATGGGCTCTGTACATGTCTGCATCAGCTCAAAGAGCAGAGCTGTTACCCAGAGTTTTCATCTACTTGGGAACGTTCTGGGGTGGAGGTACAAGCTACAGAAAAGCAGAGGGCAACAAGCAGGATCAGCATTTGGGCTGCAGCTCTGGAGACCTGTTGTACAAGGAAGGATCTGAGGCACAAAGGTAGCCTAAAATCCCAGGAGGGAAAGGAACATGTAGATGTGGTACTGAAGGACGTGGTTTAGTGGGCAGTATTGGTGGTAGGTAGACTATTGGAGCAAATGTTCTTAGAGGCCTTTTCCAACCGTACTGATTCCATGATTCTCTGAGATGCATTGGCCTGACCCAGAGGCCTCTCTTGCAGACTGGTTCCATACCATTCTTCACAGGTGACTCTTCACAAGTGCTAGATAGCTGCATCCCACAGCAAATTCTTTTGGAGGACTTTTCCAGTAATTCCTTGCTGTCTTTTATGACCTTAACTCTATTTCCAAGTAAAGGCTCGAAGGCCATTCTCAAGCACATTCAGAGAAAAAGGACTGATTTTTTCTCCATTTCTGAAGTGATGAGGCACTGCAGCATTCGTCAGTGTGGGCGTATGAGGTGCAGCCACCCTGCTCTTGTCCCTGCTCAGAGCTCGTGGTGACAGACGAAGGCAGCAGCTTGGCAGTGCCCACACAGGAGCTCAGTGCTCAGCCCAGCGTGACGGGTGTCCTTAACCCCATACAGAGAAATAAGAGATGCAAAGGAGGAGTCATTCCTATCAGAACACAAAGGCAAGGAGAGCACTTCCTAGATGAACGGAAAGCCTAACAGTGGGCTTGGCTGCACAAGGAGGTGCCACCATGCCACACATGTGGCAGCTAATTTCCTTGGAAGACTAATAGATATATTTATAATCTCCCATTTTTCACCTGCATAAATAAATTATTAATAATAAATAATAAATATTAATAAATTCGTATTTTACAGGAGAATAAAAATATCATTTTCCTTGATCCTTCTTAACAACTGCTCTTCAATCAATCATTTGAACAGTAGAGAAATAAATTATGAAAGGCAAACAAGACCAAAAAGTCACCTTTTGGAGATGTAATGTTCCATGAGCCCCTCCTCTACACTAAAGCCAACAACCTGCAGAATGTCACTGCAGGCCTTGACAGCCCATGGGAGGAACAACAGCCCCTGGTGCTGGCAGCAGACCCAGGCCTGCTCCCGCGCTCATTTCCATTTGTGTTCAGGGGAGAGTAAATCCATAAACAGATGGAGTAAGCAAAGTTTCACAGTGTGCTGCTGAGCTACAAGCATTTACACCAGACAAATACTAGCCACGATTTCTCCGTGCTCCAGGTTGTTCGTCACAACACTGTAACCCAGTGTGAATGGCAAGTACCAGTTATGTACCCAAATGTGACAGGGTTTAGGGAACACCTTTACAGTCGGAAGGGCTGCCTCACACCCATGCCCAGAAACTAAAACACATCTGTAGTTTTGAGGTACTGCTAATGGCATCACTGAGGTTATTCATAGTTTAGAATTACCAGAAATAGTTGGAACAAATTAATAATGAATTAGAACATTTCTTATCGTTGCAGGAGCCAGAGAGAATAAATAGAATCATCTTTATTTTCCTATTACAAAACAGCATGCAGCCTATTACAAAACACCGATTTGGCAGTGCTGGTGCTAGAGGAGTGTCGGGTCCTGGCAGCACAGCCTCAGGTGGAGAGTTTCATCCCTATAGGGACTGTGTGGGGCAGCTTGGGGTGGCAGGGGAGGGCTGAATCCATAGGAGAAGGGGTGAGGGCTGATCCTACTGTGGCGGAGCTCAGCCCTGGTGGGCCAAGCACTACTCAATAATTCCAATTAACCGTGCTGAAGATGGCAGAGGCTGGTGACACAGAGCCTGATGTCAGAGTAGCATATTGCACTGACAGACTCACAAAGGCTGTCTCATTAAGGAGAGTGAGAAGGGAATATAAGACCTCCCCATGCACTCTGTGCACCCCATGGTGCCCAGGCAGGATAGACAGACACCGGGGCCTGCAGCCAACACATGTTTGGGCTGCTGCTGCAGCTGGGCCTGTAGGAAGCACCAGGACACCCACACAGTGCTGCACCCAGCTAGGCTGCAGGCTGAGTTCCTCCATATGCAGCTCTCCTTGTGCCTTGCACCAGCAGCCACATCTCTGGCCATGGAACATTGGTGGTTACCTCAGCATCCAGTTGCCTCTAGCTTTGATTTCTGGGCTTCCCAGATCCCAAAACACACCATAACCAAAGAGCAGGAACACTCCCACAACCCCACAGCGTGCTGGGGGATGCTTACGGGCCAAGAACTGTCATTACAAGGCAGCATCATGGTCTTTAAGGTTATTTATATTCATCTAACATCAGTAAAGTAATTGGGTCTACTTAGCCTAAAGAAAAATAAGCGATTCTTATCTTTTATACTTAAAGAAGGCATCAAGATGTTCTTTTGTGTGTCATTACAGCCTTGATCCATCTCTATTCTCTAATAAAATGCATTTCTGTAATACTGAGGCAATTAATCACTTATACAAAATTGGATTACAATCTCCATTACTCAAAAAATCTTTAAAGTCAGGCTTGCCATCTTTCTGAAATATCTTGAGCTATTGAGCAAAATTCCTTGGCCTGCCTTATGCAAAGGTCAGATGAGATGTTAGTAATGGCCTCTTGTAATGTCAAAAATCAGTCTCTGACCCTTGTAATGCCACAGGAAAGGCTCTCACTGACTTCAGACAGAACTGGGCGAGATTTATTGACCTTTCTCATTAGGAATGAGGGCTGTCTGCAGAAACTCCTATGTGATTTCTTAGCTCCCGATATGTGCCTGTTGGGCTCATTATGCAAATATTGTTGCTTTTGGTCCTGTTTGAATTTCATAGCAGATTACAGAGCTCAGCACAACCGGAGGTTGCCAGGACGTTGCAGGACTGAACTTTCCCTTTCAACCCTCCAATCTGTTTTGACTCTCCAGAGGAAATGGGATTTGTCCACAGTAACCACTGTGGCTGAAATAATAAACTGCATTACTCTCTGGATATTTTTAAAATCCTGAAACTTTAATATGATTTTTGCACTCTAGTGTAATTCCTTTTCCTGGGGTTTTCTTGCTACTAAGTGTAAGTATATTATTGAATTCACATTTGAATCCTATGTGCTTTTAGAAAAGGGAGTTAAGTTAATATAATTTGGGGTGTTTCCCTGAGATATTTCACTCTCCAGTGAAAACAGCTTTCTTCTAAGCCTCAGCAAGATTTGAGATTCCCCAGAAATGTTTGCATGTTCTTGTTTCAGTGGTACAGAGTGAATGTTTTACCACTGGATAAGCATCTTTTGTTAGCTTCTCTGATTTAAAATGTAGGAGCAACAAGAATTTGCTCTGAGACACAAAAGACAAGAAGTATGAGCACAGAATTACAGAAATAGCCTTATCTCATTACCTAATGATAACCATTTAAGAAGGTTTGTATTTTGGTTTTGCTATGTTTTTAATAAGGACTCCAAGGGGATATGTTTCACTTATCTTATTGGGAAAAAATATGTATATATTCATCCTAGACAAATAAAGCTGGTGTCAATAACATGATTTATTCAAACTTCTCATCTATGGGAAGTAAGTAACTCTGTTCTGAATATATCTACTGTCTGTAACTCCTCAGATCAGTTCTGCCAGTTCTGTTCTGGACCAGGGGTTGCTTTTTCTGTACTGTTCACTTCCACATCTTCCATTTCTTTCTTCACATTCTCAGTGTAGAATGTTTTTATATTACCTCAAAAGCTTGAAATACAAGGTAAATACAGGAATATATGTTTAAAGTTCTGTTTATGAAAGGGGAAAATATCTCCACATCACAGAGTTTGGAGAAAAGGCAATCTGCAATTTGCTGATGACATGCACACACACATTCTATGGGTTCTTCATCATTATAAAGTATTCTACAATTATGTTGTAACTTTCATCCAAAAGCAGTACTGCTAATTTCACAATGCTCTTAAAAGGCACGCATTTATAAACATAATCTATTTATTTTACCCAGGACAGCATGAAGTAGAGCAAGTTCAGAGCCTTTTTGGGAGCCCATAGCTAAAAGGCAGAATGGCTCTAAAATAAATACCTGACCCCACTGACGTCAAAGGCAGTGAGTGACCAGTGACTTCAGTGAGGTCAGAGGACTCTACATTTTTGACAGCAGTGTGGGTTTGCTACTCAGGAGCTACGCCTCCTCTTGCCTCCAAACACTCAATACCATTAATCTGTAAGGTAAATATCCACTGATGGGTTCTGCCATGGATTCAGAGAAATCCAGCATTCAGCCTCTGTAAGAGTGATTTTAGTCAAAATGAATTCCATCTCACCCTCCAAAATGGTTGTCTCTGAGTGGTGGCCTCCACCAGTCTGGGTAGAAAGCAGCATCATTTACAATGGCAAAGAAAATTATACATCTAAACCAGAAAATCTATGGTGAATGACAGGAAGCACTGGTGAATTTCTGTAGTTGTTGTTAGTTTGAAGATGATTAATAACCTTGAACTAAACTAAAAATAATTAACTCCACATTACTCATCCTCAGAGAACAAGGTAATCAAAGGAGACTTTGCAACTGAGCAGAAGCTGTCCTTCAGAAGGAATCTTTCCCTATCTTCCAGCGTTGATTAGTGAACAGCACTATTAGTCATTACACTCAATATAGTTGGTGTCCTTCCTTGATTTTCCTGGGGGAAGAAGAAGCAGTAGGGAGAGCTGAATCACGAGTTTTCCTCATATTTTTCTTAATGAAAAATCATTTGCACTGGAACACAGCACCAGGTAATGTCAGCACATTAGAAAGATGACAAAAGTTGCCAAGCACGGATCCACAGACTAAAAGCATAAACTTGCTATTAGGATGTGAAGAGAAATGTCCATTGATTCCTCCTGTTTTCATTGCTCGTATTCGGTTTAAGTTAAAACTTTCTCGCGATCATTTCTTTCTATTTCTATAAATAACACCCAAGAATGTATGATTCGTGGTCATGAAAACTTAGGAATGGTTAACAAGTAACAGCAGTGCAAAACCTCAAATCCTTGTGGTATTCTGTGCTGTGCTACATTAGTCCTAAGCCTAAATGAGCCTGCAGTGAAAGGGAAGCTCATCGTGAAGAAGAAAATAGCTTCTCTGCTCCAGTTAGACAATATAAAACTGAAAGGTCACAGAGATATTAAAACTTTTTTTATTTTTTTTTAACTAGCAAGAAATGGGGAAAATGTGAGGGGGCTGTGGGTTTCTTTCTTGTGAAGTTCTTATGAAAGGAGCAAAGTGCAGCCGGGTGCTGCTGCCCAATTCCTCGG
The DNA here is from genome assembly GCA_016647715.1 of Pavo muticus. Taxonomy (NCBI): domain Eukaryota; kingdom Metazoa; phylum Chordata; class Aves; order Galliformes; family Phasianidae; genus Pavo; species Pavo muticus. Next base: position 1,557,038 of record JACDJE010000023.1, on the reverse strand, counting down.
AGACCTGTAAGCAAAGAAGCATTTGCAGTTGCTTTGACTCAAAGCCTCTGAGTGCTGCATCCTCAGACTGTTGCTCGCTGCTAACATCCTTGTGTGGCCTCGAGTAATGGCTAGGAACACAGCAAGTTGTAAATATGTAAATATAACAAATGGGACTGTTGAATTCTTTACTTCCTCGGGACTTAGCTGCTAATGGAATCTGCATAGCACCAGGTGTAGGAACTTTTCACTTCACATTGTCTTACACCCTCATGCAACCTTCAGGAAAACTACCTAGGGATAAGAGCTCTTCTCTCAGGGAGACAGCAGAAATTGCATCTCCGATGGAGACCTCTAAACAATGTTCAAACAACACACTGAAAAGTATGTTACAGGGAAAACTCTGGCTCCAACAGATGCAGTATTACACAGAGAACAGTAAAGTTCGCATAAATGCATTTCAAAGAAGCCCCATGATACACTTTTTAATAACCCAGCCTCAGATTCCCTCTCTCTCTACCACATCCTCATGACTCAATTTCACCTCAGCAGACTCTGCAGCAGTACAAGATGCATCCATCCATCCACCCCATCCCATCCTGTTCTGTCCACCCCCAGCAGCCATAACCTGCTGAGTGTCACAGTCATCATGTGTGACCCGAGTATGATGCATGCACTGAGGATAGCTTTATTTGCCAAATGTCTCCTACCACAGCCTCACCTATGTTTCGGTGCAGGATCATACAGTCATTTTAGTCAGAAGGGGCCCTTAAAGGCCATCCAGTCCAACTCCCCTGTAATGAACAGGGACACCTATAGTTCTATCAGATAGCTCTGAGCCCCGTCCACCCCGACCCTGAATGTTTCCAGGGGTAGGGCACCCACCACCTCTCTGGGCAACCTGTTCCAAAAGGCAGCTGCAGCCTCCCGTGTCAGTGCTTTTTCACATTTTGTGAGCTGTTGTATCTGCTATACATTAGGTAGAGAGCAGCAATATTAGGAAAGCTGAAGAGGGAATGTCTGCTGCTCATTTGGGCTTTAGCATCCCTGCTGCACAAGACCTGTTGCAGCCAGGTGAGTGTTTGCCTTAAGTGTTGTGCTGTGTTTACTCTTCAGACACCACTGACCCTATAAGACAGAAAGAGGTTGTTTTCCCATAAGGAGTGAAAGCCCTCAGAGCCCCTGCTAGCAGCTCTGCGGACTAGGGGGATTGGCACGCAGTGGGAGCAGGCAGCCAGCTGCTACCTGATGGCACATGCTTCATCAAGAAAGCACAAAGCCTTCGTGCCACCTTGTGGCTGCTAGATTACAGCTGGCACAGGGTGATGCCATCCCTGCTTCAGCTCCAGGCCTGCAGAATAGAAGCACTTTGCCTTTTGCAAGCCATGGGGCTGCCTACCCCTCGCTTTACGGCAGGTGCAAGCCCTCTCTCCAGGTACCTCCTTCAGCACATTAAGGGATCTGAGTCACCCAGGGGAGCACTTCAAACTGTCGCGTCCCCACATGAGGGCACATCCACAAGCTCCCATCCTGCAGCTCTGCCCTAGACCCATGCGGGAAATCGCCTCCCAGATCAGGTACACAGTGTTCCCAGCCAGCTCCATGGCCGGCCATGGTGAGAAAAACATTTTCTTGTTCTGTCCCGGTGCATTATGAAAACCCACAGAAAGCAGCTTTTTGCACCGCAAAACCTTTTAAAAGGATTCTGTCAACACAAAAGCAAACATTGACAGCCGTTGCCTATAAAAGTACTTGAGGCTTCAAACTCTGGAAGACACTTCTTAGTTTTATTTTTTTGGTTTTCCAGACGTGGTCTACTCTCAGGCTTCAGAGAGATGTACTCCGTAATTGCATGAGTAAGAAAACGTGTCATGAGTTTTATTCCCTTAACAATTTCAAAGCAATTTGTAAACATATCCTTCAGAAAATGGATATTCAAATAGGCCTTTGCCTCAGTACTGATATGAAATTGCCATAGGGAAAATCTACCAGAGATATCAAGAGGAGAGCAAGTCCCATTGGCACACAGTGCTCATGGCCCAGGTCACACCACCAAGGGTTCACATCTCTCTCCAGTATTTTCTTCCTCTTTTCCTTTACCCTTTATCCGCAGGTATCATTGTACATCACTGGCTGATAGGATGCACAAAGCTGATTTTTCTCTGATATTCCTCTGCTTTTGAGAATATTAAGAGGCAAGTTGCCACTCACAGAGGAACCTGTCCCTCTCGTATACTTCAAGTACACTGCTGTCATTGCAATTTCTGGGAGAATATATGGATATGGCTCTGATTTCACCTCTTTCATCTCTCAGCAATTAGGTAAGTTATTTTTCTTAGAAGGAGTGGGCACTCAGCTCTGTCTCCTGAAACATCTCCCTTGGCTCTCATTCTGATCATCTTATTAATGTAAAGCTTGTATAAATGCTTCCTATAGAGCAATTTCAGCACAGGAATCTGCAAGTCAAAGTAGCCAATTAGTCTATAAATTACCAGATTTCCACAGTTTTGAGATGACTTACAGCTCTGGCCACTGCAGCATGCAGTTAAGAATGAAAAATCTAGAAAATGTTGCTGCTGGTACTACGGAGGAGTTGTGTGCTACAGGGTTCGTACTGGGAGAAACTGGTTTTACAGCAAGAAGGGCCCACTGGTTTGGAATACTACCAACCACCAGCTTATTTTGTATTTAAGAAGCTTTTTATGATCATTCGATAGGAAGCATCAAAGATGTTAGTAGCTAAAAATTAGTCACCCTGCACCAAAATATCCTGCTTCCAGAAATAATCATGCAAGTGATAAAACTTGGGTCAGCTGATGCTTTGCAAAGAGTTTTTAATCTCTAACAAGAGGGCAATTTACAGCTTGCGTCAATACCTTGGCAGTCGAAGGTAGCAAACCTGCTGGGATAGCTTCTAAAAGCAAAATTTCAGATGTTGAGAACCAATTCAATTCATAAAGATTTTGGAGCTCAAGTTGACAGTCAACTCTGACACCAGTCAATAATGATTACTTTGCAATGGTACACAATAACTGATCCCAAAAGGGTTTTAATGTCCTGACCTGATATTATAAACTCAAAGGCAATCACTGAAGAACATCCTCCTAGCTATATCTTCCTTTTTTTCTTTTTTCTTTTTTCTTTTTTTTTTTTCTTTTTGGCTTGGGAAGGAACCTCAAGGATCATCAAGTTCCAGCCCCCCTGACACAGGCATGGTTGCCAGCCACTAGATCAGATTGCACAGGGACCCATCCCACCTGGCCTTAAACACCTCCAGGGATGGAGCATCCACAACCTCTCTGGGCAACCTGTCTCAGCACGTCACCACTCAGTAAAGAACTTCCCCTTGACAACCAATCTAAATCTCCTTTCCTTTACTTTAAAACCATTCCTGCTTGTTCTATCTCTATCTACTCATGTAAAAGGTTGTTTTCCCTCCTGTTTATAAACTCCCTTTAAATATTGGAAGGTCACAATGAGGTCTCCCTTCCGCCTTCTGTTTTCCAGGCTGAACAAGCCCAGTTCTTTCAACTTGTCTTCATAGGAGAGGTGCTCCAGCCCTTGGATCATCTTCATGGCCCTCCTCTTGACACTCTCCAATAAGACATAGTCTTAAAAAACTCAAAATCCGTAATAAAAACATCCATTTTTTTTTCTTCTTAATGATTAAAATTATGTGTCCAAAAAAGAAGCAAAATTCCTTTATCATAGTGCAGTGCAAACCCTGAAGAACTGTACCGGGGACTGGAACATACTAATCTTTGAGTAATATAGAGGATCCATGTGGAACTTTCTGCATCTGAGGAGCATTAACTCTGGATCATGTGGAAAAGTCTAAAATAAGGACATGACTAAGCTGGCCTCTTTAATGACTAGAAAAAGAAGCAAAATGGAAAATATCCACCTTCTAGGCCTCACCCTGTGCAATGACCTGGAAAAAAAACCTATTGCCACCAGCAATCAGGCTTTCCTGTATTATCTTCCCAGGGGGTTGATTGCACTGTCCTAAATGTGGGTGACTGCTTGATGTCCAAAATTCTTTACGCTGTAGCTATTTCTCAGAAATCCAAACATAATTAGAAAACCAGAAATATACATTGATAGCCAGTGTACAGGATGGCATACTGTCACGACAGTTAAGACTTGCCAATCAAGCTGGATAAAAAAGCAAAGCTACCAGCATGCCAGCTGTGAAGTTTGTGATTTTCAAGGAACCTTTTACAAAAAAAGTAGGAAAATGGTGGGAAATTGGAAAACTGCAGTTACCTCTGCAGTTCTCCCAAGCAGGCAATTTTTGTTGTTATTTCTAGTGCAAAAACCACAAGTATTCTCAAAGTACCATTCACCAGAACTCATTCTCTTCTGTACTACTTTTAAGAAGTTCTAGTTTTATCTTGCATACATGATTTGATCAAAGGATACTTGAAAAGCAAACTTCTGAAACCAGAAAAGCTTTTATGCATTCTAAATAGTTAGGTGATGAGTTTGTTTCATTCACATTTCTCACTTATTTTACTCTAAAATTAAGGATGAACAGAAAATGTTCTTCCAATATTAGCTTATGGTACTGACAGAGAGTTTCTCAGTGTTCCCCTCTCTTTTTTTATTCACATTATGATCGAACCACAACGTACTGGCTAGTACGGGCAGTGTATTGTACCAGGCACTGTGTGCACCTGCTTGAAGCGGCTGTCACCCAAAGACTTCAAAATCTGAACAGAGGGGATAGAGATGAATGGGAAACTGTAGGCACAAGGGAGATTGCTGGCCATGTAAAGGGGAAAAAAGTGCAGTAAAATTGGTCTGAAATTGGAAGATGAACATGATATCTCCACTTCTGCCTTCTGTCTCTTTTATCACAGAGCTTTGCAGTACCCACCTGGTTTTTGTATGTTTGTTTCTTTCTATTTATTTTGATACACATGTAAGGAGATTTGGTGGTTTAATAAGGCTTGCTCTCAATGGTAAATTCCAACTACAGATTATAGAGAATGTTTTCTGTGAAATACAAGCCCAAAATCTCCAGCCAAATTGGTGCTTTCCAGCCTGCCACAGTATTAGTGTGGTGTTGGCTACTTGCAGTGTTCACACTGGAACCAGAGCTCAAGCTGTATAGACATTATTTCCCCTCAGCTTCAGTAAGTAAGTATTTCTGTTGCTTGCACTTCTGTGGGGAATTCACATTCAGCATTATCAGTTCCAATTCCTCAGAGTACTGAGTACTGTTGATGCTCTATTTCATACCAGACAGCAGAGCATAAGGTGATTTTGTCTTTTATCTACCAGCTTGTAAATCCCCCTGGAGGCCTTAAGGAGGTAACGGTATCAATTTATGTAAGAAAGGAGCAGTAAAATTCACATTAAATTTGCTTACATCCTTATTCTTGTAGCGGCAGTGGAGGTCAATTAGCATTAAAGATGACACATACTTATCTATATTTCACCCTTTATGCTAATTGCACACCGTATTTCATTATAAGGTTTGGAAAAAAATACCTTTCTGTCACAATATGTTGAACTTTCATCTTAATCATGTGACTTCATTTGGAAACTATTCCCAGGAAAGATAGGTTAATATTTATAAAGTGCTTTAAAGATGAAAGAACTGTATACTTACAAATTTCATTGCATTCATGGCTTTATTATAAGCTTAAACCTGAAGTGAATGTTTCTCCTGTTAAACGGGAATCTGAACTGAGAAACTTTTAGCAGTAGCTGTTTTACTTCACTTGTACTGAGAGCTTCAGAGCCATGAACTGATGATACCATCCTGAATGCCACATGGAGAGAATGCTATTCAGTAAGCAGCTATTTTCTCATTGGGAAGATGAAGAAAGTAATTTGTGGCCTTTTGCATCTTTAATATGGGACAGAGTGTAGTCATTTTGGACAGAGACTGATTAGATCTGTCTGGGTGAGTAACCTGAGGGCAATTCATTAATTAGGGAGAATATGCAGCTGCATATGGGTAAAATTAGGAAGAAAACACATTTGCAGATGCATGAATGACAGCATCAACAATTTCTTCTCAACGCTTGCCTTTATGCTGTTATAAATGCTTGATATCACTCCACAATCTGATCATTTATTTTTTGAGATTCCAGAGGTCCCTCACTAAGTACAGGTGGATAAATGCTATTCCAAATTACTTTTGCCCAGCTCCTCATCATTCATTTCAGAGTTGCAGCATGTGGTGTTTTGGCCAAGACAAAAAAATGCAGTTAATTGACATATGAAGCCAGGTTTGGGAGCTGAATGTCCTTTCTCCTGGGTGGTTGTACCCAGAGCACAGGTGGTGGGTGGTGAGCAAAATGAGAGATCAGAATCAGCAGTGAGCAGATCAGGAAATTAAATAACTTTTATGAAGCTGCAGTATAACTGGTTCTTCCTCTCAATTTGCAAATTTCTGATGAATGAGAACATTTACAGGAATCTTATTTAACAAATGCAGACAAAACAATGAATGTCATTATACAAGTCACCATTTTCCTGTTCTCCTGGTTAAGTGATTGTTTAGAGACTGAAGATTGAGTTTGAAATCAGCTGTTTTTAAAAACGACAGGAGAGGAGGAAGAGTTGACAGTGCAGTACGCTCTCTGTTAAAAGATTTTTCTCTGTATACTGTGCTTCAGAGATCAGAAACACCATTTCCTTTTGCAGCTAATTTCATTAGTGACAGGTGTAGAAGATACTGAGAGAAGGGAAAAGAAAACATCTCAGCAAGCAGACTTCTCTGTTCAACATGAGAACTGAGCACGTCAGTGTTTTACTCCACACTCATTTATAAACTAAGAGCTCCCAGTTTTCACTTTTAGGCAATCTGAAATCTGCTCTGGGGTTCTAAAACATTAACAAGGAAAAAAGATTAATAAGCTGGATTTTCTTCTTATATTTCATGATTTTAATGTTCAGCCAAAGTGTATTAACTAAGAAGTCCATACAAAGTCCTTAGATACCAGATGCAGCAGTGGTGGCAATTTTCTGTTTAGGCACAGAGAGGAGAGAAGCTTGGTGCTGTTGCACTGTGCTTCCCTAGAGGGACCAGGAGGTTCTCTGTTTCAAATGCTTCAATCCCTCACTGCCTCATCTTTCACTCCCTGTTCCTCCCAAATAACAAATGTTTTGAAATTAAGATATTTCTTCTTTCTTTGCAGGGGAGTTGGACTAGGTGATCTTTAATGGTCCCTTCCAACTCGAGTGATTCTATGATTCCATGATGGATGAAGACAGAGTAGGTCAAGCTCTTATTGTATTTAATCCATTAATTAGCCAGGTTTATCAGACTAAACTACTGATGGTGAGTTCCAGACTATGCATAAGGTTATTGCTTTTTTACTGTAACTGAATCTAAGCTTTCTGGTTTTAATCCCATAGCTAGTGCTTTCAGCATCTCACAAAAGTGCAGCACGGGAAAAGCTCCATTAGTGGTGTGCGTACAGCCTTCTACAATTAGGATGGAAAAACCATGTCTGAATCTTTAGATATTCCCTTTGGTGGACTAGTTTGGGATTCTGAAGCTGTAACGATACTGGTTTTTGACATACTAATACAAACTGAGTTACAAGGAATTTGATAAATTCTTGGAAAGCATGTAAATAGAATTTATTGATGAATTTTTGAGGGGCTTTTTTAATTATTTCTTTTAAAAACAATACCTTCAATGTGACACATAGAGATTGCCCCAGTTGCCGGGGAAAAGTTTAAATACAAAACCAAGACCTGACATTCTTAATAGCGAAGTTTTATTTCTTGGCTTCTGAAGGTCATCTTTCCTCTGACATCAGTAAAGAGGAACAGGTAGGAAGTTACAGTTGTTAATTACTGCAAGAATCATGGGCTCACGTGGTGGGATGGCTCATCATATGAATACCAGTTTTATGCTTCTTTCCACCTCTTCCTAAATTTTCATCCTAAATTTTCATTTCCTTTACTTTCCCGAACAAGAAAAACACTGAGATTGTCAATAACACTGAGAAGAAGCTACAACAGAAAGGACAGTTCTTTTAGAGATCAGGTTGAAGCAGGTATGTTGCCAGCCTTGGAGTTTACACAATAGATTCCCTTTCCATGTCTATTAGATTTGTGTGAGAAATCCATCAGATGGAATACAGACTTAGACTCTCAGAGCTGTAGGTGATTCCCATGTATGGGAAAATATATTTGTATGGAACCCAGAACTTATTTTGAATGTGTTTAAGTTAACGTTCATTATCTTTCATCCAGGACTACACATTGTAATTTGGGAACATAATGTCACAGAAAAGGCATGTATGAACAGACTCAAAGCAACACCCACTTCCAATTTAGGCACCAGAAAAGGTATTCAAGTTTTTGAGGACTCGGCGTCAGGTGTTGGGTTTGCTTGAAAATCTGGCATAACATACTGCAAAGGCAAGTTTCTAAGGTCTTGAAAATCATTATCTTCTTGTAGGTGGGAACTGAATCCTTCCGATAATCACTCTCTTAATAACTCGCTGGAAACCAATTTGTTCAACGACCTAAAGAAAAGGCAGCACGTAGAAAAGATAAATCATTATCCATTATTATAGAAATAATTTGATGTTGGCATGCACAGAAAGCCTCTGGGACTCTTCCTAAGCATCTGAACTGCCAGAAGTTAGTATTATTCTAAATCTAACTGTTTTATATCAATTAAACAGTAAAACCCTATAAAATGTTGCAGCACCATGAGGTAACATAAGAATGAAAGTAACATATAAAATTGTAAAGAATCATGAAATAAAAGTGCCTAAAAGGAAACCAGAAACTATGAGCAAATGAATTCTTCATGTGTTTAACAAGAAAAGGCACAAGAGAATTCTTTATGCAAGTTTTGCACATACTTATGGGAAAACAGATGCTTGCAAACTTTAAGACTGAAAACCATGTACAGAATCTTTCAGATCCCATAGATACCTTCATACAGTTTGGAAGGACCACAGGTTAGCAATTTTGAACATGTAGGAGTGATAAATAAAATCCTTGGCAGAAAGTAAAACTGTGATAGCTTAAAAGAGGAATTCCTTGAGGAAATCTGAGAGGCAGAGCAGATGTTTCACTCTTCAGACAAAATGTGTTCAGCAAACACGTGTATCCACTGTTGTCTAACTGCAGATCAGTCCATCCTCCATTTTCACAAGGTGAAGGAGATGCTTGTTTACTGATGGAAGAGATTTAACGGTTGCTTCTTTTTCAATAAATATTTCATTATATAACTACAAAGAGCGATAAATGAAACCTCCAAACACAAGCTAATAGGTCCAAAGCTTAATGGTTCTTTACAAAGCAAAGGACATACGACAGTTCTTTCCCACATTTGCTTAGAAATGATTAAGTACCACAGTTCCAGGAAAAAAAATATTCTTATTCTGGTAAATTGCTTTTGTGATATCAGAAAAAAACATCTTCTTTGCAGACATATAATAGTCTCTAAAGGCAATATATTTATTTTCAAGTAAATGTGAACAACAAGCTTGGAGTTTAGACAATTCCCGGTTCATTTTGATTAAAAAAAGCAGAGATGAGAGCAAAAAAATAGTAATTATCAGCTGACAGCACACAGTGCCTCACCCTAATTTGTACCTTTTTGGAAATTTCAGAGCCAAGTTTTTGGAAATGCTCTGCTTTCATCCGTGAAGCTGTATCACTGCAGTCACAATGACTTCCATCTGCCTGTTTTAGTAGCAAAAGAAGGACTGTGATTCAGACCCATACCAGAGGGCAGGAGGAACCGTGCTTCTGTTTTTGGCAGTTTTGATCCATGTTTTTAAATTTTTGTTCTTTCACACCAGAAGGGAAATTTCAGTTGTTCAAATTTCACTTCTTCAGCATTGTTTACCAAATATCAAACCAAATTAGCTGTTGTTGACTGAGTTGACCGAATCTCACTTTGTTTGGCCTAAGAAACAGATAAGCCACTGAGTTTGGTCTGAAGATATTCTGGAACAGAAAACAACTTTTTTCTTTCTTGTGGCTTGTCCCAAGGATACTGAAAAACCTTGAAAGAAGTCTGCTACAACCAAAAAAAATATCCAGGCAATGGAGAGGCATTTGATGAACGTTGCCATCCAAAGATCATTCAATCTTAATTTCAGCAGTTTTTCATGAAAAGACATAAGGAGGAGGCAGTGTCTGCAAGAGCACTGACAGTTTTCAAGCAAAGACTCGTCATGCTTTTAGGTGTGCACATGACAGATGCCGTCAACCCATTTCCAAATGCTTCTTGGGCTTTTCACACTACTGAATGTTGACTTTCTTCAGACAAAATATGGCTATGAGTATATTCTACCAGCACGACATTTTTCACCTTTCCGTATCTTGTGACCCATGCAAAGAGCTTTTGAACAAGTGATCCTAATGATCTTCAAGGTTGGATCGATTCATTGATAACTGCACCAAAAGGGACAGTGTTTCCTCTCTTGGTAGACATGAGCCTTCCATCTCACAAAACAAAGGTAAAAGTGTGTTATTTGTGGAAGAGGACCACATCAGTCTTAAAAACCTCAGGGCAAGCCTATTTCATCCACCATCTTTTAGCACCAGAAGCACAAGCACCTGAGCATGCTGTAGAGGTGGGAAAGCTTGAAGTCTCCCAACCTTCAGGCACCACCAGCACTGCTTATCCCTGCCCCAGGTTCTTTCTCAGCCACTGGGGCTCCCCTCAACCTGCTCAGGCCCCAGGCCCTCGTGTCAGCCATGGGGCCATTATCACCTGCCCCAGCAAGGCCACAGCAGAACTGGCCACCAAGGATTAGCAAAGTGAGGTATGCAGAGGACTTTCTAACTGGGAGAATGAGAATCTCTGATCAAGATGCAGAGAAATGCTGAAAGATCTCCTTCTTTTGAGGCATTTAGGAATCATTTGACAAAAATATTTGCCGTTGGCTGAGGTACACTTGATGCCTTTCACCAAAAAATTAGATTAGATGATTTACTGAGGTCCTTATCACTTTTGATTTCAATGATTTCTGTTTCTATTACTGCTAAGAGCAAGGTTGTGGGTTTTTTTGGTTGTTGTTGTTGTTTTTTTTTTTTTTTTTGTATTGTAGAGTTATGAATGATATCCATATTTCTTAGGTAGTATCAAAACACGTATGTTTTCTTCAGCACGACTCCCGGTAGCAGTCCAAAACAAAAAAAAAAAAACAAAACAAACAAACAAACAAAAAAGGAACAAAAACATGTTTTGTTTTTCCCACTCCTAAAAGAATGATTGTCTTTGATACTTTTGCATTATAACAAAACTGCGAAAAACAGAAAATTTTGCTGACTCTTACCTGCAAAAAAGGAAAAACAAAATAATATCCAGAGTGATAGGCTGAATTTTTCATCCATTTAAGAGAAAAACAAAAGGAAGAAGAAATCATCTCTTCTGAATGTGATAATCCCAGTGGCATTCTAATAGCTGAAAAATATCTTCTTCAAGTTCTCTATGCAAATAATCTTTATCCACTTTTAGATAATGACATTCGGGTAGAGAAGAATAGATTTCCTGTGGGAATGCTTTTATGTCACATGTGGTATTTGGTTCCTGAAAACAGCAATTGATCTGTGAGGGTCAAATCTACTTAAACCATGTTTAATATTACCAGAAGCTAGTCTTTCAATAGTCTATTTTTCAGACAAAATATCAATAATTAACTTGGTTCTTTTCTGTACCCACATAAAGCGTAGGATATCCAGACTGAAGTTCCTGGTACTACAGGGCCTCAGTGTTGTAAAAAGCAGAGATGGGGATGTAAGAGTATAAAACTGCTGTACTGTCTCAGAGCAGTGTTCATTAAACCTGCTTGTCTACCTCTACCAGCAGGTGCTAGCAAAAACTTGGGAAAGAACACCAGAAGATGGCACATCCATATTGATGCTTTCTCCTCATCTACTTATAGCTTCTGGGTGTCTGTGTCTTAAGGAATTATTGAGATAATAAGTGTATCCTTATTCTGATGTTCTGTCCTTGTTTGACTTTTCCCTGTGAATGTGTCTAATTGCATTTCGAACAGGTTTAAACCTTTGACTTCCATTAGATATATGAAACAAGTTCCACAGCTTAATTAGGAGTTGTGCCTAATCAAGTGTCTATTCTAGGCTGGTCTATGAGCTTTTTTTATTTTCCTCTTCATCTTATTTCAAAGGGATCTTTAGTGTGACTGGAATTTCAATGTTCAACACTTTTCTCAAACCGGAACGGCTGCCTGTTCCATCCCTTTGCTGTGATGCTCTGGTATATGGGGCAATACATAATTGCCCTCTGTGGATGACAACTAAATTCTTCATCTGCATATTATTAGCATTTTTGACTTATCACTCAGATATAAACGGAGTCCACAGTGCCACTTGAAGGCTGGATAACACAAAAGCTGGTGCCAAACTTCCTGTAGAGGCCCAAAGGCAATTATGCTCAGAATCAATTGCCAAGCAGATTTAACGTAAACTACAGCATTGTTACCAAGGAGGATGGGAAATAACAGAGCAGACAGTGTCCAAGCCTTCCACACTGATCTTGACTACACTCCCCTTACAGGCAAGGAGAAGACACGAGCTTGTTGTCTGATCAGGCTTAGCATTTTCACCAACGCCTGCTCAGAAGCAAAGTTCAGTCAGTATTGTAGCTTGTAACATTTACGTATAAACATTTACAAAATACTGATTTATGTGTTAATTACTACCATGAAAAAGGGAGGCATTGTTATCCCACTTAACTACTCTGTGATATTTGTCTTAAATACTCACCTTACATCCATATAGCTGCATAGCACAGAAACTAAGAGGACTGATATAGCTTAGTAGCAGCATAAAATATTGGAGCAAAATATCTTAAATCCAAAAACATATCCATATTACAGATTTTTGAATCAGTGTAGCAACACAGCTGTAAACCTACTTTCTTGCCTAGACTGAAGCCAGGCTTGCCGTGAGGCAATTAACTGCAGTATGAATATCTAAACTGCACTAGTTATAATACCATTTTACATGGAGCTTTGTGTTTCTCTATTCATTTTACTGACGTCACAAACCAAGTTTTTTTTAATGATACTTTATTTTTGCAAATGGAATATGGATTTTAGGCATCTTTTTTGCTCTATTCATAGTGTTTCCTGTAGAAGAGTAATGGACAATTTCACTGCTACAGAGACTATTTCCCTTAACAAAGAAAATTACGTTCTGAAAAATTATACACATTCTACACAAACAAAGCCAGGAAGAGGAAGGAAAGAAAGCAGCTTGTATTGTCAGAGCCTGCCATTTTCATGTTCCTCCTGTGCTCAGTCCCAAACTAGCAGCAACAGCAATGGCACAGAGCTCAGTTTTTACATCAGAACAACATATTGTGACTGCTCTGTGCTGATGAGTGTGACTTTTTAGAGCACAAGCAGGCATTTCTGAAAAACAGGAATTCCCTTCTCATGGTTTATGAGGAATCCTTAGAAGAGTCAGTGTTGATGTGGATCTGCCTGATTGGGTAGATGAAGATGAAGACTGAAAATGCCTTCCTGATGTATTAGGCCATCCATTTCTATGGTTAGAAGGAAGACAATGGCGACAGCCATGTGGGATGAAGGTAAAGAAAGGCCTTCAGGCCTTGATTCATTCTCTGCTGGAGCCCATATCCCAAGGAACACTGCAGAAGAAACAAATTTTCATTTGTAAGGGCTTTTCTATATTACATCAGCCATTCCCAACTGTTTCAGCAAACAATAGAGGCAAATACAGTAAAGTTTTATATGATCAGATTTACCCAGCACAGCATGCTCCAAGAAGATTAGATGGACCCATCCTTATTTGTGCAATTTCCCCAGCCTCACTCCAGCAGGAGACCTTGCCAGAGATGCACTGGATCCCACATGAGTATTTTGCATTCAGCTGTGGTTAGGGCTGCTCTCTTTTGCTCTTTTAAGCCAGTATGTTACAACTGTATACTGCTGGGCCAAGAATTAATTGTTTCAATTTTCAAGGAAGGGGACAAAATTTAGCTCTGGAATACCAATGAGAGCTAGTTAATAGAGCTTGTTGGGGAAACAATGTTGGAATAGAGAATTCACGTTCATTACAATTGACACATATGCAAAATGGCATAATTTTCTCAGTAAGTTCCTTCTACAAAAAGGAACAAAAAGAGAAGTTGACACATGTGGAAACATTCTTACATGTACTTTTTTTTTTTTTTTTTTTTTTTTTTCCACAAGGACTTTCATTTAATTTTATAATTTACTATAAAATCTAAAATGGCCACATTTCAAAATGAAATATCCAGGTCAACCTGACACTAATCCTTTATGAAATACTGTTCTGCATAGAATTTGTGAAGTTTCTGCTGCTGCCGTCGCTAATGAGAACAAGTGTCCATTGCATTGCCAGATGGAATTTCCATCTCTTGCAAGGTTCCATTAATAAACCGTGACTTTAAGAGGTCTGGAAGGCCATGATTTTTCTCACTGCACACTTGCAAGAATCAGATTATCAGGTGGATAACAGCAGCTTGGGGGCTAACGGTTGCTATAAGGTCTCATTACCAGAATGCTTGGCCTGAGATAGCTTCTACTGAATGGCTTCTGTAGTCAGCTAATACTTTGTTACCCATCTTCTATGATTTACCTTTTGCCACTTGTTTTGTTCCCTATGCACCTAGCATGGACACTCATTATTTCTTCGATTTCTCACAAGGTTTTTTAATAGCACAATATGGTATATGGTGATAAGTTTTGAATTGCACCCATCCTCATATTACTGTTGCAATGTCTCCCATCACCCCTCCACAATCCACTTATTTTTCTCATTTATTTTTGTCTCCTAGCTGATAGTCTCTTTGAAACAAGTACTGTCATTTTCTGTGTGTATCTCAATGGCACCTGCCACAGTGAAAGGCCAGGCCAGCTGAGAAATGCTATTATATAATTCTGTAATAATTGTAATTATAATCAAAGAGACAGATACCTATAGCTAATCATAAAAATGCTTAAAACAGCTCTGTCTTTCTGCTTCCCTGTGGTGTTCTTCCTTCTTGCTTTTTCTTGTTGTTGTTTTTTTAATCTACTCAAAAAAAAAAAAAATTATCTGTTTTTAAATGGGCTTCCTCAGTGCCCTACTGTATCTGGTATTAGCACTACAAAAATAGTTGTTCATGAGATGCAGAAGAATTGGCTGAGTGGTGTCCACCTTCAGGAGGAAAGTGTTAAATGAAAAACCACACAGTACTGAAGTGAAATATAAATGCACGCTTGCTCATTGTGCTTCTCTTCCCATGCTCTGCAGCACACTGCATCTGTACCCCATGCTGAAGGGAGAATGCAACACGGCATGAGTGAGTCATCACCTCATCTGGGAAGCATCTGAGTAGAGATCCTCCCTACACAGGAGGCTGACAATGTCCCATTGCTGCCTCCGTAGCCTCAAAGCTTCTTCCTGCCTCAATCCAGGCAGTCTGCCCTAGTTCATCAATATATTTCAGACAGATGGACAGTTTTTATTTCACTTATTCCCTAGCAGTAAAAATAAAATATAATGCTTGGGAGTCAGTGGCAGGCTGACTCCTACATAGAATCATAGAATCATAAAATCATTAAGGTCGGAAAAAACCACTAAGTTCATCAAGTCCAACAATCAACTCATCCTACCATGCCCCCTAACCCATGTCCCTCAGTGCCACATCTACACAGTTCTTGAATACCTCCAGGGACTGTGACTCTTCCACCTCCCTAGGCTGCCTGTGCCACTGCCTCACCGCTCTTCCTGAGAAGAAATTTTCCCTGATATCCAACCTGAACCTCCCCTAGCACAACTTCAGGCCATTCCCTCTTGTTCTACAGCTAGCTACATAGGAGAAGAGGCCAAACTCCACCTCACCACAATCTCCTTTCAGGTCATTGCAGAGAGCAATAAAGTCTCCCTGGAACTTTGTCCTGACTGAACAATCCCAGTTCCCTCAACCACACCCCATAAGACTTGTGCTCCAGACCCCTTGTCAGCTTTGATTCCTTTCTCTTTGTTATCTTTGTTGTAGTGAGGGGCCCAAAACTGAACACAGCACTCAAAGGGTGGCCTCACCAAGTACAGAGGGAAAACCACCTCCTTGTTCCTGCTGACTGCACAATTTTTGATACAAGCCAGGATGCCATTGGCCTTCTTGGCCATCTGGGCACACTGCTGGCTCATGTTCAGCCAAGTGTCAACAAACATCCCCAGATCCTTTTCCTCCACACAGTTTTTCAGCCACTCTGCCCCAAGCCTGTAGCAATACCCGTGGTTGTTGCAGCCAAAGTGCAATACCCAACGTTTGGTCTTCCTGAGCTTCGTCCCCTTGGACTTAGCCCAGCTATCCAGACTGTCCAGATCCCCCCATAGGGCCTTCCTACCCCTAGAAAGATTGACACTTTCCTCAAACTTGGTGTCATCTGCAAACTTACTGAATGTGCCCTCAATCCTCTCATCCAGGTAATCAATAAAGACCTTAAACAGGATCAGCCCCAAGACCAATCCCTGGGGAACACCACTCGTGATCGTTCATTAGCTGGATTTAATTCCATTCACCAGCCTTCAAAGACCTCACAGGAAAAAGATTCCATTCCTCACACAAGCAGGTCTCTGCGTGCTCTGTGATTTTGCTTTTTGACCACCAGATGTCTCATGAAAACCATGAAAATAGCAAATGACTGCATTCCGGGGAGGTGTACACATTGCACAGCGCACAATCCTGGCACCAAGGTTCAGCTCCTTTTTACACCTGCCCAGTAAAAATAACAAATTCACCCCTGTGCAAAAGAAAATTTGCACAGAAACAAGAAATTCCTTGAACCACAACATTTTGAAGACTGACAGAAATTTCAAGAGCAGGCCTGAGTAAGTTTGTGAGAACACAGAGAGCATTTAGCTTTTCTTTTATTAGTCATTTTTGTCGCAGTCCAGTACTTGCCATTGTCTGTGCCCATGGTGGCTGGGTGCTGAATGCAGTCTGCTCTCATCACTTGCTTTTGCATACAACCAGGCCTTCAGCATGTAGCCAGTGTTTCAGCTAATGCGTTTCTTCATCCGTGTGCTAATGCTGCATTAAAGAGAAGGCTTGCCCTTGGTCTGCTTTGTTTCTAGCATAGTTTCTCCTTTCAGAAATGTAATTGACTGTAACTTGTAACTGAATTGCCCACTTTGACGTTAGAGCTAGTCAGCATGCATGAGAATACTTGTTTCTTCAACTTTCCATCTAAAAAATCTTGTATTCAATAATTTAGTGCACTTTAGTTTAAAAAAAAAAAAAAAAAAAAGAATACTTTCCATTTACTGGTAGTTTTGCAGCTCAATGCTTGGGGGATTTTTTTAAAGAAACTGGACAAATCTTTAGAAATCTTCTGACAAAACATTTATTTTTGTCCTCATCAATTTGCTTACCCTGGAAGAAACTAGAATTGAAACAAGTTTTTCAAAATTAACTGTTTCATTAAAAGATGCGCTCTTTTAAGTGCATTGTCCAATTGATATTTATAATTTAGAACTGCAGATGGTGAAGCAAAGGGACATGCAAAAAAAAAGTAATGCTAATTAGTAATGCTAATCGAATCCTACACATTGACAGGAGAAATCATAGGGCTGAAGGAAACCAGAGAGGGAGGCAGGGGGAAAATCCTGATCCCTGCACTACCGGCACCATACCAGATCAATGGAACTGCAGAGATTTCTGAAATTTCTTCCTGAAACCAGTGTCAAAGCTGTTACCTTAGTGCTTCTCCAGCCAGCAAGTTCTGAGAAGAAGGAGCCCTGAAAAATGAGCAGCTGATAGGAGTGGTGTCCTGCCGTGTAAATCTCAAGGCTGGAGTTGAAATTGTTGCTTTTCCTTCACAAGCCCCATACTCTGGTACTTCTCAGAGCACATATCCCAGCAATAGGCTTCTTCTGACTTCCAAATTAAAGATACCAAAGTTGGCCTCCTCTCTTTTATGTGTCTGTCTGCTATTTAGCTCTGTAAGTCAACCGTGTCATGGACTGGTAATAATAAGGCAAAAGGGCCTCTTGCAATAAAGAGGAGAAGGGTATAACTTCAGGAAGGTACTTTGCAGGTTACATTCCTTGTTATGAAAAGGTACACTCTCTTCAACAGTGTTTCCTGTCCTGAGCAGTTCCACTTGGGTCAGTGGGACAGCGGTGCAGGCTGCATGATCAGCTGTTGCTGGATAGAAGGGGGTCACCTGGTAAAGGCAAGTGAAAAAAAAATATCTAGTGGCTGCTGAAAAAAGGCACACAAGAAGGCTGAGTGAAACCAGGGGGTGTTCTGTGGTGTAATACACAAACGGATTTGTAGTTTTCAGATGAAATTGAATATATATCTCCAAAGTGTACTATTAAGTATTATAATATGAGATAATTGCTCAAAGCATTTTCATAGATTTCTATTCTTGAAATGTTGATTAAACAATTTGGAAGGGCCTCTTAAGTTGTCTATAAATACCAAACCAAGTCAGCAAAATATTCTTTAAGTGCATGGATGACTGCATTCCTCTATGCAACATGCATTATGCAATTTAATATTTATGTAAGATACTTACCAATCAAGAATCATTGTTAGAAGGAAATGTAACTCAGAACACTTAGAAAGATGGGTGAATGCATTTCAATTTCCCATTAACTGTGGAAAACATATAAATAAATTGGTAAGTCCTACTGTCTGAGTTCTGTGATGGTAACTACCAGAGTCAGTTAGAACTGAATTGACTGGTAACCACGGTCTTCTAAAACTGGTTGCTAAAGTGTTCCAGTTTTCTAAAATCTTCCTACGATGATGCCTTAATTCCTCAATTTTCTGAGAGCCCATACAATTAAACGTATGTGTCTGTGCATGTATATATACATAGATATATGTGTATGTGTATGCATGTGTGTCATTCCTATACAGGATCCTGAAAATGCTTGTTGATGTTTGATCTCCACAAACACTTTTAAGCAGGCATAAGTGGAGCACGAGTCTTATGAGGAGAGGCTGAGGGAACTGGGATTGTTCAGTCTGGAGAAGAGGAGACTCAGGAGAGACCTTATCTCTCTCTACAACAGCCTGAAAGGAGGTTGTGGTGAGATGGGGGCCGGCCTCCTCTCCTGTGTAACCAGCAATGGGACAAGAGGGAATGGCCTCCAGTTGTGTCAGGGGAAGTTCAGGTTGGATATTAGGAAAAATTTCTTCTCTGAAAGAGTAGTGAAGCACTGGCACAGGCTGCCCAGGGTGGTGTCATCATCCTTGGAGGTGTTCAAGAGCCATACAGATGTGGCATGGGCATGGGTTAGTGGTCATGGTGGTGATGGGCTGATGGTTGAACTATATGACCTTAGTGGCCTTTTCCAAACTTAATGATTCTAAGTGCATTGTCTTAAACATAAATGTGGAACTATGCATGAACCATTTCTTTGCTTGAAATCAGCTTCTGTACTTAACCTGAAGTAAACTGAGTGCTTTAGCTCTCTGTTGACTAGTCAGACACTTAACCATCATGCCCTGAATGAGCCATAAATTATTTGCCAGCACTGATCGTGTTTTCCTGTACATCTTGCAGAATTCAGCAGTAAGCTGTTTCTCTGGAATCCGACCTAATTTCAAACCTTTGATATAAGCCTAATTTTGTTCTATCAAGCTTTTGCTAACCTGAAAATAAATTCAACCTATTCTTGTTTCATTCCTCACCAAAGCCCTAGAGGTCTTGGAAAATCCTGGATTTTCCTGAATTCCTCAGATTCCCATGAACTGAACTCTAATACTAACCCTAATCCAAACATAGAGCTTATGTATATTGCACCTGTTAATCCCAGCATGAGCTGCTGGAAAAAGTGGGATGTTTTATTTTGCCCCTACCAGTGTCAGTCCACATCCTCACCCTGTGTGCCCCTTGGATCCAGCAATCATCTATCTGACTCTCCAGCCCTCTTGAGCCCTGGGTTGCATCCATACTCCTACCCTAGTTTTAATCACAGCTCAGAGTTTAACCTGCAGTTGTGACTAGCACCTTCATCCTCTGTTAGCCTTCTAGATTAACCCTTTCTACCTGGACCTCTAGCTGCAACTCCAGCCTTCACTGCAAGGACCCATATCCTATGCTATTCTGATTTTCATGCCTCCTTTTTCTGAACCCAGTTCTTTATACCAAACCTAATACTAGCCTCAGAACTTTTACCCTTCTCTGTTCTGCTGCCACAAACCTTTCATAGTGCTGTCCTCCATCAGTTGTCCCATTTCTGTGAAAGCAAGTAATTAATAGATTTATCAAGGTCCTGCAGCATCTATGAGAAAAGCTGGAGTTACTGTGGAAGAGTGTTTAGAAGAATAGAGACAGTGATATGGGGGCCATGATGCAGTCAGGATTACAATTAGGGCTAAAATTTCTAGCAGTGCAGGGGCCAGTGAGTCACATTCACTTCTAGTCCCTGGAAGGGACCACGTTATGTAGGACCTTCTTGGAGAGCTGAGAGACTCACATAAGATCTGGGAAAGATACATCTAGAGGAGAATAATTAATATTCAAGTTAGGGCTTCAGAAGATACGAGCTGAAAGTTAGATCTTTTGACTGTTGTGTACTGCAAAGCCCAGTGCTGAGTACCCAATGACCCATGGTTAACTGGAGCACAAGTGGGGATCCAAAATCAATGATAAAGCCGGATTGGTAAGATTCAAGTAAAAGAGAAAGTCTGTTTTCCTTTATGGATTTTCCAAAGCCAGAAGGTTTATGAGGAAGAGTGCCAAAGGCACAGTGGGTTTTTTTATGATGAGTGGGGAGAAATGCAGGACATTGCTCTGTACTTATCCTAGAACTCAGATTGTGTGTTCTGAGTGGAAAAGACTGAACATTTTTGCTTTCTGCGTTTCCCAAGATCAGTGTATCTTAAAGCCAACTTCTGATCAAAGCTGATTTAGAAAGTGCATTAGGTTTAGAGTATGTGATGAGTGTGGGCCTGTGAGGGGGGATTGTATTGAATAAATGCTCAGGATTATCAAGTGGAGGGATCAATACTAGGTGCCGAACGTGGGTTTTCATTATTTATTAGCCACAAAGGAGATGTCATAGGTAGTTGAATCTTGTATTTCAGCAATGTTTATTTTAAAGGAGACTGGACATGCTCCTTTCCCCAAGGGAAAAACCTGCTGAATTCATGCAGAGGCACGAGGCATAGCCACAGCAGTGAGCTCTGGGTATGTGAGCTTGGAAGAACCCCGGGCTGCAGAGGACTGGGAGCATGCCAGTATCTCAGCAGGGAGGTAACCTTTGTGGCAGGCACCCAGGAAAAGCAGCAGGCTGGTTCAGGCTCTGGGCAGGGCTGTGTAGGATTGGAGCCAAAGCACTTGTTGTGACGTAATTAGCTTGAAAGAGGGATGCAGCTGCATAAACTTCACATTCACACTCATCCTGGAGAAGGAGCAAGCTCACATGACTGGGAGCCCTGCTGCTTTTGGAGACACAAAGCAATCCACCTTGAGATCCAGGAGGCAGCCTTCCCATATAGGAGGGCCCGTGCTACTCTTTTTGCCCATCTGCCTGCACACTCTTGCATGCCCTGTGGAAAGACATAGCAAAATGGTAATGTCAACAGCCACGAGAGCACTAGGCCTGTTTGTTTGCTTCGTCACAGCTCAAGTTGAACAGAGCTGGCTGGGGTGCAAGACCTACAGCAATAGCTGTCTGTCCTGGGCACACAGAAGGACAGCATGCAGGGCAAGGGCAGACAGCTGGGAGGCATAAAAATGGCGTAAACTCCCATATTGCTGACAGCAGAAATGAATACCAACTGAGGATGGGGGAGGGCCCTTTAAGGTACAGAGAAAAACATGACAGAAAGAAGGAGAAATATGAATTTTTAATAACATAATGGCTCTGGAGGAATTTCAGAAAGGCAAGCAACTCCATCATAGGTAAGGCAATGTGAATATCTGCCCACAACTCCCTATATGTAACTTATGCCAGACCGGCATCTTGAAGTCTACCACCCAGCCCAGCCATGCGCAGAGCTCTGTAGGACACGCTGAACTAGTCCAGACATAAAGAGGCAAACCAGCTCACCTCACTACATTCTGCATAGAGCAGAGGGTCACACTGCTGTATAACAGCTCTCTTTTATATATATATATATATATATAAAACTTTAAAAATCTCTATTGAATCAGTCTCACCATATTGTTTAGAAGAAAATATGTGCTATTTGCCTGCACTCTTCTTAGAGATGGTTATTAACCGNTATATATATATATATATATATATAAATATATACACACACACATAAACTGACTATTGGCAGAGACTAAGACAAATTATTCCAGATTTGTAATTGGCACTACTCTGTGTTAATTCTGTGCTCTGTGAAAGACTAGCCTTGCTGTGCTTCATTAGAAACAGCATTAAGGGGAGCACAATTCATTTGGATACTTATTCAATTAAAATTATACCATTTTTTCACTATTCTTTATTTAACATTTACTTGCAGAAAGTGATGCTTTCACAAATACTTGGTGATTTTATTGGTACTGTTTCCCTTATTTTTAGTGACTGTCTCTGCTTATGGAGGACATGGAGAATTATTTCAAAAAATATATGCCTATATTGCCTTCATTTTATCTCATGGAGAAGCTTCTTGTTTTCACACTAACAGTGAAAAAAAAGAGAGAGAGAGAGTGCTTGGGGCTCTTTGGCAGGAAAATGAATTATAGAATCGTTAAGTTTGGAAAAGCCACTAAGTTCACCTAGTCCAACCATAACCCCACTCCCACCATGCCCACTAACCCATGTCCCTCAGTGCCACATCCATACAGTTCTTGAATACCTCCAGGAACTGTGACTCCACCACCTCCCTGGACAGCATGTGCTAGTGCATCACCACTCTTTCTGAGAAGAAATTTTCCCTAATATCCAACCCAAACCTCCCCTGGCACAACTTCAGGCCATTCCTTCTTGTTCTACCACTAGCTACGCAGGAGAAGAGGCCAAACTCCATCTCACCACAGCCTCCTTTCAGAGAGTTTTAGAGAGCAATAAGGTCTCACCTGAGCCTCCTCTTTTCCGGATTGAACAATTCCAGTTCCCTCAACTGCTCCCCATAAGACTCACATTCCAATGTGTATACAATTTTTAAAAATCTTAAGCAAGGGAAATATTGAATGAATCTCTCTCTGATTCCCTGTACTGCAGGGTGGAAGACAGACATGCCAATGCACTTGCTTCATGAGTTGAAGGAGTTCTTGCCGCTGCACTTCTGAGATCAATGTATAAATGCATTCACAAATTTAAATGCACTCACCTTAAGTGCTCATAGGAGTCACAAAAACAGACATGTTGAGATTTACAAGTATTCAAAGTTGAACCTTTAATGTACTGCCTAACCTACGCTCTTCACAAGCATATTTGCATGCAAGAACTTTACTTCTATTAGTGCATATAAGAGGAACAGATAGTTTGTGGATTTTCACATACAGATAATGAATATAAACTAGTTTTCAAGTCAGTGCTAGATACTAATACTGAATTATTGTCCTTAGACTTAGTTGTAAATGTACCATTCTTATGCATATAGCCATATCATCTCTGCTTTTTCAAGAATATATTATGATAGGAATCCCCTCAAAAGCAAAGAGCACAAAGGTCTCCTATGGTGCCTTTGAAGCTCTTCCCCATAGGAGTTTGTCTTCAAAGCCTGCCGGAGCTCCAACATTCCTACACTGCAGCTTCGTTTTTGAAGTTCTCCAGGAAGCTTTGCTGCTGTGTGGCCTAGGACACTTCTGCTATTTGTTTTTATTTCTCTTGTTCATAAAAAAATAAACCATGAAACCCAAATAATCCACTTATTGGCTACCACAAGAGGGTGCAGTTGCATTTTGTTAAGTCTGGAGCCGACCGCAAATAACAAATGGGTGACTGCAGCAGCTGCCCGGCTGCCTACAGAAATGACTAATAAAAGCAATCATAGAAAAAATAAATCTCCTCGAGAACAGCAAAAGGCAAGGAAAGTTGTATTGAAACACCGTGAATGTATTAATAAACAACATTTGTTTGTCAGGTGATGTTGGCTTAAAAAAAACTAATACACTTAAAGTACCTCTGAAATCATTTGTATTTTGTTTTCTCCAACCGAGTGAAGACTCACAAGTGCTCCAAATTGAAGCACTCAGCTGTGAAATGCACTCATCCTTTTTAATTGGACTTCACAGTCATTGTCATGAACATCACAAAACAAGTAGAGCATTTTCTGCATTTACCAGCATGCGTCTGCAGTGACCATGGGCTTCAACAGCTGGATGTGATGAAGCCCAGAATTGTAAGGATTGTCTTTCATGTCTGATTAGCAAGGCTTGTTTACGTTACAATGGCTCCTGGAATGAAAGCACCCAACAGACTCGCCATGGGGACTAGAAGCCCAGTTTGAAAACACTGCACACAAAGAACAAAAGAAATGATGCATGCCTGCAAGAACCAGACAAGTGATTGTACAATATAGCTGATACATGATCCATGTGTCGACAGGCGGTTGTCGACAAATACCAGGCAGATTCCTGATCTGGTTTGTTGCTCTGCTCTTTGGGCCTGCCATTCCCTTCAGCCTACACCACCCAAAGCCAGGGACTCCCCAACTCTTAGTGTGTTCTGATCTGCACGGGATGCTTGGGTCAGGATTCACACATGGATGAAATCTGAGTGGTGATGATATTCAGAGCTAAACTGGCTGCTCTGATGGTCACTTCTGTTTTTAAGCTCAGCGAGTTATCTGTTTATTACCCTAGGCAAAGCATGTGATTAACTTGGGTTGTGGGAAACAACAGGCCTTGTCCTCTGCATACCACTGCCAGGACAAAGCCTGCCTTGATACAGAAGCCAGGGCAAACTTTGCCACATTTAGCAGAGAAGTTGTCCTGAAATACAGATATTGAGGTGGCTGCCAATTCTAGAAAGCCAAAGGCTTTCTCTTCGAATTTGCCGCCTCCAGGTGCCAACAGGGACTCAAGGCTATGCGATGGCCTGGCAGGTTATCTAACTACCACTGACCTAAGACTTCAGGAAGAGCACCCCATACCTCACCCTTTGCTTTAAAAAAGTTTTGTGTCCCTTTTTTTAGAACTGAACATAGCAGTACATTTCTGAGTAACAAATAACAAAGAATTTTTCTAAAAACTTCATAGAAGCATCATAGAATGGTTTGTGTTGGAAGGAACATTTAAGATTATCTGGTTCCAACCCCCCTGCTATAGGCAGGGACACATCCCTGTAGACCAGGTTACTCACAGCCCCATCCAGCCTGGCCTTAAATGCTTCCAGGGAGGGGGCATCCACAACCTCACTGGGCAGCCTGTTCCAGTGTTTCATCACTCTCACAGTAAAGAATTTCTTCCTAATATCTACTCTAAACCTACCCTCTTCCAGTTTAAAGGCATTTCCCCTTGTCCCGTTGCTGCATGCCTTTAAAAAAAGTGCTTTTCCAGCTTTTCTGTAGGCCCCCTTCAGATACTGGAAGGCCGCTAATAAGGTCCTCTTGGACCTTTCTCCAAGCTGAAGAGCCCCAGTTCTCTCAGCCTCTCCCCGTAGGGAAAGTGCTATAGCCAATCAGAGGATCATCTTTGTGGCACTCCTCTGGACTCAGTCCAACAGCTCAATGTCCCTCTTGAGTTGGGGACCCCGAACGGCGTCTCGTGAGAGTGGAGTAGGGGGGCAGAATCACCTCCCTTGACCTACTGGTCATCCTTCTCTTGATACAGTTGGCCTCCTGGGCTGCAAGTGCATATTGCCGGCTCATGTTGAGACTTTCGTCAATCGATACCCCAAAATCCTTTTCCTCGGGGCTCCTCTCAAGCCATTCTCTGCCCAGCCTGTATTTATGCTTGGGATTGCCCTGACACAGGTGCAGGACCTTGCACTTGGCCTCACTGAACTTTATGAACTTGGAATGGGCCCACCCCTCAAGCCTGTCCAGCTCCATCTGGATGGCATCCCTTCCTTCTAGCGTGTTAACCGCACCACTCTGCTTGGTGTCATCTGCAAACTTGCTGAGGGTGCACTCAATCCCACGAGTGGTATCCCAAATTTAGCTTTATGTATGCTTAGCTTTAGCTAAAAGTACGTTTCTAAAGCTAAAAGCTGAAGCTTTTGCTTTGTAGACTTTCATTTTTTTTCAAAAGCAACAGTCAGTTTTTTAAAAAGTTCACAGTTGTGAAATCTCAAGTGTAGTTTTTCATTTCAAAGGCCTTAGTTTTCCACAAGCCTTCTACTTTTTTTGAAGGTCTCTGTGAAACATCGTAGTTTAAATGTGTTGAAATGTATCAAGCCATGCCACATGGATTTCATCACGTTATGTTCACCGTCTATGAAATATATTTACCTTTATACTAGTGTAAAATATGGAGATGATATAAAATTCTCATTGCCAGGTTGGAGTATTCCTAATGTTCTCTGGGGAGAATATTTTCAAATGTGCATGGTTCTGGCTTGACTTCTTCTCTTTATTGCTGCTCCAGAATTTTCTGTTCATATTTTTTAGTAGAAAAGTGGTTTCTGCAATATTTTTTTTTCCCACAGGAAAAGGCTGGTTATGCCAAAACAATGTAATGTCTCTGTGGGAAAATAAAAGAGAATCCAAAATGTTTTGAATTGTCCAAGCAAATCAAAATGTTTTGCTTCAGGATGGTTTGTCATTACTCATCAGGAGTTTGTCATGGTTTAGGCCCCTCATTTCCCCTGTCATCTGGGGTCCCTGGATGGATTATATTTTCCATAAAGAACAATAGAGTCCCTTCTAGCTGTGTTAGGATGATCCATCAAAGATGCCCCAAGCCCACATTTCAAAACCCAAATATTTTTGAGCTTTCCATGTCTTATTATTCTTCCCAATTATTAGAAAACAAAAGCAAATATATGGGACAGTGTGGAACAGAGAGTCTGATTTTCATACACTCTGTTTTCAAAGAGCTAGGAATAGGATAAGCAAATTCCTGTGCTTTGGAAAATCCCTTTTTAACCAAAAGGGAAAGGAAAAACAGAAGGAAGCAACATTAATGTAACCTTTAATGCTACGTGCTTTTGAGTTAGTATTTCTCTTATTTTCTTTAACAGTATTTGTCTCCATGTTATTAATTTTGTCCCATTATGAGAATGACAGATGCATTCTTTTATCGTGTAATTACAGTTTATTCTGTGAACAATGAAATATCTGTTACATGACATTATTTGGCTGCTACAGACTATTTAAAGAAACATAGGGACTAAAAGGAAATAGTCAAGTAAGATATTATTTTTTAAAAAATTGAAGATTTTTATATTCCCATCACAGTTTTGCAGTTCCCCAAACCAACAGGATCAATTAATGATGTACTTAAGGGAAATAAAGGAATACCTGTCAGCTCCATTTTTTAAGAGTAACTCAAAATTCAGAGAAGCACATGTTGATACAAGCTTCTCCATTCAAAAAAAAAAAAAAATTAAAATTTGGCATTTTTATAGCTTTCAGTTCTAAGTTCACGGTACATAGAGAGTTTTCTGCTGAATGTAGCAGTTTTTTCCTGCCTTTTGAAGAATATAAACATTAGAAGTTCCAAAAAGCTATGATGTATCCCCAGCATAAACATTTGTGCAGGGGGCTCGGGCTGGGTTTTGCTCTGCTTGTTTCCCCACTTGAGAGCCAGCTCTTAAGAAGCATGCTGATGACAGAGCAGGACAAAGAAGCAGCCTGCAGAACAAGAGAAGAGCAACATGGAAGCAGAGCCTTCCTCATTTATTCATCCTTGTATTTTTCTGTTCTTTTTAAGCCAGGCGTGGAGAAGGGAAAGGCCACTGATACTTTCCCACAATGATTGTTGCATGGTGGGAGGTCCATCCCAGCTGTACATTTCTACCTAATTGCAAAGAAATGCTGGCTTCGCCTTTGAAGCCTAGGAGTGGAGCATCTCCAGGCTGCTTGGCAAGCAGGGCTTGTGGGAGGATATGCAGATAGTTTGGGGAGAACTCAGCTTAGATGAGCTAAGCCCCTACATGCAAAGTGAGGCTGTGCAGAGACTTACTCACCACCAGGTCAAATGTGGGTGTATTATTAAGAGATACCACAAAAGGCATATCCTTGACATCAGCTTGGGAGACTTTCTAAATCTCAAATGACTGCTCCCAGTCCAGAGGCCGAGGTGCTTCTCTGTAGATTCGCTGGCAAAGTTACTTTCTTTTAACACGAGAGAACAGCAGATTTCACAGTGCAAGTGTCTCAGTAGTGAAGCAGATGATTGCCAAGAACAACCTCAGAACAAGAAGTTGAAGAAGTTGAAGAACTCTTACCAGTAATATTTAAAAGCATTATCTAGTGGCAAGGCTGCTTTCAATAAGTCCAGGCTTCTTCCACCTCTTACTATGCAGGTTTTTTTTTTTTTTTACATTTTAACAGTGAGTTTTCCACAAGTGCCTCTTCTCCAGCTTTTGTTACCTGGGCTGGCTCACTCCTGACACTCTTTCACCCTTAGGGAAGAAAAAAAAAGGCTGCAGCTGCTTCAGCAGAGCTGAGCAGGTAGGAAGAAAGGAACAAAGGGGTATTTATCTGAAGCAAGGCTAGAAAAGATCCATGCAGGGCCAAGAGACACGCATCAGGAAATCATAGCCATTGTTTTCTTCCTCCTTCCCACCACTGCTGTCTCTTCTAGATTACTGCAATCGCACTGGGGTTTTCTAAACTCTGAACTGTAGGAAAATTCAGAAAGTTCTGGCTGCAGCTGAGGTTAAGTAAGGTGACATCGGTCCCCTCCACATGTGGTAACCTCTTTCCTCAAAGCAGTGAGCACAACCATATATATGCCCTTCTCTAGCAAAGTTGTACCAGCCAAATCTCAGCTTTTAGAAAACTGTTAGGAGACTCAAACTGGCTGTGATCATGTTGGCAGAACTGTAAAAATACAGGAAAAAAATGATCGTTGCAGTTATGCTGACAGACCTGAGGGGACTGCAACCTCCAGCTGAAGGAACAATGATGAGAAAACAGAAGATTGAGGATAAACAACAAAGATTGCAGGGCTTGCCAAGAAAAGAAACAATGCACCCGACGGCTGCCCAATTTTCTGAGATCTCTAGATGGTACACAACGTTTGTGCTCACCTGTAATGCTGAACATGACAATGAGCAGCCCCATCCTGATCAAAGCTCCACTCTAAGGATTTGTCTGGCATCCTGGACTGTGGAATGATTTTGTTCCTGGAACTATTCCCAAATTAATAAACATCAACACATTCATCTAAATGAAGAGGGAAGGCTTTCTGGTGCCCAAACAATTATCCTCAAAACACTAGGGCCATAATAACAACCTAGCGTGGAAAATTCAGATCTACTAGGGATTAACACACAACAAAGGGCACTGGCACAGGCCTGAAGAAGTTGTCCATCTTCAGTCAGGGGGGGAGCTCAGAGGAACTGACCACACTAAGAGCAGGGGAAGTACCAGCCAGCTATGAGGAGGAGAAGAAAACAGGAATACAGCAGGGATGATAGGATGGTGGGGGAGAGGCTCCTTAGGAAAGCTGGTCCAAAGGGCTATAATAAGACGATGTGCATAATTGCTATGCCTTTGTAAAAAGGAATTCTGCTCCACTTCAGTTATGAAGTCACCTATAAAAGCTCTGTGATAGCATGTATATTCAACAGCTAAAAGTCAGTGTGTGCTGGGAAATAAGTGAATTTGGAGTGGAATCCCCCAACTGCTCTCTCTAAATGTTGTATTCACTTGGATTTTGCATCTGATAATATTAAGAGTTTCTTCCACAGTACTATCTTAGGCAGTCAGCACAATGTACAACAATAACTTAGCAAGTATAACCAATACGTAGATGTGCAAATCTCTCAAAGTCAGCAGAAACTGTTCCGTTACACAGGCTGGTAAGTGAAGTGAGAAGTCTCTTAAAGGCTCTGAATGACTCAAGCACTGATGTCAAAACCAAAAGTAGTTCAGGTCAGCTTTAACACGTATTTCTTTTTCTCTTGCTGTTTGTTCCTTTCCCTTCTGAGCAAGAGTGCGCGACCTGCTTTGTGAGGAAGAGAGTGTAAGTTCCAAATCCCTCAGAAGAGAACAGTGGTTCAAGAAATGCATTACATTTTTCTTCACGTCTACAA
This sequence comes from Pavo muticus, assembly GCA_016647715.1. Lineage (NCBI taxonomy): Eukaryota > Metazoa > Chordata > Aves > Galliformes > Phasianidae > Pavo > Pavo muticus. The sequence goes on along the minus strand of JACDJE010000023.1, from coordinate 1,526,990 downwards.
TTTCACAGGCTTCAGATTTTTCAAATGTGAAACTTAAATGAAAGATCTGGATCTCTGCAGCTTTCATGCAGGAACCAAGGATACAGGATCTGTAGCTGCAGCCAAAGAAGGGCTGAGTGTTAAGTGTTCACCATACATAACACTGCCCTTGAAATAAAAGCAGTAGTTATTTTAAGTAACCATAAACAATACTCATGTGCAATTCAAAGCAGATCGGATATAAAGAGATAAAGATTAGAGTACAGCAATACGGCTTTCATTATACAATGTAATCCAGCGTGTCTGATATAAGTGAATGTGACACAAATGTAAATAGCAACAGGTTTAGAAGCGTGGCATTTTCCAAGATAGAGTATAACATGCATTCAGAAGTAACTTTAAATGATTTCCCAAGTAATGTTTGAATCAATGTTGTGTTATGTTTTTTTCTAAAGCCTCCACACACTTGCTAAAAGCATAACATGTGCAAGTAGTTAGTCATGTTTCACAAGATCACAGGGAAATGCTATTTGCATTTGAGTAAGAATGGAATACTTAACCTTTCAGATAGAAGTGAGTACCAAACACACGGATCCTGGCCGTCTGGGGGAGTAAGAATCATTTTATGGCAAAAGAGGGCATTTCTGAAGAAAACCTATAGAAGCTTAACATAAAGTTTACAGAGAATTCTTGCTTCAGAATAAGAAAAAATGACAGATCCACCACCCGGTGAATTAACACTGCTTCTTCACTGAACTACTGCATTCATACGTAATTTGAATTATACGCAAGTAAAACGTTTGACTTTTAAAAATCAGTGCTCTTATTAATAGCTTCAGTCAAAGAAATCAATATGACAAAACAAAAATATTTATCAAAGCACTTAAAAATAAGCATGTAACAAATACCAACCCATTCCAAGAAGAACTGCTTTTCATAATTTGATCGCACAGTACAATAAGCAATGGGAACTTAGCCCATGAATTTTGGAAGATGCTTCTATAAGAGGCCAATATTTTCCACACTTTTGAAAATAAGATGAGGCCTTGACTACCACTTATTTCTCAAAATGAAAGGATGAATGTAGGCAAAGGTATCTTTATAAGTAGTTTGCAGGGGGCCATGAACCATTCCACTACTTTATTTTTTATTCTGATTTAGTGGAAAACAATCCCACAGATTATTTTCAAGAATGTCTCAATGCTTCCAAGTTTCTACATGCCTACAATGTGTACCATACGTTAACCGTCAGCACACACTATTAAAGCCCTTCAGAAAACCCCTGCCCACCTCCTGCAAAATCTCAGGATACAAGTCCTGTGTTCCTCAGTCACAAATCTGCGCACCCACATCGGTGCCTGAAATATCCCAGACTGCTCTCCTACACCTCTATTCCTGTTCCTTCCTTCTTTCTGCTCTTATACCTGTGTTCCTACTAAAAATACTTCCTTTGGCATAGTAAGTTCTTTATCCTACCAATCACTGGGTAATTTGAACCAAAAAACAAAAGTGCATTTAGAACTGTGTAAATAGAAATGATCACCTTCTTCAGGAATCAATTCAAATACGTCACAATTTTCACAGCCTACGTTTAGGATATTACACACAATCTTTGTGATTATGTTAATGCCAACCTTAATAGCAGCATTTTTCCTGGAATACCAGAAACGCAGTGCAGCTGATGAGTTCACAGACACTGGTCCTGCCTGAAGCACTGGTCAGGAAATGGTACCCAGCACCTGATAGCAGCAAACCACAGCAGCAGCATCTCACACTGTATTCCACACATGCTACAGCAGATGAGTGCAGCTCCTCCTTCCTTGTCCTGTGCAAAGTCAAAAACATTAATTTAAACCAGAACAATAAAAAGGCGGTGAAATTCCCAAAAGCAGACACTGGCCTTAGCTGACTCTCAGCTGAGATTGGTGCCAGCTACATTTGCTCCCTTGAATGAACAGTAAGGGGCTAAGCCCAACCTTTATGGCTTATGGCACATACAGCACTGCAGCAGATTTTAGAGCCCACTCAGTAGCAGCAGAGCAGTAGCATAACAGGGCTCTACCTAGGTGAAATGTGGCAACAGGCTGCAGGCTGACTCACAGGCAGAAGGTGGCAATGACAATCCCAAGTCCGCTTCAGCACAGAAATAAAGGCAGTGAGCGATCAGCAGCTTGATAGGTTTAAATCACCTGTTTGACATGACCTTATAAAAACAAGGAAGGCTGAGACTGTCAGGAACAAGTGCAAGACAATTTAAGAAGTGGCCAGCTTTTCCACTGCAGTGAANAAAAAAAAAAAAAAAAAGAATACTTTCCATTTACTGGTAGTTTTGCAGCTCAATGCTTGGGGGATTTTTTTAAAGAAACTGGACAAATCTTTAGAAATCTTCTGACAAAACATTTATTTTTGTCCTCATCAATTTGCTTACCCTGGAAGAAACTAGAATTGAAACAAGTTTTTCAAAATTAACTGTTTCATTAAAAGATGCGCTCTTTTAAGTGCATTGTCCAATTGATATTTATAATTTAGAACTGCAGATGGTGAAGCAAAGGGACATGCAAAAAAAAAGTAATGCTAATTAGTAATGCTAATCGAATCCTACACATTGACAGGAGAAATCATAGGGCTGAAGGAAACCAGAGAGGGAGGCAGGGGGAAAATCCTGATCCCTGCACTACCGGCACCATACCAGATCAATGGAACTGCAGAGATTTCTGAAATTTCTTCCTGAAACCAGTGTCAAAGCTGTTACCTTAGTGCTTCTCCAGCCAGCAAGTTCTGAGAAGAAGGAGCCCTGAAAAATGAGCAGCTGATAGGAGTGGTGTCCTGCCGTGTAAATCTCAAGGCTGGAGTTGAAATTGTTGCTTTTCCTTCACAAGCCCCATACTCTGGTACTTCTCAGAGCACATATCCCAGCAATAGGCTTCTTCTGACTTCCAAATTAAAGATACCAAAGTTGGCCTCCTCTCTTTTATGTGTCTGTCTGCTATTTAGCTCTGTAAGTCAACCGTGTCATGGACTGGTAATAATAAGGCAAAAGGGCCTCTTGCAATAAAGAGGAGAAGGGTATAACTTCAGGAAGGTACTTTGCAGGTTACATTCCTTGTTATGAAAAGGTACACTCTCTTCAACAGTGTTTCCTGTCCTGAGCAGTTCCACTTGGGTCAGTGGGACAGCGGTGCAGGCTGCATGATCAGCTGTTGCTGGATAGAAGGGGGTCACCTGGTAAAGGCAAGTGAAAAAAAAATATCTAGTGGCTGCTGAAAAAAGGCACACAAGAAGGCTGAGTGAAACCAGGGGGTGTTCTGTGGTGTAATACACAAACGGATTTGTAGTTTTCAGATGAAATTGAATATATATCTCCAAAGTGTACTATTAAGTATTATAATATGAGATAATTGCTCAAAGCATTTTCATAGATTTCTATTCTTGAAATGTTGATTAAACAATTTGGAAGGGCCTCTTAAGTTGTCTATAAATACCAAACCAAGTCAGCAAAATATTCTTTAAGTGCATGGATGACTGCATTCCTCTATGCAACATGCATTATGCAATTTAATATTTATGTAAGATACTTACCAATCAAGAATCATTGTTAGAAGGAAATGTAACTCAGAACACTTAGAAAGATGGGTGAATGCATTTCAATTTCCCATTAACTGTGGAAAACATATAAATAAATTGGTAAGTCCTACTGTCTGAGTTCTGTGATGGTAACTACCAGAGTCAGTTAGAACTGAATTGACTGGTAACCACGGTCTTCTAAAACTGGTTGCTAAAGTGTTCCAGTTTTCTAAAATCTTCCTACGATGATGCCTTAATTCCTCAATTTTCTGAGAGCCCATACAATTAAACGTATGTGTCTGTGCATGTATATATACATAGATATATGTGTATGTGTATGCATGTGTGTCATTCCTATACAGGATCCTGAAAATGCTTGTTGATGTTTGATCTCCACAAACACTTTTAAGCAGGCATAAGTGGAGCACGAGTCTTATGAGGAGAGGCTGAGGGAACTGGGATTGTTCAGTCTGGAGAAGAGGAGACTCAGGAGAGACCTTATCTCTCTCTACAACAGCCTGAAAGGAGGTTGTGGTGAGATGGGGGCCGGCCTCCTCTCCTGTGTAACTAGCAATGGGACAAGAGGGAATGGCCTCCAGTTGTGTCAGGGGAAGTTCAGGTTGGATATTAGGAAAAATTTCTTCTCTGAAAGAGTAGTGAAGCACTGGCACAGGCTGCCCAGGGTGGTGTCATCATCCTTGGAGGTGTTCAAGAGCCATACAGATGTGGCATGGGCATGGGTTAGTGGTCATGGTGGTGATGGGCTGATGGTTGAACTATATGACCTTAGTGGCCTTTTCCAAACTTAATGATTCTAAGTGCATTGTCTTAAACATAAATGTGGAACTATGCATGAACCATTTCTTTGCTTGAAATCAGCTTCTGTACTTAACCTGAAGTAAACTGAGTGCTTTAGCTCTCTGTTGACTAGTCAGACACTTAACCATCATGCCCTGAATGAGCCATAAATTATTTGCCAGCACTGATCGTGTTTTCCTGTACATCTTGCAGAATTCAGCAGTAAGCTGTTTCTCTGGAATCCGACCTAATTTCAAACCTTTGATATAAGCCTAATTTTGTTCTATCAAGCTTTTGCTAACCTGAAAATAAATTCAACCTATTCTTGTTTCATTCCTCACCAAAGCCCTAGAGGTCTTGGAAAATCCTGGATTTTCCTGAATTCCTCAGATTCCCATGAACTGAACTCTAATACTAACCCTAATCCAAACATAGAGCTTATGTATATTGCACCTGTTAATCCCAGCATGAGCTGCTGGAAAAAGTGGGATGTTTTATTTTGCCCCTACCAGTGTCAGTCCACATCCTCACCCTGTGTGCCCCTTGGATCCAGCAATCATCTATCTGACTCTCCAGCCCTCTTGAGCCCTGGGTTGCATCCATACTCCTACCCTAGTTTTAATCACAGCTCAGAGTTTAACCTGCAGTTGTGACTAGCACCTTCATCCTCTGTTAGCCTTCTAGATTAACCCTTTCTACCTGGACCTCTAGCTGCAACTCCAGCCTTCACTGCAAGGACCCATATCCTATGCTATTCTGATTTTCATGCCTCCTTTTTCTGAACCCAGTTCTTTATACCAAACCTAATACTAGCCTCAGAACTTTTACCCTTCTCTGTTCTGCTGCCACAAACCTTTCATAGTGCTGTCCTCCATCAGTTGTCCCATTTCTGTGAAAGCAAGTAATTAATAGATTTATCAAGGTCCTGCAGCATCTATGAGAAAAGCTGGAGTTACTGTGGAAGAGTGTTTAGAAGAATAGAGACAGTGATATGGGGGCCATGATGCAGTCAGGATTACAATTAGGGCTAAAATTTCTAGCAGTGCAGGGGCCAGTGAGTCACATTCACTTCTAGTCCCTGGAAGGGACCACGTTATGTAGGACCTTCTTGGAGAGCTGAGAGACTCACATAAGATCTGGGAAAGATACATCTAGAGGAGAATAATTAATATTCAAGTTAGGGCTTCAGAAGATACGAGCTGAAAGTTAGATCTTTTGACTGTTGTGTACTGCAAAGCCCAGTGCTGAGTACCCAATGACCCATGGTTAACTGGAGCACAAGTGGGGATCCAAAATCAATGATAAAGCCGGATTGGTAAGATTCAAGTAAAAGAGAAAGTCTGTTTTCCTTTATGGATTTTCCAAAGCCAGAAGGTTTATGAGGAAGAGTGCCAAAGGCACAGTGGGTTTTTTTATGATGAGTGGGGAGAAATGCAGGACATTGCTCTGTACTTATCCTAGAACTCAGATTGTGTGTTCTGAGTGGAAAAGACTGAACATTTTTGCTTTCTGCGTTTCCCAAGATCAGTGTATCTTAAAGCCAACTTCTGATCAAAGCTGATTTAGAAAGTGCATTAGGTTTAGAGTATGTGATGAGTGTGGGCCTGTGAGGGGGGATTGTATTGAATAAATGCTCAGGATTATCAAGTGGAGGGATCTATACTAGGTGCCGAACGTGGGTTTTCATTATTTATTAGCCACAAAGGAGATGTCATAGGTAGTTGAATCTTGTATTTCAGCAATGTTTATTTTAAAGGAGACTGGACATGCTCCTTTCCCCAAGGGAAAAACCTGCTGAATTCATGCAGAGGCACGAGGCATAGCCACAGCAGTGAGCTCTGGGTATGTGAGCTTGGAAGAACCCCGGGCTGCAGAGGACTGGGAGCATGCCAGTATCTCAGCAGGGAGGTAACCTTTGTGGCAGGCACCCAGGAAAAGCAGCAGGCTGGTTCAGGCTCTGGGCAGGGCTGTGTAGGATTGGAGCCAAAGCACTTGTTGTGACGTAATTAGCTTGAAAGAGGGATGCAGCTGCATAAACTTCACATTCACACTCATCCTGGAGAAGGAGCAAGCTCACATGACTGGGAGCCCTGCTGCTTTTGGAGACACAAAGCAATCCACCTTGAGATCCAGGAGGCAGCCTTCCCATATAGGAGGGCCCGTGCTACTCTTTTTGCCCATCTGCCTGCACACTCTTGCATGCCCTGTGGAAAGACATAGCAAAATGGTAATGTCAACAGCCACGAGAGCACTAGGCCTGTTTGTTTGCTTCGTCACAGCTCAAGTTGAACAGAGCTGGCTGGGGTGCAAGACCTACAGCAATAGCTGTCTGTCCTGGGCACACAGAAGGACAGCATGCAGGGCAAGGGCAGACAGCTGGGAGGCATAAAAATGGCGTAAACTCCCATATTGCTGACAGCAGAAATGAATACCAACTGAGGATGGGGGAGGGCCCTTTAAGGTACAGAGAAAAACATGACAGAAAGAAGGAGAAATATGAATTTTTAATAACATAATGGCTCTGGAGGAATTTCAGAAAGGCAAGCAACTCCATCATAGGTAAGGCAATGTGAATATCTGCCCACAACTCCCTATATGTAACTTATGCCAGACCGGCATCTTGAAGTCTACCACCCAGCCCAGCCATGCGCAGAGCTCTGTAGGACACGCTGAACTAGTCCAGACATAAAGAGGCAAACCAGCTCACCTCACTACATTCTGCATAGAGCAGAGGGTCACACTGCTGTATAACAGCTCTCTTTTATATATATATATATATATNTTTTTTTACATTTTAACAGTGAGTTTTCCACAAGTGCCTCTTCTCCAGCTTTTGTTACCTGGGCTGGCTCACTCCTGACACTCTTTCACCCTTAGGGAAGAAAAAAAAAGGCTGCAGCTGCTTCAGCAGAGCTGAGCAGGTAGGAAGAAAGGAACAAAGGGGTATTTATCTGAAGCAAGGCTAGAAAAGATCCATGCAGGGCCAAGAGACACGCATCAGGAAATCATAGCCATTGTTTTCTTCCTCCTTCCCACCACTGCTGTCTCTTCTAGATTACTGCAATCGCACTGGGGTTTTCTAAACTCTGAACTGTAGGAAAATTCAGAAAGTTCTGGCTGCAGCTGAGGTTAAGTAAGGTGACATCGGTCCCCTCCACATGTGGTAACCTCTTTCCTCAAAGCAGTGAGCACAACCATATATATGCCCTTCTCTAGCAAAGTTGTACCAGCCAAATCTCAGCTTTTAGAAAACTGTTAGGAGACTCAAACTGGCTGTGATCTTGTTGGCAGAACTGTAAAAATACAGGAAAAAAATGATCGTTGCAGTTATGCTGACAGACCTGAGGGGACTGCAACCTCCAGCTGAAGGAACAATGATGAGAAAACAGAAGATTGAGGATAAACAACAAAGATTGCAGGGCTTGCCAAGAAAAGAAACAATGCACCCGACGGCTGCCCAATTTTCTGAGATCTCTAGATGGTACACAACGTTTGTGCTCACCTGTAATGCTGAACATGACATTGAGCAGCCCCATCCTGATCAAAGCTCCACTCTAAGGATTTGTCTGGCATCCTGGACTGTGGAATGATTTTGTTCCTGGAACTATTCCCAAATTAATAAACATCAACACATTCATCTAAATGAAGAGGGAAGGCTTTCTGGTGCCCAAACAATTATCCTCAAAACACTAGGGCCATAATAACAACCTAGCGTGGAAAATTCAGATCTACTAGGGATTAACACACAACAAAGGGCACTGGCACAGGCCTGAAGAAGTTGTCCATCTTCAGTCAGGGGGGGAGCTCAGAGGAACTGACCACACTAAGAGCAGGGGAAGTACCAGCCAGCTATGAGGAGGAGAAGAAAACAGGAATACAGCAGGGATGATAGGATGGTGGGGGAGAGGCTCCTTAGGAAAGCTGGTCCAAAGGGCTATAATAAGACGATGTGCATAATTGCTATGCCTTTGTAAAAAGGAATTCTGCTCCACTTCAGTTATGAAGTCACCTATAAAAGCTCTGTGATAGCATGTATATTCAACAGCTAAAAGTCAGTGTGTGCTGGGAAATAAGTGAATTTGGAGTGGAATCCCCCAACTGCTCTCTCTAAATGTTGTATTCACTTGGATTTTGCATCTGATAATATTAAGAGTTTCTTCCACAGTACTATCTTAGGCAGTCAGCACAATGTACAACAATAACTTAGCAAGTATAACCAATACGTAGATGTGCAAATCTCTCAAAGTCAGCAGAAACTGTTCCGTTACACAGGCTGGTAAGTGAAGTGAGAAGTCTCTTAAAGGCTCTGAATGACTCAAGCACTGATGTCAAAACCAAAAGTAGTTCAGGTCAGCTTTAACACGTATTTCTTTTTCTCTTGCTGTTTGTTCCTTTCCCTTCTGAGCAAGAGTGCGCGACCTGCTTTGTGAGGAAGAGAGTGTAAGTTCCAAATCCCTCAGAAGAGAACAGTGGTTCAAGAAATGCATTACATTTTTCTTCACGTCTACAATTTCACAGGCTTCAGATTTTTCAAATGTGAAACTTAAATGAAAGATCTGGATCTCTGCAGCTTTCATGCAGGAACCAAGGATACAGGATCTGTAGCTGCAGCCAAAGAAGGGCTGAGTGTTAAGTGTTCACCATACATAACACTGCCCTTGAAATAAAAGCAGTAGTTATTTTAAGTAACCATAAACAATACTCATGTGCAATTCAAAGCAGATCGGATATAAAGAGATAAAGATTAGAGTACAGCAATACGGCTTTCATTATACAATGTAATCCAGCGTGTCTGATATAAGTGTATGTGACACAAATGTAAATAGCAACAGGTTTAGAAGCGTGGCATTTTCCAAGATAGAGTATAACATGCATTCAGAAGTAACTTTAAATGATTTCCCAAGTAATGTTTGAATCAATGTTGTGTTATGTTTTTTTCTAAAGCCTCCACACACTTGCTAAAAGCATAACATGTGCAAGTAGTTAGTCATGTTTCACAAGATCACAGGGAAATGCTATTTGCATTTGAGTAAGAATGGAATACTTAACCTTTCAGATAGAAGTGAGTACCAAACACACGGATCCTGGCCGTCTGGGGGAGTAAGAATCATTTTATGGCAAAAGAGGGCATTTCTGAAGAAAACCTATAGAAGCTTAACATAAAGTTTACAGAGAATTCTTGCTTCAGAATAAGAAAAAATGACAGATCCACCACCCGGTGAATTAACACTGCTTCTTCACTGAACTACTGCATTCATACGTAATTTGAATTATACGCAAGTAAAACGTTTGACTTTTAAAAATCATTGCTCTTATTAATAGCTTCAGTCAAAGAAATCAATATGACAAAACAAAAATATTTATCAAAGCACTTAAAAATAAGCATGTAACAAATACCAACCCATTCCAAGAAGAACTGCTTTTCATAATTTGATCGCACAGTACAATAAGCAATGGGAACTTAGCCCATGAATTTTGGAAGATGCTTCTATAAGAGGTCAATATTTTCCACACTTTTGAAAATAAGATGAGGCCTTGACTACCACTTATTTCTCAAAATGAAAGGATGAATGTAGGCAAAGGTATCTTTATAAGTAGTTTGCAGGGGGCCATGAACCATTCCACTACTTTATTTTTTATTCTGATTTAGTGGAAAACAATCCCACAGATTATTTTCAAGAATGTCTCAATGCTTCCAAGTTTCTACATGCCTACAATGTGTACCATACGTTAACCGTCAGCACACACTATTAAAGCCCTTCAGAAAACCCCTGCCCACCTCCTGCAAAATCTCAGGATACAAGTCCTGTGTTCCTCAGTCACAAATCTGCGCACCCACATCGGTGCCTGAAATATCCCAGACTGCTCTCCTACACCTCTATTCCTGTTCCTTCCTTCTTTCTGCTCTTATACCTGTGTTCCTACTAAAAATACTTCCTTTGGCATAGTAAGTTCTTTATCCTACCAATCACTGGGTAATTTGAACCAAAAAACAAAAGTGCATTTAGAACTGTGTAAATAGAAATGATCACCTTCTTCAGGAATCAATTCAAATACGTCACAATTTTCACAGCCTACGTTTAGGATATTACACACAATCTTTGTGATTATGTTAATGCCAACCTTAATAGCAGCATTTTTCCTGGAATACCAGAAACGCAGTGCAGCTGATGAGTTCACAGACACTGGTCCTGCCTGAAGCACTGGTCAGGAAATGGTACCCAGCACCTGATAGCAGCAAACCACAGCAGCAGCATCTCACACTGTATTCCACACATGCTACAGCAGATGAGTGCAGCTCCTCCTTCCTTGTCCTGTGCAAAGTCAAAAACATTAATTTAAACCAGAACAATAAAAAGGCGGTGAAATTCCCAAAAGCAGACACTGGCCTTAGCTGACTCTCAGCTGAGATTGGTGCCAGCTACATTTGCTCCCTTGAATGAACAGTAAGGGGCTAAGCCCAACCTTTATGGCTTATGGCACATACAGCACTGCAGCAGATTTTAGAGCCCACTCAGTAGCAGCAGAGCAGTAGCATAACAGGGCTCTACCTAGGTGAAATGTGGCAACAGGCTGCAGGCTGACTCACAGGCAGAAGGTGGCAATGACAATCCCAAGTCCGCTTCAGCACAGAAATAAAGGCAGTGAGCGATCAGCAGCTTGATAGGTTTAAATCACCTGTTTGACATGACCTTATAAAAACAAGGAAGGCTGAGACTGTCAGGAACAAGTGCAAGACAATTTAAGAAGTGGCCAGCTTTTCCACTGCAGTGAAAGTATGCCTGGCCTCCACGACTCCAGGCCCTAATCCATTCTTTCCCATCCATGTGATGTGGTGTGGGGCTGAGATTGTTGCCAGCTAGCAGACTGGCCATCGCATCTTCTCCCAAACTGATGTACTATTTTAATCACATGGGGCTTGAAATTAAGTATGCCACTCCCTTCAGAACAAGGGGCAACAGGCACAAACTGAAACACAGGAAGTTCCATGTGAACAGGAGGAATTTCTTTACTGTGAGGGTCATAGAGCACTGGAACAAAACTGCCCAAAGAGGTTGTGGAGTCTCCTTCTCTGGAGTTATTCAAGACCCATTTGGATCCTTTCCTGTGTAATCATCTACTCCAGGAAACCTGCTTTAGCAGAGAGGTTGGAATAGATGATCTCTAGATGTCCATTCCAACCTCTGTGATTCTGTGATTCACTGTCAACAGAAGTTGATCACCAGTGCAGCCTTAGTACTATTTGTGGTGGTACATCTGGACAGTCGATAGCATAAATGCACAGACGAGAGCAAGAGAAGGCCGCAGATAACTGCTGGGTCTTTCAGAAGTCCAACACACTCTCTATATTGGTCTTTGGGACAGAAAGCAATCAGAGAGGTAGAACGGACTGAGAATCCCAAGGAACCTTTTGGTATCACGTGGGCACAGCCAGATGCCGAGAAAAATCCCATCCATTTCAGGCCTGAAACCTAGGCATTGAGTTACGCTGACAGCTGGCAAGAGACAATATGCCTCTAAACATACAGCTTTAGCCCAAAGCTGCTACATTTCTTAAAGAAAAATGAGTAATCTTGAAACACAATGATAATAATATGCTTAAGGCTCACTCTGCTTTTCAGATACCCAAGTTTTACTGTTCTGCTGTAAACTTAACTGTCCAACAGTGTTTGCCCATGTACAGGAAAGGAAAACATGAGCAATATTGGAGGTCAGCCCTGTAGGCTTGGAGGACTGCTGCAAGCCCAGACTGTGCAGGGAAGCAGTGACCAGACCCAGAGCTCTGACTGCTCCTTGGTTAAATAATTCATCACCCAGCTCAATTTGTAAAACTCATTGTTGATTTCTAAATTAAAAATCAATTCTGTAATAACATGATTTAGGCTCCTAACAGAACAGGAAAACGATAAACTCCACCACTCTAACAGGGTTACACGAGTATGATTTATGGTAAAGGAGCATCACAACCTGAAACACTTTTGTGTTATTATTTTATATATATAATATATATATATATATATATATCTTCTGTTAACTGCCTAGTGTATTTATGGTCTTGTAAAAAGCAAATACTTGTATTTGACTTCAGCTAAAAAACAAATGGTTTTGCTCTCCATCATTGCCTAGAAATGCGACCTCCTGCTTGATTGTTTTAAAGATTAAGTATACATTATATTAGATTCTCATTACGGACCAATACAATTAGCAGTCAGCCTTCACACCAAATAAAGGTGCAAGAGACATAAATCTAGCTATTAATGAGCTGAAAACTAAGCTAATTCTGAATGACAGCCACCAATCTGACTCTGTAAACTTTAATAATCTGAGTTCCTTGGGCTGTTTTTCTCTCAGTCCTTCCTGAGTCACTCAGAATAATTAAGGCTAGAAAAGACCACTAAGAACATCCAACCGTCAACCCATCCCCACCGTGCCCATTAACCATGTCACTCATTGCCACCTTTACACATTTCTCGAACACCTACAGGGACGGTGACTCCACCACCTCCCTGGGCAGCCTCTTCCAATGACTGAGTGACTCCACCACTCTTTCTGAGCAGAAAATTTTCCTAATACGCAACCTCAGATTGCCAAGGCCAGGTGATCCAGCCTGGATATCTTGATTACTTGGCCTGACTTCTGAAAGATGACCTCAGAAGACTATAACTGCATTTGAAGGACCTTTATCTTGAAGTCCATCTTGACACAAACCAAACTTTTCTTTTTCAAACACGCGGTGCTGACCTCTGGCACTGAGATCAACGGGATGTACCTGTCTGACTCAAACCCATAACACACACCAAGCCTGGACATCCCCGGCTGCGCGGTTGAAGAGTAATTTCTCCACACCTTTCCCACGGCAGGCGGAAGAGCTCAGAGCTGAAGCCACACACCTAAACGGCGTCAAGCAGGAGGAAGGCAGCCGGGCTCTGGGCAGCCCTCCCCGAAAGGCCCCGACCGGAGGCTGCCCCTCGCCTCGCCTCGCCTCCCCTCGGCCTCTCGCGGCCGCGGCGGCCGCCATCATGTTAGCTCGGTGCGCGGCGCCGCCGAGGAGGGGTTCACCCGGCTCCTCCCCGCGGCCTCTGATCGGGCGGGGAGCTTCACCGCGCCTCACCCGGGCGCCCGCGGGCACCGGGGCGAGGCGGAGCGCAGTGTAGGAGGGGCCGGAGGTGCCCGCTGGAGAGCCCGGCCGTAGGGGCGGGGAGTCTCCTCCTCCCGCCGCCAGGCTCCGGCTCCTCGCACGCACCGGAGCGCCCGGCTCCCTCCTCCTGCTCCTCTTCCCTCCTCCCTTCCCCTCCTCCCCCCCTTCCCTCCCCGGGTCGCCGCGGCTCCGGGAGGAGCGGGGGGGGCCCCGCTTCCTTCCCTCTCCCCCTCCTTCTCCCACCCGCGCCGCCGAGGACGGGCAGGTGAGCACCCGGCTGCGGCCCCGTCCCCCCCGCCCCGCGGGAGAGGCGGCCGCGATGGCGGCGGCGGCGCCCGGCTGAGCGCTAGGCCCCGGCCGCCCGCGCCCGCCCCCGGCCTCTCCCCGCGGGGCCGCCCGCCTCGCCCCCACCCCGTGGGGGGACCTTGGCCCCTTCGCACAAAGTTTCTCGGCAACTTTCTGCCCACCCTCGGGCCCCGCGGGGGGCTCGGAGCGCCGGGGGTGGGTGCGCGCCGCTCCGACCGGCGATGGCCGCGCCGGGTCCGGGCGCTGCTGGAGCGGCGCTGGGGCCGAGGGACGGAGCGCAGGAAACGCGTTCCCGCCTCGGCTGTCGCTCGGCCGCGCGTGTGTCGTTATTTGCTGTTTTTCGCTCGGTGCTCGGCTCGGTGTCGCTCTATCTAGCAGGAAAGCGACTGCTTTAAATTTCTGAGTCATTAATTTAAATATGCCATCATAACGCTTCGTCAATCCCCCTCGTGTTCCTGGCGGTTTAGGGGGGAGAAAAAAGAAAAAAAAAAAAAAAGGGAAAGCCTCATTCCTGCAGTGCTACTTTCTGCGTGTGAAGTTATGTGCAAGAGAACGGCTGGCGCATTTTTTTTCTCTCTCTTATATGGCATTAAGTACGTGAGTTGATTGCGTTTGTTTCAAGATGGGACCTTCTAGATGTCTGATGTGGCACATGCCACTTTGTATCGGGAATAAGTGGGGTGTAAATGTGACTGACCCTCACAGAGGCTGAGGAGGTTTCTCCAGGCCTACCTGCTGCATTTAAGCCGAGGCAGAGGGTAGCATTAGTTAAAAACAGATATTTGAATGTACCTAAATGGGCAAAATGGTCCCGAAGTGGTTTAGAACGTAGAGTGTGTCACCAAGGGAAGTGTGTTGTATTTCTCTTAATAGTTCATAGACAGCTGAATGAAATTTCAGGCAAGTTTTGCCAGCGAAATTGACCTTTAGTCAAGGAAGCAAGATACAAAAGTTTACTTTGGAGCCTTCTCTTTCGTTTTTGAAAGGTATGACTGGGAAGAGGGGTTTACAATTAAGTTGTGTTGTCTGTTACATTTGCAGTGTGTAAAGTTAAGCATTGCCGTAACTCAGTGTTACTGCAGACTTGATATAAGAGTAAGAATTGTTCCTTTCCAGCTGACAAAACACAATACAGAATCATAGGGTTGGAAGGGACTTCTGAAAATCACCGGGCCCAACCCCCTGCTAAAGCAGGTTCCCTACAGTAGGTTGAGCAGGAAAGCCTCACACTTGCGCCTGTGTTTCCTATATACACTTATAAATTTAGCTCTAGGATGTTCCAACTGAACATGCGCATGGATCTGGGTTCTCTGCACAGCCGAGGGGTGAGGGTTAATCTCAGGATAAGGTACCCTTTGTGGCATGAACAGAGGGAGCAGCGCTGACAGGGACTGTGTTGGATTTCAAAGGAAAAAAAAAAACACGATACCAAACGTAAGACTGTGGCTATGGTTGGTAGCAGTGCTTCCCTATGATTATTTTATTCCATGGGTTTTGTTAGCTTTATTTCCTCAGGAAGAGCAGCTCAAGTGCAACCACAACATCTGCGTGCCTGTCGCTCCCTCTTGTATGTAACTCTTCCAGCTGTCAGCAAATCTCAAACACATTTGGCAGCAGAGGTCTCCCAGGTGGAATATTTCTATGAAATTTCTAAAATTAAGGAAGCTAGGTAGGAAAGAGCTCTTAACCTGCACACCAGAGAGTTCACATAATCATTTCTCTCAAGCTGGAAATCGATGCAGGAAATCAGACTTCCCTGGTTTTGCTGCTCACAGGGCTACTTGTGCAGTTATTAAAAACTTTCTAATTTTTGGACCTTGGTATTGCTATTTGGAATGAGAGTGAGCCCCAGACAGCTTTGATCTGTATTTCATAATATGAAGAGGTTTTTTTTTATTGATTGATTTGTTTTTAATGTATCTAGGGAACTGTTAGGTAGTAAATGAAACAATTGAATGATATTAAAAATGTATTGTAATTACCAATTTATTTGAAATAGAGAAATATCATAAAATCGTACTTAATAAATCTTTGGTGTGCTGCACACTGTGCAACAGAATTGTTTCGCAAAAAAATTGCGACTTGTAATTTAGGTTTTTATCAATACTCGTCCTCTCTGGGGGAATATTCTTTATTCTGAAACTGGCGTACTTCCTGCAACTCCAGAAGAAAACATCAGAGCTGTGTTCACTGATAAATGCCTTTTGTCACGTGACTGGGATGTGCACATCCGTGTTGTGGCTCTTGTCAGTTCATGTGGCCAAAGTTTGCTTTAGGAACACGGGAGCTGCACGGTTTTATTTTCCTGTGTGCTCCGCCCGTGGACAAAAGTAGTGTGTTTTTAGCAGATGATTTCTCGTGTTCAGACTGTTAGTTAAACACATTCTTTCATCTTTCATCCGCTATTTGTATCAATCTCTTTTCCCTCCTTCTTTGAACACAGTTTGAGTATGCTACCTTTATGTTAATTTTAAAACTGATGTCAGTATTAACACAAGGAATACTTCAAGAGCTTATTATGCTATGTCGTATTAAGCAACCTTCTGTGGACGGGACACCTTCCGTGCATAGACAGGCTGTGGTTTCTGAGAAGCCCTTATGAAAGGTGTTGTGCTTCTAGCACTGAAGTCCTCTGTTTGTTGACAGAATAGACTCAGGGCTGAGAGAGAAACGTGGTTTCTAAAACTAAAAAATAGGGCTTAATTTTTGACCTGGAGGAACGACCTTGGGCTAAGAGAAGATAGCTCATTCTCTTCATTTATTTTGGTTTTGTTCTGGAAGAACAAGTAGGGTGCTGTTTTACAGTGATGGATTTTGTGATGTAGCAGCCACTTTTTAAAAAATAATACTTCTTGAATACAAACTGCTTTACAGTTACCATATGGTAACTTCTCTCAATCACTACAGTCCTGGGCTGCGTTCAGAGCAATGATTTAGAGCTGTAGGGTTCCAGATCATGTTATCGGTTGCCAGATTTTTGTAGCAAATCGGTCAAATTGCCATTGTATGCTGAAGGGAAAAAGTATCACTGAGAAGATGCTGTCAACTAACTGTAGGACAGGTTTAATTTTAGTTTTTAGGCGGTCATTCTTACTGCCATTTCTGCCTATGGGTACAGGATTTGTTCTCAGTAGTGCCAATGCATCAAAGCAGAAATCAGCACCAAGGCAAGTTACAGAAGCAAGAGGGACTGCACCCTTGGTAAAGTTAACACACATGGCTGATTGAAAGATTGGAGATAGAAATGA
Source organism: Pavo muticus (assembly GCA_016647715.1). Classification (NCBI taxonomy): domain Eukaryota; kingdom Metazoa; phylum Chordata; class Aves; order Galliformes; family Phasianidae; genus Pavo; species Pavo muticus. The sequence continues at coordinate 1,509,956 of JACDJE010000023.1, read as the reverse complement.
TAGTATTGGTAGTGCTAGAGTGAGCAAAAGTTATTACTTGTGCATGAGTTTTCTTCTCTTCAGATTTAAGTACATATTCTTTAAATGTGAAGAATAGCTGGAAATAGGAATGGAAATACCAAGCATCCCTTTCTGTTGTCACTTCAGGCAGGCGCCTACATAATGCACCGGGTCTCACTCTCTCTTAAAGGCCAATAAACCAAAGCTGTGCCCAGCTGCAATGTGTCCCTGAGCTGAGGACTCCCCCCCTTGGCTTTTACCTGAGCCCTGCAGCAAAGCAGGGCACTGCAGTAGGGATCCTCAGTGAGCAGAGTGTGGGCTGTGTTGACCATTAGCACTGAGGCTGGGGTTTTGTTATGATTTTTTCTTGACCGTAGTCTTAGATAATGGTACAGGATATAGCAGGAGAGTGCAGAGGAAGTAATGACCGCTAAAACCTCAGACTGACGTTATCTCTTTTTCAGCTCCTTGAGTACTCTAGGCTGCTGCATATGGAATTAGATGATGTTTTTGGCTGGTCTTGGCTCTATTTTATCTTTTTAGTTTTGTAGGACCAATGCTATTTTAGTAGCATTGTGTAAGATGTAATCGATACTGATACCTATTAGTGTCTCAAGTGTTGATGTAAGTCTTGAATTCTGATGGTGCTACTGAACTTCAAGTAGGTTGCCATTCAAATGGGTACTTCGGGAGGAAGTGAAACTTCTGTGGCTTAAGATGCATGTTTCTGTGGTTTTCTTCACACCAGAAGTCTAGAGAAGTCTGAAAAAGTTAGAAGATTCTTCGGAAGCTTTGAGCCACTCTTTCTGTTCAGATTTGAGGTTGAGGTAAGCTAGGCTTAGAAAAGTAGATGACTTCATTTGCTTCCATTGACAGTGAAGTTGTTGAGTAAATACACTTGCATGAGTCAATCTGTGTAGGTCAGGGCCTTTATCTTGTTTCTGGGGAAACTTCCAGAGGCGTTTTGTGGCGTTAATGTGATATTTAAAGTCTTCATATTGGAAGACTTCAGTGGGGTTCATTTCCTTTGTTCGTACATGCCCAAAGCACCATCTAATCTTGTAAAAATGAGACAGTACAAGTGTTTTACTTGTGGTGTGAATGACAGAGCATAAATACACTCAGGTCTCAGGTATGCTTACCAGGATCAGTGGCCCCACAGCGTAACAGTGGTAGTAGCAGAGGACATGTTTGTGTTTCAGCCCAGCTCCAAATGCTTACCTTTGGTTCAGTAGACTTTCTGATGCTTCTACTCTGTGCTTGTGAAGTGCAGTATCGGGAATTAAATACAGACCTATGCTAAAGGTTTTGAAATTTTCCTCTGTACTTAATACCCTCGCAATTGTAGGAGAAGACAGTGCTTATGTGAGGGTATTTAAAGAGTAATTAGAGGGTGCTGTGAATCTCTTGTGTATTGCCATTGTGCAGCATTATACTGTTTTGGCAGTCAGCCAGGTGAAGACATAAAACAAATTAATACTGAACAATTCTTTGTTAATAAGTTATTTTTAAGCATGGTTAGATAACAAAATTAATGTTTATGCTTGAAGTTTGACAAAGAAAAAATAAGCCTGAATTATGTGTAGCATTCTCTTGCTTTTCAAGAACATTTTATTGGAAACTAAAATCACAACCTACACTTGTAACCACAGAGTAATAATAAATGAGAAGCTCATGAGCTCCCAAGCTCATGAGTACAGATTGCTCTACCTTTCTGTACTCTTCGTATTTCTGATTGCCTTTACCAACCGACTTGTTCAACACAACTTTTCTCTTTTGCCAGGAACTACCCCAATGTCCAGAAATTGGAAGTCACTGGCAATGCTCTCTGTGGTGCAGGCTTTCTTGATTCTTATGGCCTATACTGTTTGCTGTCTTGGGCTGTGGGAACTGGTGATGGACTTCTGATTATTTGGCTTAGGTGGTCTTCTGGGCTGATTCCTAACAGGTGTTCTTTCAGTAGATGTTATTTACTGATGTGTGCATCAGAATGGAGAAACACTTAACACTTTGTTCAAAACAAGCTTCACTGAAAAATGAATACAAAATTAATGTATAGGCAATATTCTGGTATTCAGAATATGCATTTGCCTGTTTCTTGTTGGTTTTTTTTTTTTCCACAGATTAGCCAAAAATGTTAGTTTCAAAAAGCTGTTGTGTAGTTGAGAAAGGAGATCTGAATATAAGCAAGATCTGTATTTTACTATAAAGTATTTTAAATCAGTAAAGTTATTATATCTTTCAGGACTCTTGTGTCTCCTTTCTTTACTTTGATTCTGATCACTGTTTTTCTGAATGTCTGCAGTTTGGGATTAAAACCTTACCTTTGTGCTTTCCAATTGGGAGCATATTAACAGACAAAATTTACTGTCTTTCAGGGAGAACTTTCTCAAGGTTAGTCTGTGAGAAACAGAATTAAGGGTCATGTTGTAGGTCTGAAATATGTTCAGGGTGATCTCCAAACCGCTGTTTTATACAACTTAAAAATGAAAAATCTGCACCAAACCTTGTAGCAAACCTTGAATTCTAAAATTCCTTGGAGACATGGTTTTTGTAGTCACATAGGGACTAAATAAAGGTGAGAGGGAATGGGAAGAAAGCATATGGTAGCGAATGTTTCATGTCTCTTTTCCCTTAATTTTTTGAGCAGAAAACAGAATGTGTGGGCAATATGTTTTACTACTTCTGGTTGAATTTTTGTTTGTTTGCTTGGTTTTAACAATCTACAGCATTCATTATTTCTGCTTAGCTCTGATTTCAGTTGAACTAGTTCATGTTTCTTCGTAGATGCAGACTTACTTTGGTGCTGTAACAAAGCTGAAAGCATAAGTTACAGTGCATCTTATGTGCCTCTGGGTAGTTTCACTAAATAGAAAGTCTTGCAATGTTTAAGTGACAAATGAAAATACAGATTATTTTGTTTCCTAATGCAAATTTATGTAAGGCTTAGGCAACATCTGTGTGATGAAGACCATTCTCTACTTTGAGTGATAACCAACCAAGGTGAGTTCTGCGTCACTGTTGTAAGAAGGCTGTCCTGTACTGAACGAGAATGGAAGGCTTGGATTTGTTGGGTTTTGTGTTGGTTTGTTTTTATCTTAAATCTTAACTGTGCTTTTCCTCTTTGATGCTTATACTCAGTAAAGCCTACTGAAGGAATGGCTGTTGTGAATCAGACCAGAAGACCAACTAAACCAAAAATAATGTCATCATCATTATTATTATTGAGAATTTATCCTGATCTGAGAAATAATAATGTCTCAAGTAAAAGTTTTGGAACTTCAGTTAAGGGGGAAAATTTCAGAAGATTCTTTCAACACCAGATGATGGTTCAGATCCTGCCTATTTCAAATACAGAGTTTTCAGATTTTCTTCCAGCAGTAGTGTCTTAAAGCTCACGTGTGCCTTCTGGTTTCTGAAGCATGTGATGTATGCTTTCTGCTTGTTTCTTGTTCCTCTCCATCCCCCCTATATGTTCTAGGTAGACTGTGTATTAATGTAATTAGAAAGTCCTGAAAGCAAAGAGAGAAAGGGATTTGTCTAACTGACTTCAGTGTTGATTGCTCAAGATTTCTTTAAAAGATTATTGAAGATTATGATGGTGCTGTTCAGATCAGATCATCTGTACCTGAGAAACTTGTATTGGAGAGAGAAAGAGAAATATATTACTCTCATTCTGAACACCCGTATTTAATTCTTTCTTCATAGTACAATTAAATACTCTAATTGGGAATGTATGTGGTATGGGATAAAATACTGTTACTTCTGGAGAAAAAATATGTATGAAGGAAAGAGAAGAGTAGGGAAAACCAAGACAATTTCTGAGCTGTTACTGCTTGTCAGTGGAAATTGTCCTGAGTGAAATTGCTTTTCGCAGCAGCCACGGTTTTTCAAGCCTGAAATGTAAGTGGGAGTTGTATTAATATTCCGAGGGGGTGGGGAAAAAAAGGGCATGGGTTATTTTTCTCATTCTGAGTTTTTGAAATGAACGAGCAAAGTGCAAGGACACAATTCTTAACTCCTGAAACAAGACGAATGAAACACTGACTCATGTTTAGAGCAGTAGAGGCTAAGATGCGATAGTAATATGGCTCTGTGTGCATTTTTTTTAATTACGGTTCCATACTGTATTTTAAATACAGCTCTGCACTTAGAACACAATTCATAAATCATAGTGATTCAGGTTACTCTTATCACTTTAAAAATAGCTTGCTGAATAATTATATATTATATAATTTGCTAAAGATTTCAAGCTTTTTCATTTTAGTAAGTATTTCTCAGCTCATGTGCTGTAGACACCCATAGAACTGATTGATTCAGGCTATCATGATACACAAAAAAAAAAGAGAGAAGTGGTAGTTTATAGATGAAAACTTACTTCCTGAGGAATGTGAGACTTGTTTGTACAAAGCTAGGACTTTTGGATTACATTTGTTCTACCTCTAGCGTAAATCTGATATACCGTCTGAATACTATTTACATTTGTTTTGTACCTGGTAAAACCATGTCCAAACTAATACAGGGTAATTTGTAAACTGACTTATGTTAACAAACATGACATCTTGATTGTATATGGTTATTTTAAATAATTACTTCAGCTTAGTTTTAGACTTCTGCTTCTTAGTTCTTTTCCCAGAGAATGAGGTTGAGTCTTCCTAGTCAGTGAAATATGTAGACTGTAACTACATGCTAGGGCTGATGCTAATCTTGCTAGCTTTTTGCCAGTGGCATGGATTTTCCGTGTGTGTTGTTTAATGCAGTAATAAAATGTCCTAGTGGCTCCTTTAAGGTATGCATAGATTTGTTAAGTAATGAAAGCCCAGTTTACTCGCAAGATAGGCTTTTTCTTCCTGTTTTATGTTCAGTGGCGTTTGAATGGAAATTGTGCTTGAAATTCTTATAAATAACCTGTGTTATATTTTACTGTGCAAGTTATAAATATGTTAACTTTCAGATAAGGTTGTAGAAGGTGATGGTTGTAAATGGCAAACATTTTATGGATTTATTTACAAAAGGGAATGTTAGCTTTACTTTGGTAGCCATTTTTGCTCATGAAAGCCTCTAAAGTGTGAGAATGAATGGTTCTAACACTTGTGAAGTTCTTTCTCTTTGAAAATATAAACAAAAATCTCTCCTCTTTTGATCGTATATTGCCTAAAAGTTTCTCAGATTTTAGTGAACCAATATTTTATAATATTAATTTGAGTGGAAATCCTGTACATTTGTAACAGAAGCTATTAGTTAAGGTACATAGATATTCAAATTCTAATTCAGCGTGGTTACAAATGAACTCTGCCTACTTTGAATTTGTTTAAAATTTTGGTTGCTAACATAGCTTGAAAAAGAAGTCTGTTTTAATATTGATTTTCCTAACCGTAAATTTACTGTTATTTCTCTTATCAGTGAAGTTACTACAAATATATGTTATAGTTAAATATATGTATTTGTCTACTTTAAATACTAAAAAAAAACCCACAGTCAGAGAGGTAACTTTTCAGTCTAACACGGCTTGTATTCAGCTAGTATATGACTGAATTGGTGTGTACAGGTCTGTTATACTTTCCTTTTGCTCTTATATGAATACTCAAAAGTTAACATTACTGCATTAGATGTTGTATAGTTATACACAGGTGACCAAATAATTCAGATATTTGAATCAAATCATTGAGACTGATGGAGTAACCTGCCAAAACGTTTGATCCAGTGGACTAATTACAGCATGGAGATTTTTAAGGAAATCCTAACTGTACTGATGGGAAGTGGGGAAGGTTCTAAGTGTTATTGCTGCATGAGTTATTGCAGCTTGGAAACCATGCAGTTAATCTGTTGCTTCTCTTAATCTAGTTCCTAGACTTGATTTATTTTTTTTAATCAGTTCCTGTGAAACTAGAAAGGCAAGGCAGGATGCATTAAATGGTACAGTTCTGCTGTCAGAAATTCGATTGGGATTGTTTTTTAAACCTTGCAGTGCTAAGTAACTTTTTATATGCTTTAAACTATAGATAAAAATAGAAACAGAAATATGACTTTTTTTTCCATTGTTGAATTGTTCATTGAATCAATTGTATGGGTTTTGTTTGTTTGTTTGTTTGTTTGTTTTTTCAGCTATTTAGGAAGTAGAGAAATCTGAATCTGTTTTTCATCCACAGATATTTTAGTTTTGCTGTTCTAGGACCTGATCTCTTTCCACATCGAAGTCAAGTGCAGAATTCCTCTTGACTTCGGGGGGAGCTGGATTAGCTTTACTTAAAAGGACCAAATTGTCCACAGGGATAAGTGGTGGCAACTGTATTGAGGGTAGGCTTCGCTGGTGTATAAAATGAAGACAAAGAACTGTGGCCTTCCTTTACAAGCGCTGAAATAGGATCTGCTGTCTCAAACGGCTAGGCTGATTTAGCCGTTGAATCAAAGAGGTTTTTACCTTTTTCCGGTTAGATAGTATGGTTGTACTTTTTCACTACATTGAGTAGTTTAAGACGTCACTTACTTTTGACTACCAATACTTCACAGCACTAATCCTTTAGCACCTGAAAGCCAGAACCTGTTTGGGAGCTATTTTGCCTATATGACATAGGAATCAGGAGGAGAAAACTCGAGCACTTCCCAACCTGTTAGCAAATGTTTAAGCCATTTGCCTTTTCAGTTACTCTACATACAACTTAAATTCAATGTGCTTTTTATTACGAGTTGTAAATGTTTGGGGGACTTAGTTTACTTTCACCTGCTTCCTGTAGCCTCAGCGTCAGGCTGCGGGCACTTCTGGCGGTCTTGCTGGGGTAGATGGGGAGAAGGAAATTCATTTACACCAAAAGCTGGGCTGAATACTAGTCTGTGTGTTTGCCAGGGGTATTCTGAGTAATTCGTTGACTTCTACAGTAGGCGGTAGCGTCTTTGGCATCTTTTTTTGCGCTTTATGCAATGGTATCTGCGTTGTGTACACAAAGAAGGAAGTATCATCAGTTGAAAATTCAACTCAAATATAGTGATTACGTATGTAATCCGTGTTACACTTGTTGTAAAATGTATCATATGTCAATTTAGTGTATCAAATGTTTCTTTCAATGCTTCTAGTATCTGTTGGGATCATGAATAAATTCAACAGTCTCCGGGGCTGTTTTGACCTAAGCCCTCCATGGCTTTCTTGTATTGTATCTTTGAAGCTTCACAAAGGGAAGAGTGGTTGGAACATTGTAATCTCCTTAGAATAATTGTAGAGCGAGTGCTTAAATGCTCTTCAACGTTCTTTTATTAACATTTCACATGCAAAATAAAATCCCATCAATGGGAAGAATGCAGATCTTACCCATTTAAGCTTTTGCAGCTCTGCAAAAATAAAAATTCCACAAATCCTAACCGCTGTTGCAATATTTAGCTGGTGTGGAATTAAGCGATAAACTAAAATTCACTGGAGCGTTTGAGGTACTAAATTTACAAAGCAAGACAGAAAAGGGGCTTTAGGATTAGTCATAGATAGGAAGTTTATTGAACCACCAGCTTCTTCCCGGAAACATCCTGTACTTTTGTTGTCTTCAGCTAGCATTTATTCACAGTCTTAACTGCTTTTTGGTTTTTAGAAACTCTTGCTGCAACTTCTTTGTGACTAAAGCACATTGTCAATCAGCTCAAACCTCCCCATGCCAGCCAACTGTCCCCTTAATGCAGCAATTCAATGGAATGAATAGGGCTCATACTTTAAGGAGACAATTGGCTACTAGAAAGAGTGCCAAGTTGATTTAACTTTGCACAAGTGTGAAAGAGTTTTTAAATGGATGCTGTCAACTAGTGTTGGCCTAAGGTTTCAGCTGCCTGGAAATTGTTATAATCTTATTGGGAATGTGTCCAAATCTGTTTAAAATATTTTAGTCAACCAGTTCACTTCAGCGACTATTAATATCCTAGAAACTATTGTTAGGCAATCATCCTTGGTCTATCAGAAGCTTAGTAGACGTGCCCTGGCCAAGCGTACAACATGGCTTTTAAAATGGACTTTTTTTTCCTTTTCTTTTCTTTTCTTTTTTTTTTTTTTTTTTTTTTTTTTTTGGCAATACATCACTAAATTGTTGAAAGAAGCCAGGATTCGTGTTGTAATCTGCTCTTCTAGTTCAGTGTAATGCCACAGCTTGTGTTTGAAGCACTTAGTCAGATGTGTAATATGGTATAAAACCACAACTGCAGCCTGCCATTACTGCAGGCATGTCCAACCAGCTGCGGCCCAGCCCAGCTGGCAGTGCAAGCTGCCCCTGCCCCACGCAATCATGGCGGCAGCTCTTCCCGCCAAGCAGCCCGGCCCTCAGCACCAACCGAACCTCGGTGCACTGTGAGCCCCTTCTGGGCTGAAACCAGGGCACAAGGTGCAGTGCGGTGCCAGCTCAAGTCATGGCCAGTAAGGTTATGCACTTTGATACACTGGCTAAACAGTCCTGTCAACAGCAAAAAGGATGTAGCCATGCTTTCCAATTTGATAAAGGAATTTGAGAATATGTTTCAAAATTGCAAAAAAGAAATGTTTGGTTTTTTTTTTTTCTTTTGGCATAAATACATTACCTGCCAGTTTTCAAATGGAATGTGTAGTGTTGCAATCAAAAATGTGACCGTCTCTCTATCAGACTTCTGTGAGCCCTCTCTCACCAGAGAGAAATACCACTCACATCACAGCCTCACCTCATTCATGTTGCTGCTTTTGGGCAGTATGTACATTTGTGAACAACTTTTCAAGGATGAGGCACAGGAAGAGTAAAATTTCATCAAAAATCTCTGATGAACTCCTTGAGAGCTCACTGTGAGTGGCAGCCACTGCCATCAAACCAGAGTGATGCATTAGTTTCACAAAAACAAGGTCACATATCCGCCAAGTTTTATGGATTTGCTGCTTTTCGTATGTTTCAATAAAAAATTAAAAAATAATATAGGATTTGTTATTTTCTATAGATTTACTGTAGTATATACTTAATAGAGGCTGCTCTGAAGGTAATGCCTCCCATTTTATGACATTGGCTCACAGTGTCAGAGGCAGATGTTGGTGGTATGGTAGTAGATGTTGGTGGTATGGTAGTAGAGACTGAACCTTCCCACCAATATCCCATTACGTGTGGTTGCCAATTGACAGATGGCAGCAGAGGGGCAGTCTGACAGAATGGTGTCTGACATGGAAGTGCGTATGAAGCAAAGGAGTGTCACTGAATTCCTCTGTGAGGAAAAAATGGCACCTATTGACATTCATTAATGCTTGCTGAACGTTTCTAGAGACCAACCAGTGGCTGTGAGCATGGTGAGGCATGGTGGTGCGTTTCAGCAGTGACAGCTGCAACAGTGGATCGCCTCCGCTGGTACAGATTTTTATGAGCACAGCATGCAGACTCTTGTTCATTGCTGATGAACATGCAGAACTAATGGTGGTGACTATGTGGAAGAATAGTGTTTTGTGGCAGAGAATCTGCTCTATCCAATAGTGTTATTGTGCTCTTTGTATTGATTGTATTTTCCTTGGAAATAAATGGGAGGCATTACTTCTGGAACAACCTATCTGTATGCAATCCGAGACAATTCCTCTTCACTCAGTGTGGTCCAGACAAGTCAAAAGGTCAGACACCTACATATTACTGTAAGACTTGCAGAGCTGATGTACCACTTAGCCACACAATTTCTGTTTTATCCAGTACCTGGAAACCTTTAAAACTGGTTGGGTTTTTGGAATACTGCATCACTTCTTTGCTGGCCAAAGGTTTTTGATGAATTCTTAGTGGGTTGAAGGGATGTGTACTTTCTAGATATACATATTGGGCAAGAAAGGGTGTACAATACAAAACCCTATTTTTATTGAAGGCGCTTTTTAACACAGTGTGTGTCCTGACACTTCTTCAGCACAGTCTGAAGGGAAGACAGAAGCTGAAGGAAGTTAAGGAAAAAAAAATTGAGAAGGTACTCTCTACAGTTCCTATTTCTGGGGGCCCAGGGAATCTGAGAACGGGAACTACTGCTGTCAGAAACAGCTGAATGTGTGAATAAAGCTAGAGAGGATGTGTTTAACAAAATACTTTATTTAAAGGTGAGAAAAAATCTTAAAAGGTGTGGTTGTCAGACAATATGCCTGATAAACTTGTGTTTTCCCAACAATCAGTAATGTTTGGGGGGTTGCAGAGAGTATTTTTGTTGTTTCTCTGAGTTCATTCAGCCACTACAGCTGCAACAACGTTATTACAAGTTTAGATCCATTTGTCAGAGAAAAAAGAAGCCTTGTTATTTCAGTGTGTAGCAGGAATAAGTAGCTTGTTTAAGGAGTGACTTGAGATTCTTAGTTGCTTTAAGTACATCCCAGTTATTAGATGTGCAACTACTAATGGATATGTGTGTTTCTATAGATATAAAAATGCTTATTTTGGAAAAGATGAAGAACAGAAGATAGAATAATTTCCAAGTGTGAAGGACTAGTAGGTGGTTAGGCATTGTCAGCATAGCATGGATTCATAAAGGGGAAATCATGCTTAACCCACCTTCTGTGATGTGATGACTGGCTTGGTGGATTATGGCACAGCTGTGAACGTCATCTCAACTTTAGTGAGGCTTTCAGCACTGTTTCCCGTATAATCATCATAGACAGACTGAAAAGTACATGCAAGTAGACAGCATGGGGGACTAGAAATTGGCTGAACTGCTGGCCTTGGTGGGTTGTCATCAGTGATGTAAAGTTCAGCTGCAGTCCAATCACTAGTGGTATACTTCATGGCTCAAAAACAGGGTCAGTATGCTGTTTACCACCTTCATTACTGACCTGGGCGATCAGACAGGTGCACCCTCATCACATCTGCAGAGAACACAAAACTGGAATGAGAGCAGTTCATAGACCAAGGGCTTGTTCTGTCTTTTGAAAGGAGCTTGTCAGTCTGGAGAAATGATCTGACAGGAACCTCATGCAGAGTCCTGTACGTGGGGAGGAACAACCTCAGTGACCTGTCTGTGCTGGGGGTCACCCAGCTATAAAGCAGTTCTGCAGAAAAGGACCTGGTAGTCTTGGTGCACATCAGGGTGCACATGAGTAACCACCATGCCCTTGCAGCAAAGAAGACTAATGCTATTCTTGGCTGCATTAGGCAAACTATTCAGAGAAGATTGAGGGAGGTGGTACTTCCCCTTTTCTCCGTGTTTGTGAGACCACAGTTGGAGCTGCATGAAAGGCTGAGCAGCACCAGAGGATTTTAAGGCGTAAAATCATAGAATGTCCTGCATTGAAAGGGTCTGACAAGGATTATGGAGTCCAGCCTCTAGCTCCACACAGGACCACCCAAAATTCAAACCCTATATCTGAGAGCATTGTCCAAACACTCCTTGAACTCCAGCAGCCTGGGACCATGACCACAGCTCTGGGCAGCCTGTACCATGCTCACTGCCCTCTAGTTAAGAACCTTTTCCTAACGCCCAATGTGACCCTCCCTTGGCGCAGCTCCATGCTGTTCCCTTGGGTCCTGTCACTGTCACCAGAGAGCAGAGCTCAGTGCTGCCCCTCTGCTCCCTGGGAGGCCCCCTGTCAGCCTCCTCTGCTCTGGACTGAGCAAACCGAGCAAACCCAGGGACCTCAGCCACTCTGCACATGTTGTGTCCTTCTGACCCTTTACTGTCTTCGTAGCTCTCCTTTAAACGCTCTGTTAGTTTTATGTCCTTATATTGTGGCACCCAGACCTGCATGCAGTGCTCGAGATGAGGCCGCACAGCACAGAACACAGTGGGGCAACCCCTCCCATCGCCTGGTAGCAGTGCTGGACCTGATGAACCCCGGGGTACAGTTAGCCCTTTTGGCTGCCTGGGCACACTGCTGACTCAGATTCAACTTGCTGTCAACCAGAAACCCAAATCCCTTTCTGCAGGGCTGCTGTCCAACCTTTCATCCTCCAGTCAGTCTGTACATAGACCCAGGGTTGCTTTGTCCTAGGTATAGAATCTAGCACTCGTTCTTGTTAAGCAATCGTGCAATTGGTCATGTGCTTTAATGTGTCAAGATCACTCTGCAAGATCTCTCTACCTTTGGGGGAATCAGTAGCCCCTCTCAATTTAGTATTGTCTGCAAACTTCCTTAGTATACATTCAAGGCCTGCATCCAGGTCATTGATGAAAATGGTAACGAGAACTGGCCCTAGAATGGAGCCTTGTGGAACTCCACTAGTGACTGGATGCCAGCCTAACATAACTCCATTTACCCCATGTAACCCTTTGGGCCCAACTCATCAGCCGGTTGTTCACCCACTGCGTTATGTTTTTGTCTAGCTCTATACTGGACATTTTGTCCAAAAGGATACTGTGAGAAACAGCATGGAAAGCTTTGCTGAAATCCAGATTACATCAGCTGGCTTCTCTTGGTCAAGTATGTTGCAAATGTTGTCATTAAAGGAAATTAAGTCCATTAAAAATGAGTTTTCCCTCATGAACCCATGTTGGCACTGGTCAGGGAAATGTTTTCATCTTATGTTTGGAAAGATGATATTTCAACATCCGTGATAGGGTCTTTTTTTTAAAATGCTGTAAAAACTTGGAATGTGAACAGTGCACTTGTTCCAATGATCTCTTTACCATGGTGAAAAAGGATTTTGTTTGTCTGTTTTTGTCCATATGCTTGACTAAACATCCTGAATCCATACAGTTCTGTTAGTGCTAAAACTGCAAACTTCTGTTAACTAATGAAAAATACGGAGAGAAGGCTGAGGGCAGAGTCAGACTGAAACTGCTGCATGTGGATTTATATACATTGTTGTATTTATCAGTAGAAACATGATCACAATGAAACTTGCCACAGGCAGATCCGGTGAATCCTTAGAGCTTGCATCAAGGTAAGGCAACTGATCAGTTCAGTATGATGGGACTCGTTTTCATCTCTTTTTGGACTTATGATTAGAAAATGATGGTCAACACTAAGCTGAAGAAAAATTGAGTGAAATTCAACATGAAATTTAGAGGGAAATTTAGAAACCTTGTAAAATCGGTGAGGATAAAAATACTTGTGTATATTAGAAGCTGGCTTGGTATAGTCCTTGTCTCATGTTGCCTAGTCTTTGGTTATAATTTCTGCAGAAGTTTTCGATTTCAGGCTTCCAGCAAGATGTTAAAAGTTAAACTTCCCTTTGAGCAGTATCTCATTTACAAATGAATAACTGCATTTTCACTAGCTCATTTGCATTTTCTGATAATTACAGCAACTGCTAAACAGTTGAATAGCTACTACTGCACAACAGGACGTATTTATGGAACTATAATTTGCAGACTGAGAAGATGAGAGAATCCTTCTGATGCAATTAGATCTTTGTAGTATTACTGTTGAAGTAAATCTTCATCATGTACCAATCTTTTGAAGGATACTGCTTGAACTGGCTAAGGAAAATAAAAACATTCGCATCTGTTTCTAGAGGCTTGCATTTACATTTAGCATCCTAGAAGTCTATCTTTCTGAACCGCAAACAAACCAGGAACTGTTGTACTGTACACAGGAAGCAACAAAGAATCACACAATCACAGAATCTTAGGGGTCGGAAGGGACCTGTGGGAATCATCTATTCCAACCCGCCTGCTAAAGCAAGTTCCCTAGAGTAGATTACACAAGAAAGCATCCAGGTGGATCTTGAATATCTCCAAAGAAGGAGACACCACAGCCTCTCTGGGTAGCCTGTTCTAGTGCTTTATCACTCATGAGAGAAGTTTTCTCTCATGTTTGCATGGATCGTCCTTTGTTCCAGTTTGTGGTGTTGCCCCTTGTTCTGAAGGGAGTTGCTGGAAACCACTGAAAAGAGCCTGGCCCCATCCACTTGACCACCACCCTTTAGGTATTTGTAAGCATTGCTAACATCCCACCTCAGTCAAGTCTTCTCTCAGCCTTTCCTCATAAGGGAGGTGCTCCAGGCCCCTAAACATCTTTGTGGGCCTCCGCTGGACTCCTTCTAGGAGCTCCCTGTCTTTCTTGAACTGGGGAGTCTAGAACTGGACACAGCACTCCAGATGTGGCCTCAGCAGGGCAGAGCAGAGGGGGAGGTTCACCTTCCTTGACCTGCTGGCTGCACTCGTGTTTATTTACCCAGGATATTGTTGGCCTTCTTGGTCACAAGGGCACACTGCTGTCTCATGGCCACCCTGCCATCCATCAGCACATCCAAGCTCTTCTCTGTAGAGCTCCTCTCCAGCAGGTCATCCCCTAACCTGTTTTGACAGGTACATAATCTAGTTAAGATACAAATTCCTTTATGCATGATCTGTTCTGTCTTAATCTGTATGTAACACTGTTTTTTTGTTTGGTTAGTTTAAACAGGCTTCAGGAGAGATGTGAGGAACTAAGAATCACTAAGCTTGAAACCTGTGCCAAGTAAATCAAGTAGAAATTACAGTGAAGACAATGTGGATAAACATGATCTATTGAGAAAGAGTGAAGAGCCTGCTATGAAAGGACATTGCTTTGCTATCTCATTGGAGTTTTTTGAAGGTGTCAGCAAACACATGAAGAAGTAAAAACTGACAGTAATAGTTTATTTGGGTTTCCAGCAGCTACTTGACAAGTACCCCCTCCAGAGAACTTTGAAGAAACCAGGCAGCCATTGGATATGGGAAAAGAACTTCATACGTTGAAATTAATGACTAAAGTATAAAAAAAATGGAGAGTTGGAGTAAATAGAGAGGAGTCATAGGAAACAATTCTCCATGATTATGCTAATCACATTGATAAAGGATGTAGGAGAAAGATGAGCTCACAGTATACTGATAGGTAGATACAGAGACTGCTGTGTGGTCACTGACATAGAGTGTCAGGACCACTGTTCTCTTCCTAGTATCCCCACCTTGACAGACACTCCTGTTAGAATTAGAGAGGCATCGTTGATGGTCTTTGTCCCTTCTGCTCCTTCTCCTCCAGTGATCCCTTCCATCATAGTGCACTGTGTTAATGAGATCAAGCAGAGAGTGCTGCATGAGATGGGGAGACTGTAAGGACTTAATAATGCTCAGCAACTGGACATTAAAATGGCAGAAATTGTTTCCCATCAGTAGCTTAGTGTGGTACATACTGGAGGAAGGGAGGAGCAAGCTTACCTTCACATTTAAAAAGATGAGATCAAAACTGACTATTGCCTCTCAGCACTGATGTCAAAAACAGCCAAAGATTAGAAATATTTAGGAAGTAAAAGGAGACTAATGGTTATACTATTACAAAAAGCAGACCTGAATTATTTTATGTAGTTCTGCCCCACTCACCCTTCTTAAAAAAAAAAAAAAAAAAACCTAAAACTGAAATCAAACATAATTTCAGAAAGAACATGGTTGAAGTTTTAAGGAAGAGCAAATATGAAACCAGTTGGAAGCAATTTCTGTAAGAGGAACAGCATGAATTCTTTTGGGTGAAGTGGTGGCTGAAAAATGGTGTGGCAGAATGCTGTAAAATGGTCAGTAGCAAAGGAGGATTAAGTAGGGAGTGTTTATTCACCGTCTTTTTTAATGCATTCACACTAAGAGGTATCTAATGAAACTAGCAGCTGATGAATTGAAAACAGACAAAAGGAGGTGGTTCTCAACAGAACGTGTAATTAAGCTATAGAATTTCTTGCCTCAGGAATTTCAGGAGGCTAAACACTGAAAATCAGTATCAAGGGAAACTGCCATTTCACAGAAGGAAAATCATCAGATGCAAATACCTGCTTCTTGTTCAGGAAATCCTACTTCTGCAAACTATTGGAATCTCGGGGAGTATTGCAGGGAGGTACAGTTATGTATTTATTGTGTTTTTACATGCTTCTCTAGGTATCAGTATTGGCTGCTTTGACAGGGTATTTGAACGGACCTTTTGCTCTTGCTCAGTACAAGCATTCCTTTGTTGTAAAGCTTGATCTTTTAGTATTATTATTAAAAAGAATTCATTTATTATTATTAAATTTTTGTTTACTTAATCCTTTTCTACCAGCAGCACTCAAACTTCAGCCCAAAAATGGGGCACTTACCTATTTATGAGGTGTTTTAGGGCCACAGGCTACATGTGCTTCTCTTTGTGTCACCTTGTATTTGCTATCAAAACATTCAATCTCAGGGCAGGGCAGTACTTGTCAGATCAAGGATTAATTTTGCATGACTTTGTCCTGTTACTTTTGCATGGTATTTTTTAGGTCGTTTAAGGGATGTTCTTCTAGTCACATCTGTCTTGCATTCCATGCAATAGGGAAAGAGGTGTTTTAGGAAAGAGGCATTTCTGAGTGGGTACTGATAAAACAAATGCATGGTCTGGGCCGTCCGTAGGCTGGTTGTTCCTGCTTTCCTTGCAGACTCCTTTGCAGTGTTTTTATATCTCTGTTCCTTCCCACAGACATACTCAGCACCCTTGTGTCTCTGTATTGTATGTGGCCAGCTTATTGATGAAAAATATACTTCTTTGTTTCTGCAGTGACTAGAGAGAGCTCTCTACTTGTAAATGGAGGAGTAATATTAAGAAGACATACTTTGTTCTGGATAGAAGTACTGCATTTGAGAAGATTTGTGCTATTTGAAACAAGGGACTGCTATTTAAAATAGCTGTCCTCTTCCTTTTGTTGATGTGGCAGCTGCACAACTCGCAGATGATTTTTACTGTTTGGTTCAATCTTAATTAATTATTTTGGTTTAATAGTGTACCTTGCTATGTTACTGATTTTGAATCTCAAGTCCCTGTTTGCCTTAGAAAAATTCTTGAAGTTCAGGCTGAGTTTAGATAGTAATCCTAGTGATGCATAGTGATCATAGTGATTCATCCAGTTGTGTGTATTTTTATGAAGATACAGTCTTCTGAATAGGTTTCTGTATGTGACTGCAGTATCTTAAAATAATTACTATGTATTCAGCAGACGTTTGTACCAGATGTGTGGGGTTTTTATTTGAAAGAAATACTTATTTTTCTATCAATAGTTCTCTGCCCATTTTGTGAGGGGAAAATAGTAGTGACTGCTAAGGATTACATATAACTTAAGCTAATGCTAATCCTGTGTGCTGATTTAGGGTAGTGCTGCTTCTCACCTTTTTGAAAGAAAAGTTTTCTAGCCTAATTCTTTGATTCAGTAGTAGATGGTACCCATTAAGCATACTATGCAACATGAACTTCAGCATTAGCTATGAGGAGGCAGCTTGGTGCATGCCAGCTTTAGCTGCCCGAGTGTGAGCTCCTTCTGTAGGCTCTCTTTGGAGTGGAGAGAAATAAGCACTTTCGCTGCACAATTCATTTCATCCTAAGCTATATATCTAAATTGGGAAGATGAATTCCACCTGTAATCCATTGATGAGTAGAAATGTCTTTTGTTTAAGCTAAGGTGTTTTTAAAAAGACTATACCTTGACTATAAGAATTGAGTAGAAGAATTGAGTAGAAGTCTCTTGTTTTCTCCCATGAATTAGTTTTCAGATATTTAAAACTCTGTATCCTGGCTCATATCTTGTGTTATTTGAAGCTGCTGTGCTTTTATTGCAGATTTGAAAGTTAAGGAGCAGGGTATATTCACATAGCTTTACAGAATTAGGTACATAAAATTAGCCAGTCTGAGTAGTCTTGTTACCAACTGGTTTGGTTGGTTTTCTGAGTTTTTTTGACTGGCATAATGAGAAGAGCAAGGTATAGAAGACAATTTTTTTTAATGCTGTAAACTTTGTTAAAGATGGAAAGAAAAGAATCTTCAGATGTCCTTAGAGGAGCTCCTCCTCTGGAGCAGCCTGTGTCTGTGTTGGTTGCACAGGAAGCCCTTGTAGAGGTGTTGTAGCCTGCAGAGGTTCTGTACTGAAAGACAGATATGAAGACACCTTCCTTAAGTTTTGTTTCTGTTTGTATGAAGTTGACACTTGGAATGGCTTGCATCCTTTTGAAGAACTTTTAATGCTGTGCAGTGCTTACTTGCTCTGTCATGCTTGAAAACTCTCAGTCCCCTCCCATCTCTTCTTCCCCACCCCATTCTTTTTTTCTTATTTATAGATCTCGATGCCTTTTGGCAGCTATCTCCTTTTATTTTTATTTCTTTTTGGGAATTCTTTTTATGTCATAATTTGTGGCAACTTTATCTTCTTGATCACAGTGATCAAGTCCTACTGCTAGTTGCTATCATTACACCTAAGGAGGAGAAGAATTATTACAATCTTGTTACTGTACACTTCTGCTCTTGTATCCTATTCATTATGCTTACATTCAGCTACATATCGAAGGCTGATAGAATTATGTCAAGGTTGTTTTGTTGCTTTTGTCCTTCCATTAAAGTTACTATTTTTCATTTTCTCTGTCAGCCTTAATGTTCTAGAAAAGTAGTTTGGTAAATTTTAAAGCAGCAGATATAAACACGGGGGAAAGAGCTCAGATGAAAACAGATCTGAAAGGTTATTGTGGTTCAGAATAGGGAAGCTGGGAGATGTAGACTCCTTGTGAAATAAGGAGCAACCACTGAGATTTCCACCTGATATTGACTGGGACTTCACTTGGGGGCAATATTCGTTCCTCATGCTGGGTTACAACCAGCATTTGGTAGAAATAGGAAGCGCTACTTGCTCCTTCCCTTTAGACAGTTTCAAGGAAATGATTCCCTTCTGGGTTCTTTTTGTTTGTTTGTTTGTTCATTTTGTTACGGAGTGTTTGGGATTTAGTGCTGTGTTGCGTAGATCTTACAGTCTTTGCCATTGATCTATGCCAACCTTCTTCTGGTGGCTGAAGGTACTACTTCTGCTCAGCTGCAGGGTTATCAGTGTTGCTATTACGCTAAGTGAGTAGCAGTGGATTCTGGCACTGAGCTCCAAATAGCAGAACTTGCTTTTCAGTAGACTCACGTATTGTTCAGTCTAGAAGACTCTGTTTAAAAATATTCCGAATTAATTCTTACAGCTAACCTGTGGGATGATACCATTGCATTCATTCTGCTTGAGAGATTACAGAGGAGCCTAGAGCTTATAAAACTGGGTGAGGACTTGAGGCATTTCTGATGTTTAGAAGATTTGAGTATTTGTAAGCCACTAGTTTACATCAGTGTAAGTACTGGAACACTGAAATGGATAGGAAAACCACATAAAAGGACTTAAAATACCTTCCCCACCACCCCTGAGGAAAGACATGAAAAGAAGTCTCCTTCTCTTCCTCATATTTTCTGTGAACATGAAAAAAAATAGTTATTTTAAATGCTTGTGTTTTTTTTACTTGATTTTAATAAACACTCAGTTTTACTGAAATTTTCAGTTGGAGCTTCTCAACTGCTGTGGGATGCATATTTCAGCTCTTTTAAGCATGCTGCTTATGTATGAAGTTTAAGAGTTCTGTCATCACAATCTTTCTATTTTAGGCAGCGCTCATTCTTTTTAAATGTTATTCGTTTCCTTTATTGTTACTCAGAATTTAAACCCTTCTGACCTGGGACCAAAATTTAAATAACTGCTGGAAGTTACTAGGAATAAGTTGTTTGGCATGCATATTTATATTTGTACTGAATCCTGGTCATCTTCCCCCCACCCATCAGTGTTTCCACATTTAGCATTTCATTAAAATGGAAGTTGGCCATTCTTCTGGTTATACTCTTTGAGTCAAAAGAGTATTACTAAAAGCTCTATTTACTGGTTAGGAGTGAGAAAATTTGCTACTGAATAGCAATTATTTAGCCAGAAGTTAATATTAACATATAAATTGTGTGCTTCTAAAAACAAGGTACCAGTATGACTGAAAATACAAAAAGGTGAAGGCATTTTGATTGCTTGTTTAGAACAGTGTTATCTATCTGAATCTACTGATAAACATTCAAGGATATCCTTGTGCTTCAGTGTACCTTACTGTAGGTGAATGGTATTCACCCACATGAAAAATACCTCAAAACAAACCTTTTATTTTCCTCTTTGCTTTGTTTGTTGGTTACTAATGTTCTTTCTGGCTCCTTTTCTAATGAGAACCCGTCTCACTCCAGTTGTATCTCTTCACTGTCCTCATCGCTCCCTCATCTATTCCTCTTTTCTTTTGTACCATGAGCAGCAGCTGACTTACCGAGTTACCAGTTTTGTTCACTTTGGAAACCAGTGACTGATAATGTGTTGTACATGTTGCTGGGCAGCTCACACTTGGATTTTGTTGTCTGCATGGTAGTTAGTAATCTGAGCTGGAAAATGCTAAATTAGAGGGCACACCTCTGGCCTAGTGTGGAAAACCCTTTAAAGAGATGAACAGAAAATATGTATTCTTTAATGTATCCTTAGAGTGCTCCTGAAGACTTCAACAGGGGTTTTTTTTTAGTTACATTTTGATAAAATTTCCCATCCTAGGAAATGCTCCTCAGAAAAAGTTTGCCGCCTTTTCTTTTCTTTTTTTTTTTTTTTTTTTAAGTCACTTAATGAGTTATAAGGGAGAAATCAGCAGAAGATCCATCTAAAGGAAAGCCAACGAGAAATGGGAAATGAATGCTCTGTGGTTTTCCATTACACGCCATCATTGCAGGTTTGGTAAATCCCATACATGCCACTCTAATTGCTACTCTGGAGCTGGAAAGAGTTGAGTATTTTGATTTCTTAGGCAGAAGGATCAGCATGAAATAAGAGGAAAACATCACATAGCATTTGAAAGCAAAGAATTAAGATCATTTTGGTAGCGGGCTCACAAATATGTAGGTCACTCCAAAAGTAATGTCTCCCGTTTATTTCCATGGAAAATACAAGCAATACAAAGAGTACAATAACACTGTTTGATAGAGCAAATGCTCTGCCATGAAACGCTATTTTTCTGTGGCTGCTACCATAAGCTCTACGTTTTTGCCAGCAATGAACAGAAGCCTGCATGATGCATTTATAAGAACCTGTACCAGCAGAGGTGACCCAGTGTCACTGTCACCACTGCTGAATGCACTGCCTCACTGTGCTCACATCCACTGGTTGGTCTCTACAAACATACAGTAAGTGTCAATGGATGTCAGTGGGTGCCATTTTTTCCACAAAATTCAGTGGAATTCAGGGGAATTCAGTGACACGCCTTTACTTCATACGCACTTCCATGTCAGATGCCATTTTGTCAGGCTGCCTCTCTTCTGCCTTCTGTAACGCAGAACAAAATGTAATGGAATATTGGCAGAAGGTCCAACCTCTACTGCCATACCACCAACATCTGCCTCTGATGTAATGGACCAACATCATAAAATAGGAGGCATTACTTTCAGAGCAGCCCTCATCGTTTGTGGAGTGCCCACATTCAGAACAAAATGACTGAGGTGCAGCAGATCTGTCTTCCTCCTGCAGAAGCTCAGGAAGTAGAGCTGCATGCCTGAGCCCCAAGCATGTTGTAAAACAGTGCCAACCTCTTGTAGGGGGCTCTGAGTGGGGCAGTGAAGTATTATTGGAGGTACACATAAGAAGCCCTGGGTAGGGTGATGGTAAGACTCCACTCTTACATGTCCTGTTGTCTTTGCTTTTGGATGAGTGAATGATTTTTCTAAATCTGTCTCACAGCTCCATGATTAGAATGATCTGGATTAGTTAAGAGTCTGTGGCTGTTTAATCCAGCAAAGTAAGATATACCTCTGGTAAGATGGATGAAGGCTCTTCTCAAGATGAGAGAGTTTCTGTTGTAGAGCAATGTTGAAATGTCTGTGAGAATCACAATGGACAGTTACTGCAGCTGAAATAAATACTCCAATCTCACTAAAGGATTAAGAAGAATATTCCCTACCCAGAGTGCCATCTCCATGCCTGGTGATCCTTGTTAAAGGGAGATATACTGAAATAAATGCAGGGACTTGGAGAAGATGAGATTGATGAGTGAGTGCATTCGGGTGAGACTACATTGCACTTAGCGGAAGAAAGGTTAGAGCTGTGAACTACACACAACCATAGCTGGGCTAAGAAGGGACCTTAAGGTCTATTTGCTCCAACCACTGCTCAAGCAGGGCCAGCCAGAGCAGGGTGCCCAGGTCCATATGTACAAAGGGTACTTGGTGGTGATGGGGCTCTCAGGAAAAGGTGTGTCTTGAGTCAAATGCAGAGCAAATAGGAGGCACATATTTTAGTGGTTACTGTGTTTAAAGTTTAGGACTTGTCCAGTGTGGGTGGACTTCAACTAGCAAGTAGTTTTGAAATGGAATGAATTTGAGCATCTGTATACTTTCAAAAAGACAGAAAAAGAGAAATTAATTTAGGACAGCCCTATGGCCTCTATTTTGCAAGATGCCTGACTAGCTAATTAAGATAATTTCTTCTGGTCTTCTTTCCTATGGCAACTATTATATCTGTCAGTATAGAAAGTAATAGAACAGCAATAATGATAGCTATTAGGGTTATAATTCTTGTTTAGTTAAAACATCATCCTGCTCTTCCCTTTTTATGAGGGTATTATTTAGCAGGTGTCATTTACTTTTTTTGTCGTTTAATCTTGAATTCCTTTACGGTATAATTGTACTCTTCATTTGTATTTTATGTGCAAAGGAAAACAGAAGCTACTGAATCATGAAAAGCAGTGTAAGTGTATGGTTTTAACTGTTTATACATACTTGGACTTTTTGTTTTAGTCAAAAGGTTGATGTTTTCCAGCTGGCTTACTGAGATTCCTGTTGTTCAGCAAAGAACTAATTGCTGAAGGACATCTGGGCATATGGTTTTTCAATAAGTAAGCTGCAACATTTTATCAGTAATTGGATTTAAATACTCTAATTACTGATTTTTGTTAAGATGCTAATCATGTCAATTGTGTTAGTGAGGATAAAATAGCCTGAGAATAAAGGGGAATTTACTTTCATCTTAGAGTGACATTTGGCAAATGGTAGCTGTGAAAACTCATCTCTGCAAAGCAGGTATGTTTGAAGCACACACCAAATTATCTAAATCTGTTCCATGTGATTCCCTAGCACGATTTCTGTGTTATAATTTGGATAGATGTTATGGTTGTATGTTATAGCATTTTTTTGTTGTTCAATTTTACATTGCCATGGCTGGCTTTTTTTTTAATATTTTAAGTTGACTAACAGTGACTAAATGAAATTATAGCTGGACCCTTGCAAATACTGAACTCTTCTGTTTTCTCGTCTTAAAACGTAATCGTCACTCCGACTGTATGCCCAGCTGAGAAGATGAAAAATACTATAGATTCATATGAACTTTAGGATCTCTGAACTTCTGCGAGCTTGCAAATTTTGTGGCCCGTTTTTCATATGTATTTCATAATGAATCTATGAAAAAAAATGACATTTACATTTTCATAGAATTTGTCAGAACAAAAGTGCTGCAAATAGTTGTATTTCATAAGTTTTCCTATGCTTGTTCTCCAGTGCAGATGTCCCTTGGGATAGCAGTTTGCTTGCTTCTTGCTGAAAACAGAACAATAATGTTAGCAAACAACATGTAAAAGTTGGTTTTGAAATACCTTCTGGAGGCATCTTTATTTGAAATAATATGCTTAAATAAAATGGTTGCAAACGGTATATCTAGAAGCATTATGAGATGCCAGGCATTCTTTTTGTTCTTTTCCAAATAAGATTCAATGAAAATCTATTTATAAATCAGTTCAGAAATCCTGTCTGAAATAGAACGGATAGCTTGACAAGTTGTGACATGCATCGCACTGTAATCTGACAGTCTTTTGGGCACGCTTCTTGAGTATATCGGGCTTTCTGTTTTCAAGAGAATTCTAATTAATTACAAATTCTAATTATTTACAAATTGCAAAGTATAAATAGCTATTGCACTGAATTGTCCTTTTCTACTTTAATTTATTTACTGACTGTACGCTTAAATGTTCGAGACAATGGAGCAGCAATAATGCTGTCTAGACAATGTATTGGTTGTTTAGTCTGGTACCGTCTGTTGTCAGAAAAAATTTCTTTGTGTGGTAAAGGCTTCAAATTATAAGGCTTGATATTATAACTCTACCTTTAAATGTAGCTTTGCGTGCAAGTATTATATATTTCAGCAAGTAAAATTGCTTTTGCAGTTCTGATATTTTAGTTAATCTCTCCCTTGTGATCTGGACCATTGGAATAAAGAAAATTAATCTGTCAGTGTTGTGTATCCATTTTGCTTCATCTGCCTTAGGTTTGTTGGCAGATTTTGTGTTGGATGTATTAAAAAATACATTTTTTTTACTCTTTCTGGAAATGAATTCTGCTGACTTCACTAAAAATTGAGGATAAAAGAGAAATATAAACTTTCTTAAAATAATAGTTATGTTTAGCAATCTGTAGGTTTTTTAAATGAAGTTTAAACACTTAAATGTGACTTTTTTTTCTCTGCTCTGCACTGAAGTTTCTTAGCAGCTCCTTCTGGCTCATTCAGATGCCCCAACTAGACTGTGTGCCCTCTGAAAGTGGGTTTGGGCTGTTGGATATTTCTGTTTGGTTTTCCTCCCAGCATCTCCTTTCTTTCGTGCTGTTACCTTGCATACTAGGTGGACAGCTTCCAGCTGGAAATTGCTCATGCTAGCAACTGGAGGGCAAGAAGGTTCGTGATGGACATGTGCTTCATCAGGTGCATGAGCAACTTGGATGAGAAGCCATGCTGATGTACTTCAAACTAAAGGGGTGCTACCCTCAGTCCAGCTCTTAGCCATGTCACACACCTAGAGGGTTTCAGAAACCTTGTCCAAAACAGAAAGTTGTGATGTTTAAATCTATATCATTATTGTAATAATGTTTTCTTGGATATGGTTATTCCTGTTTAACCAGGCAATTTAAAGTATTTCAAGCAAAGACATGCGGGAATGGAAATCTTATCCATGTTTTTCATCAACATAACATATATTAGGTTAGATTCATTATCTGGTTCACACCTGCAGGACTTTTAGTCTCTGACTGGAATTCCTGAGTGGGTCAGTGGAGGCTGGGGCATTTCAGGCTGTGCATATCCTGCTGCTGTCTTCTTCCAAAGCATCTGGCACTGGTTGCTCTTCCTACAGAAAGACAGCCAGCTTTGTTGTCAGAGCCTTTGCGCAGGCCTGTGGTGAATGAGGAGCTCTTGTGCTGAGGCTGAGGTCAGTAGTGAAGACAGGATACTGAACTAAATCATCTTTGGTTACAGAACGTAGGCTTGCTGTCTTCCACCTCCAGTCTGCTTTTCTTGAGCATGTACTGGTTTGATTGGAGAAGCCACCGTTCCTTTCTGTATTGTTGTACAACAGGAGGGTCAAAGTAAACGTAGGATATCTCAGCTAATGGAGGCATAACAATAATTATAAGTAAACACTGTTTTATGAGTATGTGTTTTGCAGAGCAGGCTATGTGTCAAGCATGACACGATCATTTTCTCCTACATGCTCCTGAAGCTTTTGCTTTTCCTTAAAAGGAGAGACCACCTCTACAGATTTCACTGTCCCAAGTATGCAGGGAGCAGGAGGAGATCCCACATGTTTAATCCAGACAAAACAGGTGTGACGAGAGAAAACTGAGACTGCTTATGTCTTTCTGGGCATTATATCACTGACAATCCTTATTTCCATTTTGTTTATTAGAATTTTTCATTGCAGTTGTTTTTGTTTTTTTTCTTGTTGTTTTACCTCTGTAAACCAAACACTGAATGAGGCCTTGTAGTTGGATGATAGAGCGTGGTATGGTTTGAGATGAGGGTAGCTGCCCTTTGGAGCAGCTCCATCTCCTGCCTCTCTGTTCAGGAGCAACAGTAGGTGTTGCTTCTAAAGAGAAACCTTTGTCTGAGACCATTCAAATAGGAGGACTGGAAACCCTCAGTGTCCTTCACTGATAGTATATTGAAAGTCTGATACATCTGGGTAAGTGTCCCACCTCTAAACCAGTCAAGCCTCAGAGGAAACGCATTTCCATCAAATTTTTTGTCTTCCATGACAGACATGTTAAGAAATCCTGGAAGGATGTGAAAGATTGAAGAATCTTATTCTTTCTTATGTAATTCTTGTATGTACCAAATTTCTTGGTAGTGTTTTGAGATCTGGTGTTCCTTCAGAGTACAGCTGTAATGATCTAGTCAGCTTGGTCCTCCAGTAGAAGGATCAGTCACGCTCAATCATTAACGTAGTGTAAATTTTAAAATCTGTTTTCTGTGAAAAGCAGGAGTTAGAACAGAAAGATGTAGTACTTGCAACACCTTTTAGCTCTCTGAATTTTTAGTTATAAAAGCAATTTTGTACACGTTGTTTTTTGTCCTGTGCAGTGTCCTCCTCCATTACTCTATTAGTTCTGCTGGCTGTGGTTTGTTTTGCTTCTGTGAAATCAAAAGGATAACCACAGGAGTCCCAGAATTTTTCATTTATAAATATGTATTTACAGTCACCATTGAAAGCAGGATTTGATCTGTAGAAGCATTAGGATAAAAAAAAAATTCAAATTATAATGGTGATAAAGGACAATATTTCTTTAAACATATTTTAGCATGTGAGCAGCCTAAGGTCTAATTGTTATTTTTCTGGGTAGAATTACACTTAGAAGCATGGCAAACATTGAATTTCAAATAATCTAAGTCGTTGCTTCAGTGTCTTTTTTTATACTTCTTCCTTTATCTTCACTTTTCGCTTCTTATTAGATCATTAATTACAAGGTCATGTCAGTTGCACTTTAAATGCATAATCATACAGACTCTCTAAGGTCTCGTTATGCTAATGTTATTGCTAATTATAAAACTGAATCCAGCGGAACATCATTTTTTGAAATGTCATAGGTTGTGAAATAAGGAAATGTTGCAAGTTATGACAGCTCATAAAAGATAAACTATCGCATGATAAGAAGTACCTAATTTGAGAATGAAAATTGTGTATGCTGTGCGAAGAACACAAGAGAGTTTGAGTCATTTTTTAGTTCATTTTCCTTTACCCACCCAGTGAATTGCTTTGTATTTAAAAAAAAAAATAAATCATCGACATATTTTCATACCAGAGCATCTTTTTAAAGATGAAAGGAATTAGTTGGATGTTATAGTATTGACCAGAAGCTTCTTTTCTGGTTATCTTCATTTCTTTCAGCCTATATCATTTCTAATTAATGAGTTTTAGATGCTACCATCTGAAACCACCTGTCTGGTGAATGCCCTGCATTGTTTGCCTGGTGTACAAAAAGCCAGCATAGGTTGAGCGTCTCCAGTGACATAGAGTCAGCTCTGCACTTGTTTAAGCAAATAGTCAGCTGTTAGCTAATGGATCCATTAGTGAACTTTCTACAGAATATCTTGTAGTCATTACTGCATGAAATTTTAATAACTTCAAATCAGAACTGCTCAAAATATAAGAGGACCTTTTTCTGCAAAACATTTTTCACATTTCACTGCTGAAGATGCTACTTTCATCGGTAGAAATTTGCTGTTAATGCTGAGAAATAAAGTAGCAGTGGAAATCTTCAGTTTTTTGGTATTAACAGTTTGCGAATCTCAAATTCTTTTTCAGATTATGTAGCAAAGGGTTGCTTGTTTCTTTGTTTTAGGCAAAAAGATATTTGCAGCCTTGCTTTATTCTTCTAGAAAGAGATTTTACTTGCATTTAGTACCTGATTTAGTCTAGAAAGAACAACTCCCTAGAGCATCTTTTCCTTTGTGGCACATTAGAACCTCTCTGTGCAGCTGCCTTACATTGTGGTGAAATCTCCAGGGGATATCTGAGGAAGTAAGTGATGGATCATAACAAAAGAGAAAGATCAGAATGCCTACAGTTTTGCCCCAATAGGAAAATTGATTTTTTGTTGTTGGTTTTTTGTTTATTTTTTTTTTCCTAGTGGAGTTTTTGTTATTAAATCAGTGACAATAAGTGAAGGAAACATGAGGCTCTCCCAACATAAGGTCTTCAGGGTTTCTGAGCCCAACCTCTGTCCCTCAAACTCCTGATTCCAATGGGTAGAATATGGGAGAGTGGGAAGACTACACAGTTCTGAGGCATATCAGACAGCGGTGCAAGAATGCTAGCTGTTGCATTGTTGGTTCATTATCCATGTGATGTTCCTTCATGCCGTTAAGAGACCTTCCTTGAAGTACGCTGAGAAATGGTGTCACAAGGAACCAATGAATAAGCATCTTCCATATCTATCAACCTTAAAGAGCAAAGACATTTGACAAAGGAACAGATTCCCATGTGGTACCAAAGTTTCTGGAAGGATGGACCAGGCTACATACACCCCAAGGGAACAGTTTGTCAGTATCTTAAGATACTGTGTCTCTTGAGGAAAAGCTCACTTTTCTTAGGCTGGGTAAGTCATCCTTCTGAAATGAAAGCAGGGAAAAAAAAAAAACTTAGAAGCCATACTTTTTGATGCATTGAGCAATGTTTTCCATGTGATCTAGCTCTCTGCTCTAAAACTGAGTTGGAAGAATAAGAGGGCAGCACTGACTCTTGTAGCTCTGTTTGACAGAGGGCTTCTGAAGGTGCCTGTGTCATTGTCTGCAGGGTTTGTAGAGTACTGAACCACGATGAACTTTTGCCCTTTTTATGACTTCTCCAAATGTCACAAATCAAAATAATGTTCCTAAGCACTCGTTTGATGGCAGTTTCTTGACAGTTTCTTTCTTGAGTATGCTTATTGTTCTGTTGATTTTTGTGGGCATCCTGCTAACCTTCATCCATCCTTCCAGTAGTCATTTTACCTACTGCCTCTTGAAAACGTTCTACCACAGGATTGCTTCTATCTAGAAAGCAGGAAAAGACATCTGTGGTTTTACTCCATGCCATTCAGAGTGTGGCATCCTGCCAGTCCTCCAGCAAGCCAACTCCTAACCACCCCACCAAACATGCTGGCACACTAATCACAGACAACAGGAAAGTATTTGTTTCAAAGGAAGAATAAGCTACCGAAGTTATTCTATGATCTACAATGATTTAACTAAAGAGAATGGATCTGTGGATTCTGAATGACTTACTTCAGTTAGCACTCGTTTCAGTTGGTAGACTGACTTCTACAAAGCCAACAAGAACTTCTCATCTTTATGTCTGTTTCTAGAAAGAGTTTGGTGCTTCAGAAAGATTCATAAATGTTATGGCAGAAAGCTATTCTTTAATGTTTTGTTGCTGATCAGACAAAGAGTAATGAAAATAGTTGTAAGTTATTTCAGTTATGAAAATTTTTAATAACAAATGCAGCACCGCAATGACCAAATCCAGCATCGCTACCAGCTGCTTAGGATTTTTTCTTTGATCCAGTAATATATTGCAGGACTAAACAGTAATAACTTGGGTTTTTTTTCTTCCCATGGTGTGGGCAGTCATTTTCCTCTTCCCTGCTATTCACCCTTATGTCATCTTCCCTGTCTTTCCTACACTTAAATTCATACACAGTGTTTATCAGAATTTTCCGCCTATGTTTTTGACTTTCAAGAGCTAAGTGTTTTGCTTCTGCAATTTTGTTTTGTGGGTGTGCAATTATCAAAGTAGAAGACTGTTTAAATTTTTGTCTGCCTATTTCTGAATGTCTGTCTCCTTGAAGAGCTGATTGAATCTCTGCTGTTAATCTCTTTAACCCCAGAAAGAAGATTACCTTAACAGTGAAATAGTTGGGGAGGGGCGAAGCAAGGGAAAGAGAGGCAAACTGTATTTCTCTAGAATTAATTCAGGTCTTCAGTAAGGCCTTTTTACTGCAGTGAAGTTCACTAATGGAAACTTTTTGCTGCTAGCCACATAACAGGTGATATTAGTTATAATTGCATCATCTGGTGGCATTGTCAAGTATCATGGGACTAGTAAAATTGTTTCTATCTTGTTGTTTGTTTGTTTTTTTAATCTTGAAGTCTTATCAGTCTGTTACAATTTAACCAAATACCAGAAATGACAGAGGAAAAATGTTTGTGATGAAAATGTTTGAATGTTCTTACTTTTTCCTTCTAATCTACTTATTAACTTAAGTACTTTTGAATCACTCACGATGCTTAATTTTTAACCAAAGGTAGGGAATCACTACTGTTAGCAAACATGTTTTCACAGAAGTTTTTGGACTTGTATTCACTGTTCGTAACAAAACTTTGACTGCAGTTGTTTAAAGAGAATCAAAGAAATAAGCCTCAAAGTGAGGCAAGAGTTCACAAGAAGCAGCGAAGTGGCCAGAAAGTTGTGCTTCAAGTTACAGCATCTGTTTTGCAGTGGAAAAGGATGTGTTTTGTGTGTTTGATCCACTTGCATTGTCAATCAGTAACTGGCATTTCTCCTATAGATTGTAAGGCTTTTTCTCCCAGGTAGCAGTGATAGGACAAGAGGTAATGGCCGCAAGTTGTACCAGGGGAGGTTTAGTCTGGATATGAGGAAAGACTTCTTCTCCAAAGGATTTTGGAGGCATTGGCATAGGCTGCCCAGGGAGGTGGTGGAGTCACCATCCCTGGAGGTGTTCAAGAACGATGTGGATGTGGCAGTGAGGGACATGGTTAGTGGGTGATATTGGTGGTGATTTGTTGATGGTTGGACTGGATGATCTTAGAGGTATTTTCCAACCTTAGTGATTCTGTGTAAACAGGGTGCATTCCTCATATGTATATTTGAATCCTATTGATTGTGATGAGTTGTTGATAGAATAAGTTGCCAATGATAACATCAGAAGTAGTAAACAACTGAATGAGGTGTGCCTTCTCTGAGATGAGATCTGTAAAAATGCAGTTAACTTGATTTTGTTGCTTCTTCTTTCCACACCAGTAATTGTTTGCCTGGCATTATAGCACTAGGGACTGAAATGACAAGTGAATATTCTTAGTTTTAACTATTGTATGGTACATCAGTAGCTGTGGATGTTCTTCTTTCCAGGAACTCTGATTTGAGGCTCTTAAGGAAATTATAGCATCTTTAATATTGTAATTGTTAAGAGGAAATTAGAAAACTTTCAGATTGAAAAACTAAGTTTTCTCTTTGTGGCTATATTAAGGCAGTATTCATTTAGTGAGATTTAATTTGTCTTAGATTTCTATATCTAATAGTGAACAAGATAAGAGAGAACTGAAAGGGGGGGAAAAATTGATTTGCAATGGGAAACAGTTTTTCTAACTTTTAGTTAAAGAATCCTGGAGCTGCTATTGCAATTGTTGAAATAGTATGGAGATGCTGAAGTTAAAGTACGTTTTTTGGGTGTTTTGGTGCCTTTTACCCCCTTAGAACTTAGGAATTTTCATGTCAGGCTAGCGTTACATCTGACACAGGCTCCTCTTGTTCTGATTTGTTTCTCAGCTGGAGCAAGCTAGAATATGCCTGCTATCGGTTGTCACCACCTGATAAGTGACAGGTGGTGACTTCTTAAGATGTGGTAATTTTAATTGCTTGTGACTGTATCCTCTCTGATGGCTGTCAGCAGGTAAGAGGTGTCCCTGCAGTAAACAGCTCTCATGGTCTGCCTGTACTGGAAGTTTGTGGCTGTCTTGGGCTATCAGGGCTATAAGTTGTCACTGTTCAGGGTGCAGTTCAGTTTGTAAGCTACTGGATGTTGTAATTACCATTGTAAACATTCTTCTAATTCTGTTTCAACTCTGGAACTTAATCCTGTCCTGCAGCAATGATTATTACTGGTTCATTTGTGAGTTGTGTTAGGGGAGCTGGAAATAGATGGAGGATTCCCTACATCTATCGTTAAAGATATCCATAGTTCTAATGCCACCCACAGCACAGGACTTTATTGCTTAAAAAAGCAAGCAGAGATGCTCCGCTTGTTTCCTTCACGTCATGGCTTATGCGGCTCTGTGCTTGTCACCTCTGTTCAGAATTCCTGGTCTTTCCCAACTTCCCTAGTGGTGAAGTTTTCAGTGTCTTTTCCTCCTCTGCTCCCCAGCTGTCTGTTTGGTTTTTGCTTGTTTGTTTGTTTACCATGTCCAGCAAGGAGATGGGATGGATGGAAGAATAATCCAAATGCATTGTTTGTGTGTATTGTAGTGGGAAGAAATAATGATATCCTCTCTACTCCAGGAATAGCTTATTCCAGAAACCTTTTTCATTGGAATTTGGAATCTGCATGCAGTAGCAATTGGTGGAGGTTTTTATTATTTTTTTTACAGTAATTAATCAGCTTATTCAGCAATTGTGGTAGGGAATCTTCTGTGTTAACTATCAAAAGATGAAGCATCCAGATGAACTCATTTATTCCTCTCGTTTTCACAGAAGCGACCATGGGGTGCATTAAAAGCAAAGAAGATAAAGGTCCAGCCATGAAATACAGGACTGATAACACTCCAGAACCTATTAGTTCCCACGTCAGCCATTACGGGTCAGACTCCAGCCAAGCAACACAGTCACCGGCAATAAAGGGATCAGCAGTTAATTTTAATAGTCATTCCATGACTCCTTTTGGAGGGCCCTCAGGAATGACACCCTTTGGAGGAGCATCGTCTTCATTTTCAGCTGTGCCAAGTCCATATCCTAGTACTTTAACAGGTGAGTATTACCTAAAATTCATCTTGTAATATTATTCATTTATAAGCTTCACAGTCATATTTAAAAATAAGAAAATGAAAAGAATACTACTACCCCTTGCCATACAGAAGTGCAAATTTAGAATAAATTGCCTTTTAGGACTTTCTGGTTTTCAGCATCTTTTCTACTGAGATAATAATTCGGCCCATACCTACTAGTGAATGGAGCTTGGGGGCTGGTTTTTTGGCTTTTGTGTTTTTTAGGACCATAGCACAGAGGTGTTTGACATGTTTGAGGTGATAATGGGAATAGATGATAAAAGTGTTAGAAATTCGATGTTCTTGAAGGGATGCACATGGAATAATGGCTGTGCACACTTGGGGAAAGTGGCAAAATGAAAAGCATCTCAAATTTAGGAAACTCATACTGTGATTTAAACTGATTTTCTAGTTTTTTTATTAGCTGTGAGTTACTTGCAGTAAGGCAGTGTGGAACCTGTTCAATTACAAAGATAATCAGGATATTCAGTATGTGCTGTGTACTTTAATATACGAGCAGGATGTGTTAAATAAAAGAGCAGAATTCTCTCTGTTGATGGTCATATTAAAGGCTAAGTAGAGAAGTAGAATTTACAAGATGCAGAGACTGTCTTGGCTGACGTATAGTCTCTGAAGCATTTTAAAGCAATATATGTATTTGATGTAATAAACATGCCTTTCTGTGAAAACCTTAAAACATATAAAAAGATTGTTCTTATGCACATGACTGATCCCACTAGTTCACTTAGTTTTGCTGGATCTTTTTGAGAGGACACTGATTTTCTTTTAATTAGGGGGTTCAGAAGAGAGAACAGAAGCCTTGCACAGGCACTTCACAAAATGTGGCAAATAATTCCATATCAGTCTTTTTCTAGTTTTCCCACAAAACTCTAGTGTTAGGACAATTACACTGCTTAAATGTTTACTTCACTACAATGGCATTTAAAAGCTTTTAAACACAACAAATTTGAGGTCTATAAAAATCTGCTGTGGCCTTGACATTAAGAAATCCAGAAAACCAAATACGAACTGTCAGGTACTGATTACCTCATGCTCCCTTTTTGGAAATTCAGTAAAAATCAAATAGTGAAAATGAGTTTCCATCCCATCTCAATTTTTTTAACCCCATCTGAAACCCAGTGTTGGATGAACACATGCAGAAGTGAAGTGATGGCAGCCTTTCTTTTTATTCACTAGCTCTACCAAGTAAAGTTTCGTGTGCTTACAGAAATCTTCATCTCCTTTAAGAAACCTCTCTGTATTGCCTCTCATTAGATTGGGTTCTTTGTTCACATGGGAATCTCCTGCAGTACGTGCAGGCCCTCCTGGGTATTACCGGACACCAGGAATGCTGCCCCCTCAGCTACAGTAAATCTTTTTCTGCCAAGATCAGAAGGACTGATCTCTTGCTGTCCCTGTTCATCCTAGTCATTAAGCATGTTGCATCTTGGCTCAGAGTCAGTAGGAGAGATTTCTCATGAAAAGATAGGTCTTAAACCTCGTAGGTGTGGGTTTGGGCAGGCTGACTAGCCCCCATCATTTTATGGTCAGGTAAAAAGATACTGCTTATATAGTTATTCCTCCTTGCTTTGTGAAACCAGGAAGCCATTCATCCTCAAGCACGCACGCTTTTCTCTTTAAACAAAAATGCACCAACAGTTGTTCAATAAATCCACTTCTCATTTTCAGATCAATGAGAATTGCATGGTTTTTTGAACGGATTGAATGATAAATTTCATGTGGCTGTAAGCTTTCAGTGTTTGTCACAGATAAACACTGAGTCAGGATCTGAGGCCCTTTGTTTTGTGAGAGAGAAAAAGAGATGGGCTTGTCAAACAGTCATAAGTGTCCATAGTACTTACCCAGTCCGTCAGTGATGTCTTGCAAAAGAATGATACCGTTGTCATCATAGCCTGTAGTGAGGCTGAAAAAGAGTTGGGCCATCTTTAATCCTCCTGAGCAGAACTGGAAAAGAAATCCGAGTTAAATCCACCCTGCTCCTGTACTATACGTTCTTTTGTCATCAGATGTTACAAGTTCACGGAACAGTAGTGAAACTGAGAACAGAAAACTTGACTTATTTGAAGCTGTGTTTACACTAGTGCTCTCTAGTCCTCATACAGAACAGCAAAGGAAAGTTCTCTCCAAAGCCAGTCCTTTATTAAAGAATGAAAATTCTGCTCTAATGAGAGGATCCCCTTCAAGGAGAAGTGTTTTGTCCCCAGGTAGCTTTAACAACTGAGTTGGTGATTCACAAAGAAAACATCTACAAGAGACTTCAAAGTTCATTTGACTTGTATCTCCTTGTTTAAAATATTCTGTGCTGATGCTGTTCACCTGAAGCATTTTATTATTCTGTGCTACAGAATAAATAACATTTCTGAGTGAGAATGGTTTGTATGGTACCTGAAGTGTTGAAATCAAAACTTTGGAAGGATTGTGTGTGAGTTTTATCAGTTATTTCTTTAAAAATAGTAAGGAATGCACAAACGCTGATAATTAATGATAGTTTTCTTATTTCATGACTTCCATCTGAATGCTTTGTTTCATTATTCTAATTAGTGCTACACTTTCAGGAGAAATGGATAGTTCTTTTGTTTCTATATTAGTATCTTTCCAGACATTGTGCAATTTGTTTTGAAGTTTTTGGAGTCTCCCAGTAGTTTGATAAAGATTTATAAGCATTTGTAATGTTGTGACTTGAGAGTAGTGATCTGCAGAAGAATTCTCGGGGGATGATTTATTTAACATTCAGTTTCTGGTTGTGTGAAAATGATATGTATTGCCGCAATTTTCTTCCTCTCTGTAACAGTTTGTCATCGAAATAACACAGTAGTCTAATAATGTGGGCAATAATTGGAAGAACTCTTAATTTTTAGCTTAGATACTGTTAACTTCTGAGAAATGTTCTAACTAATTTTCAGTTTGTAACTCATATTTCATTACAAACCTTCACTTACTCAACCATCTTATATTTTTTTGTTCTGATTTTCCTGGAGGAACTGTAGATTCATTTCCATTTATGGCCTACTGATACAGTGTAAACACAGGAATCTCTATCTCAAACAAAAATATTTAAGTGAAAACATCTATAGTACAGTAATAGACAATACTCATTGTGTACTGTATTCCTCCTTTCTGATTACCCTCTCATTAGTTGCATCATCTGAGATTAGATGCAGCATGTTCCTGGAGGTGGTCTTATCTGTGTGTCCTGGTACATATATATGCGTGTTAGAAATGTAATGTTACACTTAAATTAATTATTTTGTTACTTGGATTATCATTAAGCTTCCTAATTGCCCATTACACTGTAAAACAGCATTTTTCTTTTGCTTCTTTTAGCCCAGGTTTAGTAAGTAATCGGCTCTTTCAAGCATAGAAAATGTGTTTCTACAGTAAGCGAAGGAGCCTGCCTGCTCATATACTTGTATCTTGTCTGTGGGTCACACTCAGTGCCCTGAGCCAGAAGTGGGGCAGGGGTAGCAAATTCCTTAGGGTTAGTGGAGCACAGCTGCTTGTCTTGTGAAATACAAGAGCTGCTCTGAAAGTAATGCCTCCTATTTTATGATGTTGGCCAACAACATCAGAGGTGGATGTTGGTGGTATGGCAGGAGGTGTTGAACCTTCCCACCAATATTCCATTACATTTTGTTGCCCTGTGACAGATGGCAGCAGAGGGGCAGTCTGACAGAATGGCGTCTGACATGGAAGTGTGTATGAAGCAAAGGGGTGTCGTTGAATTCCTCCATGCGAAAAAAATGGCACCCGCTGACATTCATCGACACTTGTTGAGCATTTATGGAGACCAATCAGTGGATGTGAGCACAGTGAGGCTGTGGGTGGTGCGTTTCAGCAGTGATGACAGCAGCATGAAAGACAAGCCATGTTCCGGATGGCCATGCAGATTTTTATGAGTATGGCATGCAGGCTTTTGTTCTTCACTGGCATGAACGCGTAGCTAATGGTGGCAACTGTTGAAAATAGTGTTTTGTAGCTGAGAATTTGCTCAATCAAATAGTGTTATTGTGCTCTTTTTATCTTTTGTCATTTCCATGAAAATAAATAGGAGACATTGCTTTCAGAACAACCTACAGAACTTAGTCATTGTTCTATGGCAGAATGCACCCACCGATCTTCCTCAGCAAAAGTAGGCTTCAGTGATTTCTTCATTGAATTTCTTAAGAAGCAGCTAACTTTTTTTTTTCTGATGTTGATGTGTTTTGCAAATGTCTCTCTGTAGGCGCTCTAATTGTTAATGCACTTCTAATGATATATCTAAATACTTTCCTTGCTGTGGAAATAATATACTTTTTAGCACTATTTGCTTATAGGCTTTCCTTGATTTTAAAGAATGAGCTGATTACTGATCACAGCTGCCAAAATGAGATGGAACCTGAAGCCTTCAGAAGGCTTCTGAATTAAAATTGATGAGTTGTTTTCAAAGAGCAGTCCTTAAATCAAGTTCTGCAGCATTAATGCTATATCTTTTTGTTTTTATTTTCTTTTTCAAGGTGGTGTTACTGTATTTGTGGCCTTATATGATTATGAAGCTAGAACTACAGATGACCTTTCATTTAAGAAAGGTGAACGGTTCCAGATAATAAACAACACGTAAGTGTTCTTGTTCACAAGCTTCTCTAGGGTGTTGTTGGGAATAAATAGATCCTCAGCACTTCTTGAAGTCTAAGTGTCATATTTCAGTAAAGAGTGGTTGGAATTTTTTTCTTGAATGAGAGACTCAACACAGATGGGGGCTGAAATAGTGATACTGCTTAGATGATGCTTTTGGGCTGAGGTCATGTTTGGGGGCAGATGTCAAGATATAGTGACTGGGGAATCCCAAAGCTGCATCCTTTCATTCCCTTCTATAGTGAAGCACAGTCTATCAGGCCCTGTGTGTTACGGGTTTCCACATCCATCGGGGATGCATGTTTGATTTTCTAGTTTAATTGCAGCACTATTCTGATCTTATGGCCTGATTTATGGAAGCCTAGAAAAGGGGAAAGTGTTTTTTCACCTTGAAGACTTCTTAGCACAGCCAAAAACTGATGTAAATACTCTAATACGTAGATGGAGCAGTTTTCACTCATCCAGTTCTCTAATTTTATTAGCTCACTTCTTGCTTTGTGTGTTGCAAAATGATAGGACTGAGGCAGGTTAAGACAAGAGAACTGGGAAGTCTGCTATACGTCTCTGCCATAAAATGTTTTGTTGCAAGTTTGCATTTTGTATGTATAAATTCCTCTAAACAAAAAAAAAAAAAACCTTTAAAATAAAAATTCCTCTAAAAGGCCAGGCGCTCACATTGTTTACAATGAAAAGAAAAATATATTCATCTGCAGCGCAAATTATAGTTGTTGCCTTCTCAATTAAAGTACGATATTATGTGAAGATGCTTCAGCAGTTCGGGACTGATGTATTGTTCATGTGTGGAAGAGGTAATTGATCTTACGTTGCAGGGAAGGCGACTGGTGGGAAGCAAGATCCATTGCTACAGGAAAAACAGGCTACATCCCAAGCAATTATGTAGCTCCTGCAGACTCCATTCAAGCGGAAGAGTAAGACATTGCATCCTGTCAATCTGTTCTTATTATCCATTCTGCATTTAGTGCCCTATAATAACGTTCGCTTCAGTTAGTGCACGTAGCATTTAAGGGTGAAGTAGGATTATACCACTAATTAAAGGATAGGAATGCTATGTGGGTGTTGTCAAAGGTATAATTGTTAGTGGATGTGAGGTAGATGCTTCTGCAAATGTTTTATGCTTGCTTGCTACGTGTAGCTAAAGGAGAAAGGATGGAACAGTGCAGTAATGAAGATGAGAACTGGAAGACACACTCTATATTTCATAAAAAGCAAAAATGCATGGTCTTTAATTAAGAGTTCACACATCCTCAGCTCTAGGCTTTTATCTGTATTTTTGTTTGTTAAACCCTAATTCAAAATCAGCTGTATCTCTGGTAGTGCCCAATGTCACATTATAAAAGTAACATTCGTATAGACAGCTGTTGCTAATCTATTGATCTGTAACAGCTTCCTATTGACAAAATGGTTAGGGACATCAGGAACAACCATAAATTGGGAAAATTGCATTACTTTGGGTACCAATAAATCCTACATTTATTTAAAAACAAAGACCCCCCAAGAGCTTATGGAATTGAAGTTATTTTAGGAATCATGAGTTGGGGTATAACTTTGAGGTGATACATGTTTCAAGGGATTGTGTTTATTTTGCTAGCAGTATGAAGCTCCACAGCTCTTGATGTGATACACAGGCATAGTTCTGCCAATAAGCAATTCCCTGATACATTATCTGCGCGCTTCTGTGTTTCCTACTGCACTTCTGGGAAAACTGCCCAATTTCCAGGATGTTTCCTGAATTTCAAGCTGAGAACATGGCATGTTGCTGCTGCTCTCACTGGCCCTTTGCTATTTAAAAATGATTGTGTCAAAGGCTTGCTGTTATTTATTATATACAATGCGGGCCCTTGCATTTCAGCTGCTTTTATAATTGAGGTTTATATATATATGTATATATGCATCAAATTATTGTTATTATTGTCTTAAATGAAGCAATAAAAATATATCATCATTTTGGCTGCAGTGGTGTTAAACTGGAAATGATAGCCCTTTGCAAAGTAAGAATGCAGTGCTTCTACACAGAGTATTGCTGCCAAGGACAGACGAGGTAGAGTGGTTGGGATTTGTCGTAGGTTTATGTCATGGCTGGAGGTGAGAGTGAGGGGCAAAGAGCAAGGAAGCTTTTTTAAGCTGATGCTATTTTAAAGAACCAATGCTAATTTTATTTAATATTGCCTCACTACCCAAAATATAGTTCATTTGCTTTAGAACTCATTTGGTGGCCCTTAGCTTTGGTTGTATTTATAGATTTTGTTGTAATTACAGTTGGAGTTACAAATGAAAAAGCGATATACAACCCTAAGTTACTAGGATTTTCTTTAAGTGGTCTTTCCTAAGCCTGAAGATGTTTATATTGCAAGCTTTACATCATTTTATGACTTCCAAGACATGCAATCAAAACATATTTAGAAAATAAGTGTTATAGCAAAGTCTGGACATTAAAATTATCTATGCTGCCTGTTCGTCAGCTCTTTGGGAGTGTAGAAGAAATCCCTTTTCTGAAAGAACTTAGGCAAGAAAAAGGTGTGTTATAACATCTGTGTATTTTTCAATATTAGAATGACACACCAAAGATGGAGAAAAGTATGTTAACTACCACAGGAGTATTTCTACATGAATGTCAGAAAAAAGTGCTCCCTCTACTGAAGGATGAGGCACAGCTGAAGTTAGAACAGGGAGGTTCCAACTGGAAGTAAGAAAAAGCCTTTCACTCTGAGGATGGGCAGCCTAGCAGAGTCACAGGGCCTGGACACTGCAGGATCCATCCTGTAGGGTTTTCAAGGGGACAGGACAGCACCCAGCATCCAGGTCTGATCTCACAGCTGCCCTGCCTGCAGTGAGAGGCTGGACCAGAGACCTCCCAGAGACTCTTCCAGTCTGAAAGAACCTGTAATCCCATGGTATTGCCACACACCTCCTCTGTATTAAATACTGTTCTTTAACATATGGCTAAAATTTCTTAAAGAAAGCATTTTGGGCTGCTGCAGTGTTTTGAAAGTACTACCAACAGAATTTCATTGTCATCTGATTTAGCTTGACCTATGAACTTCTTTACCACAAGGAGAGTGTTCCTTCCAGTGATAAGTGCTGTTGATGCCTATTGTTGAACCATACAAAATATTTGCAGACAGAAGCCTCTTAAGTATTTTGCTAACAATAGAAATTAGTCATGTAGAAATAGGTCATCTTAATCTTCTGATTATGTGGATGTCATTACTTTTGTTGATCTGTAACTGCTTTGTAATATTAGTAGTCTGGTCAGTGCTTGAGATTTCCAGATCTTCTCTTTATATGACTATCAAAGCGTAGACAGATTTTATTTAGATATATTTCTTTTGACTTCTTCTAGGTGGTATTTTGGTAAAATGGGCAGGAAGGATGCAGAAAGACTACTTTTAAATCCTGGGAACCAGCGTGGTATTTTCTTAGTAAGAGAGAGCGAAACCACTAAAGGTATGTGTATCACTGTCTGTCTCTTCTTCTTCTTCCTCTCCCACCCCTGCAAAGGTGAGCAGGATGGCCATTTTTATGTCTGTTACATTATACATACACATGTGCACACACGTAATTATATAACAACACTGGGGAAGATGTGTTGCTTGTGCTGTGTGGAGGTGAGGCGCTGGCACAGCTGCCCAGAGAAGCTGTGGTGCCCCATCCCTGGAGACGCTCAACGCCAGGTTGGATGGAGCCCTGGGTAGCTGAGCTGCTGGGTGGCAGCCCTGCCCACGGCACAGGGTGGGACTGGGTGGGCTTTAAAGTGCCTTCCAACCCAACCTATTCTATGGTTCTATGATTCTGTGCTTTTAAATTTTTGGTGAAGCAGCACATATGACTTGTTTTCTAGGTGCTTATTCCCTTTCCATACGTGACTGGGATGAGGTCAGAGGTGATAATGTGAAACACTACAAAATCAGAAAACTTGACAATGGTGGATACTATATCACAACCAGAGCACAATTTGAATCTCTACAGAAGTTGGTGAAGCACTACAGAGGTAAGCCTAAATTCTAGCTTGTGCATATGATGAGGAAGAAAAACTTCATGTGTAGCCTGTTTTTCAAATTAACTATTCTAAACTTTCTTTTTGATTTTGATTAACAGTAAATGCAATAGTTCTTTTATCAACATGAGGATGTTACTTTTGCTGTAGTGTTATCGTTGTTTATCTCTGAAGCTTATGTTTTCCATTTTCCAGAACATGCTGATGGACTGTGTCATAAGCTAACAACTGTATGTCCCACGGTGAAACCACAAACACAGGGACTAGCAAAAGATGCCTGGGAAATTCCTAGAGAGTCTTTGAGGCTGGAAGTTAAGTTGGGCCAAGGATGTTTTGGTGAAGTATGGATGGGTAAGAGCTTAATGTGAAACCTTTCAGTTATCTCTGTGAATGTTTTAATAGTATTTTAAGTCAGTCATTTCCGGAATCTTTAAGTATGATCTCATAAATAACCGAAGAAAAAAGATGCCAATTATATTTAGTCACAAGAAGTTAAAAATAATGTT
The DNA here is from genome assembly GCA_016647715.1 of Pavo muticus. Taxonomy (NCBI): domain Eukaryota; kingdom Metazoa; phylum Chordata; class Aves; order Galliformes; family Phasianidae; genus Pavo; species Pavo muticus. Next base: position 1,468,548 of record JACDJE010000023.1, on the reverse strand, counting down.
CAATGTAGTTAATGATTTAAGATTATTCTGTTATCTAACAAAACAGAAGGAAAAAAAAAAAAGCTTTTAGCAGAAAATCCCTGATTTTGTAGTGGGGAATAACATTTTATTTGCTTCTCTAGGAACCTGGAATGGAACCACAAAAGTAGCAATCAAGACACTTAAACCTGGTACAATGATGCCCGAAGCTTTCCTTCAGGAGGCTCAGATCATGAAGAAATTACGACATGACAAGCTTGTTCCACTGTATGCCGTTGTTTCTGAGGAACCAATCTACATAGTCACTGAATTCATGACAAAAGGTGCGTGACAGAGTAGTCCGAAGATAGTACATTTAAAAGATTATTTAAGATCGCAGCAACAAATGATATGTTTAATTAATGTTAGGTTTAAAGAAGCTGAAGTATAAATGATAATTCTGATTAAATTAAAATGAGCAACGGTTGACCTACTTGAAGCAGTTCTGATTTAGATCATGGGTGGAGACATGATTTTTTTGCACATCTGTGTCACCCTTGCTAATCTTCCAAGTACATGGTTGATATATTTTTTTTCCCTTTATTTTTAGTGAGTAGTGCCTGGTACGTTTAAATTGGGTGGTGTAGCTGGGAGTACCATTACAACTAATATGCTTGCCTTGTAGATAGGTTGTGCTCATGACCACAGAATCAGTTGTTTTGTTGGTTTTTTTTTCCTTTGTTTATTCATTTTGTTTTTCTTTTCTATAATAATAATTTTTTTAAGGTTGGCTTTTTAAAATATCAGAATCTAGCCTTTGTATCTCCTTGATTTCAGTCCTTCACCCTTCTTCCCTTGCTCTTTTTTCCTTCCCCCTGCTCCTGATATGGAGACTTAGAGATTTAGGCTGAGTATGGAAATAAACATTATAAGCATATTAGTATTAAGAAGAAGCAGATTCTTAAATCATTTCTTCCAGTTTGTGAAAAATGCCAGTTTCTCTTTACCTCAGAGAAATCTTGCTATCCTGGTAGGAAATAGGAATAATACCAAAACCCAAGAGAGTGACTATTTGCATTCATTATTCCACCACAGATATCTTGCTTGGGTTATTTTTTTTCCATGTTTGAATGGATTTTTTCTTAATGTTTTGTAAGCTTTAAAACAGAGAGAGAAATAGAAAATCTTAAAGGTTACTTCTGTGTTGTTATTCCTAAATTACAGTACCCGATCTCTTTGTTGGATCTTAAGCAGCCATGCAAAATCAGTTTTCATCATTCAGAAATCAGGTTTTGGCAAGACAGTCAAGATAAACAATTGTTTTCTAGGGATGTTACAAAAGCAGAACAAAAGAAATGGTGAGGTAGTTGCATGTTTACATGTTTCTTCAAACCATACATTTGAAATACCGCTGAAAGCTTCTGTTGTCAGAGATGAGATTTTACCATACTTGTGAAAATTGTTGTCTTAAAACAAGCACGAGTCTTTGGAATTCATTTCTAATGTAACTAATGTAATTTTCTGGACGCCATTCTATTATAGAAAACGGGAGAAGATAGCATATTGTAAAGAATGGAAACTACTTTTGTTTTCTCCTGTAAGGAAGAAGCAGCATCAAAATAATAGCAACAGTTTCAGAATCATTTCTCTAGTATATAATTGGAGCTGGAATTGGAATTTATCTAAATTGGAATTTAACTAAGAGGGTGGGTTTTTTTTGTTCTTGTTGTTTGTTTAATTATTGTGGGGAAAAAAATTCAACTAGGATACCAGGAATATCAGGCAAAATCCGCAGGCATATAGTTATCAAATGGCAGTTTGCTTTATTAGTGTTCAGTAATCCAAATTACTAAAATGAATACCAAAATGCTTGGCTAAAACTTGCACTGAGTACCAGGGCACAGTCAACTAGAGACATACATGTAGAGTTGTGTTTTAGAAATCAGGGCTTTTCAAACTTACGTATTGGAAGCTGAATGCATTAACTGTAATGACTAGGGGAGAAAAAAACCTCATGTTCATGTTTTCAGGTCAGGTTAACGTGCGCTCTTCTGTAGTTTTTCACTGAATTGTGTTGTCTTTTACAGGCAGCTTACTGGACTTCCTGAAAGAAGGAGAAGGGAAGTTCTTAAAACTCCCACAGCTGGTGGACATGGCTGCTCAGGTACTTCATATAAGATAAGAAAACTGTGTTTTGTACTTAGAGAGGAGACTTAAAGCTATATCAGATATCAACTAAGTATAAATATTGAGCACTCTGGCTAATGTATGCTGTTCTTTCTTAGATCTTCTGTTGTAACTTTACAATTCATTGAAAAGAAATCACCAAAGTTAGAAATTAGATAATTAGATCCAGGCAGGTGCTTACCAGTGCAGCAAGTTCTTGCTATGCTCTACTTCCTGTACTTACACAGTGAGAATGGAACTAAAATAAAAGGATATAGCATAATGCTTGGGATAAATGTACACAGTCATGAAAATAACTTTAATAAAACTTTATTTTTAAGATTGCTGATGGCATGGCTTACATTGAAAGAATGAACTACATCCACAGGGATCTCCGGGCAGCAAACATTCTTGTAGGAGACAATCTTGTGTGTAAAATAGCAGACTTTGGTCTAGCGAGGTTAATAGAGGACAATGAGTACACTGCGAGGCAAGGTAAGTCTGGTTTATTTACTGAATAAGTAAGTCCAGTTACCTTAAAATTATTTAGAACTATTACATTTAGCAGAAGGTCATTATATTCTGTCTGCATGAATAAAGATCACATGTGCTTTTGCAGCTATTTTTGGATGTCATTCTGCCTAAGTGCAGGTTTTTGTGAATTTTTATTGTTTTAAGTAATTTGTCAGGCTTTTCGAAAAACATTTTAAATTACATTTTTCAGATAAAAACTTTGTATACTTTGAAGAGAACTGCAGTTCCAGAACAGATCTTCATTGCTTTCTGAAAATTACCCCACATTCTGAAACGTATTTACAGATCTCAGAGGTCTTACCTGCTTCCAAAAGTTATAGACTGCTCAAGTTTGATTTCCCATTTGAAATACTAAAATACTTAACCACCTTGAATTTGGCCAACAAAGCAAACTGTAAAAACTACTTTCAGTGCAGTACTCTTTTATTTAAAATATTTTAAAGTGTAAGCAAATGATGCGTGAAGAAGGGGAAGTCAGATATCTGTCTTTTTAATGTTTGCAGGAGCTAAATTTCCAATTAAATGGACCGCTCCAGAAGCAGCATTGTATGGTCGGTTTACAATCAAGTCAGATGTGTGGTCATTTGGGATTTTACTGACGGAGCTGGTAACAAAGGGGAGAGTGCCATATCCAGGTAAGAGGAAGATTTTTTTCTTCTCTTTGTGGTATTCTGTGCTTCTGAAATTACCTTCTGTACTTTTCTTACTTCCATCCAGAGCCCACAGTAGATTAGCAGAGATAGAAACCTAGTCATGCTTCACTGGTTCCTTTGTTCGCAAAGATACTTGTTTTATTTACAGGTTAACTATTATATGATTTTAAAAGTATTTTAAAATGATAGCATTTGTGAATATGACTGATAGTTCTTTTCAGATTAGTGGGTGTTCTTATGTTTTCCTATCTATCTGTTCTTGAAAATTCCACTTTATACATTTTCCCAGTAAGCATCCTAGAGTGAACATACCAGACCAGTTTTTGAAACTAAACATATGTAACGTGTTTTACTGGATATTTTGCCATGAGTAGAATTGTAAGGCAGTCCTGCTAGGCATATAATGCCTTTTTCTTGGCCTTATTTCAAGTCGAATAGAACCCAAGGGAGGCAGAAGGTATTTGTGCTTAAGTCTTCCTTTTGAAAGAACGGGCCCAAGACACTGGTAAATGTTCTATAACAAAACATATGAGTAACTATAAAAATGAAGAAGAACCAAGGAGTAAGGAATTACCAGTACAATGGAAGAATTTTTAGGAAATATATTTAATCCAAGATTTAAAAAAAATCATTCCTTATAAAGTGCTGATATGATAGGTTCACATGCACATCATGAACAATATTGTGGTAAAGAAACCCTTGAAAAACTTTGTCTATCTGTTCTTTGTATAATGCCATTCAAAGCTAACATGCTTGCCTTTTATTAGGAATGGTGAATCGGGAAGTTCTGGAACAAGTGGAACGTGGATATAGGATGCCTTGCCCACAGGGCTGCCCAGAATCTCTCCATGAATTAATGAAACTATGTTGGAAGAAGGACCCTGATGAGAGACCAACATTTGAATATATACAGTCTTTCCTGGAGGACTACTTTACTGCTACAGAACCACAATACCAGCCTGGGGACAATTTATAAGCCAACAGTCTATATAACATGCACAAATCTGCCAAATGTAAAAGACTTGCAAAGAATTCCTGACATCTGTAAGGAATCAAAGGAAAGAAAATCTTCGCTACTTTGCATGCTCTTAATGGCAAACTGGAATTTCATAATACAGTTGCACAAAACCACTTTTCAGGTGTTATAATCTAATTTACCAATGACATGTCTTTATTTTATTTCCTATTTCCCAACTTATTTCAGGGTCCAAAGGAAGCTTACTGAAAATGCGAGGTAGTAAAATGGGTGTTGGTGTGAACAGTAGCAGAAAAAAACAGTGTTTCATATCCTTTATTTGTCCAACATTTAGTCATCTTCTGAAAGAGGGAATTGTCTGGAATTGAAGTGATCTTGAGGGAGGACGTTTTTAAAGCAGAACTTTGTGGGACCAAGCAATTCCATTCCAATTCTATAAAACTTCCTGTGTCCAAAATTCTGTGCCCCCCCAAATATGGTACAACCGTATTTGATGCATAGTCTTGATCTTTAAGCTTCCTCTTGCATGGTCTGAATGAGGGTAGGCGGGTTAAAAGAGAAATTGGAACAGTGAGTGACAAACTTGATCTGAATGGTGCACCTCAATAGTGAAATTAGAGAGCATAACGCACTGTGTTAATACTTGTATTAATATAACTGGAAAGTAGCATGAGAGATTTTTCTTTTTTTCTTTCTGCGTAGCTAATTAAGAATAATGAAGGTAACTAGAAAATGAGGTAATATTTTATAAAATTTTGTGATAAAGTGTGGTGATATTTGAACTTGAAACTATGTGATACAATCGGGGGAGGAAATCCTTTACAAATTTTAAGTTCCAATCCTACAGTGAGCTCTTAAGTGGGAAGACTACCTGAACAAAGCTCACCGTGAGAGCTAGGCTGGAGCTGGTAAATGGAACTTCTTAGTCCTTTAGCAGAGACAGATTTGGTACTGTTGTATGTGGCTTGTATGTGTTAGTAAGGGTGGGTGCCACAAACGTTAATTGTCACTAGTTCAGGGATTTGATTGCACTTTTGCTTTTCTTGACTATTAAGACACCCTAGACACAGTTGTTCTTCCCTCTTATGCCCTTCGTACAGAATTATTTAACTAAAAATAAACGAAAGAAAATGTGAAAACTTAAAAACTAAAGGGAGAAAATATATTTAATATTGTCCGAATATAGTGACATTGAAATTTGCTGGCAGTCAGCCCAGCTCACACTACATCCAAATTTATTTTCTTTGGCTACTGACATATCAAGCAATAACATCATGTCTTTTATTCAGCAATTTGCATGACGTTTTTGAATTTCTGATTGAGCTTATATACTTTAATTTTGAAACACTAAACTTTTACGTAGCTGTCAGGTTTGAATTTATATTAGCATTGTAAAGCTATCCAACAAATGATTTTCAGAAAAGCTGGTGATCTAGTTCTGGTACTAAACCTACCATTTTTCATGAGTTTATACTCAGTTGAATCCAGCTACCAAACGGATCTTTGCAAGAGCAGTGCCATCATTTTCCATTTTCCATCATCATCACTCATCACCTATATGTCTGTGGTTATCAAATTTTAAAAGGGCTTTATGTAAGAAAAACAAAACAAAGAAACAAAAATAAAAAACCACAAAAACCGACAGAAATTAAAAAGTATATATATGATGGAATTTTAATTTTTCTAAGTATTTTAAAATGAATAACACAATCATGGGAGTTTATGTATTAACTATTAGCTATAACAAAAAATGCCAAAAATGACGCTGGCATTGTTTGGATTTTAATTACAGAATGGAGCAGTTCATTGTAATAACACTTGTATAGTAAAGGAATAAAACACTAACTTAATGAACGTGTTCATTGTAAATGGTTGTGTATTATAAGACTTCTCCAAAAGAGTTTGTATGTTTATGAAAATTTATTTGTTTCACCTGAAGATCTTGATGATGTGGTTCTTACCCTAACAGAATTTAAAATTCACATTCACACTTTTTATATAAATAGTAATAAGTTTAATTATGTAACTAAGTATTTTTATAAAGTATGGCATTGTTGAACTGTTTTGCAGATTTGGTTCAAAATAAATTTCTCCTTGATTGCATCTGCTTATTTGGGAGGGGAGGAGACACGGGGGGAACAAAAGTAGAGTGGTCTTCGTATTGAGGGGAAGAGGAGTGGAATAAAAGGGGAGACTGAACTTAGAAGCTGTAGCTGTCTTGTTGACTTTGGGATGTATTTTTATCCACTGTAAACTGTTCTAGTGTACTTTAAAGATGCTGACTTCGTGATGTGTTATAAACTATTGGTGTCAAATGGGAGATATTTTCTAGAGCAGTTCAGAAGTCCTTGGCAGGAATTGGCTAGAACAATTTTGTCTAGACTTATTTTAAGTCTCTTGTAACAGCTGGATGGACAGGCTTGGGGTTCTCAGGAGAGAACTTCCAAAGCGGGCTCCCAACTGGCAGCTGGGCTGTGGGCAGGGGCCTTTCCTCCCTCCTTTGTCTGCTGTTGGTAGCCTCTGGTGGCTTCTGCACAATTCTTTCAGGGAATTTTATACATCTGTTCTCGTGGTAGCTGGTGTTTTATCTCAACTTCATTGAATGTTATCTGTCTCAAAGGCCGGTACAACTCGGATCGCAGATCCTGAAGTTCATGAGCAGTGCCACCGTAGATGAGGCAGCTGGTGCTGTCAGCAACTGGTTTTGTTTCAATAATGACTCATAACAGAGCACTAAGAACATTTTTACAGATTCTATGACCTGCAACATTTACTGTATTTTAACTATGTCCTGTAATGTAATTAATGTTTTCTATTTTTAATGGTAACAATTGTGTAATTTCTGGTAATCTCCCTGTTGTCCATCCCACCATTACCATGTCTGCTCTTTGTGAGAGGCCTGTAGGTTGTTTCTGTCATTCATTCTTTCAAGCTGTAGTGTTTTCAGAATATTTTCATATTTTTGAGTAAACTTCCGAACATAAAAACGTGTATGATCCTACTGTTTAGATAAAATACTTCCCTATTTTAGTATAAAGCATTATGAAGAGAACCCAGTGTGTTCCTATCCTTGCAACCACCGAATTGTCATCTCGCTGGGCCTGTGACTAGCTCTTATTGCTGAACACCAGCCTTAGAAAGGGCCTTAAACAAAGAAAGTCTCCTGGAGCCTGCTGGTGGCTGGAGACAAGGCAGGATGCTGCCTTACCCACAGCCATCTAGAACGCTCTCTGTTCTGAAACGCACTATCTACGCCGTATTGAGAAACCTGAAATGTGGAAAGTGAATATAAACTAGACGTAATGAGCCCCCGCTCTTGTTGTTTATGTTGATCTGTTTAATCCAATAAAATCCTTGGGTTTTATTTATTTAATTCTTTTCATTTTACTTTTGGGAAGATGCTGTAGATGTTTGTGACAGCTCCTCCCTGCTCACACAAAACTGCTGTGGAACCACACAGTTGTGTTGGGTTGAAACCCCAAGAGTGCTCTCTTAAACAGAGTATTCTCTTGCAAACAGTGAGCTCAAATTGTCATGCAGGTAGGTCTGGGTGGATGTCTGCCTGCCTAGCTCTTGTCTTGTGCAGTAGGTATGTGAGTGAATGTCTAAAAGGACAGGAGCAAGAGCAAGGCTGCCATTGCCTTGTAGGCCTTGAGGCAGCTGTGTAGAACAAGGCCGAGAGTGGAGGTATGACACTGCAGGTGTCACCTCTTCTCCTCCTTGTGCTTGGGAAAAGGGGTTTGAACTGCCACACAGGAACTGAAGAGCTGCTTCTCCCCCTTCACAGTGGAAATGGAGAAGGGCTAACGCCAAGTGCTTCTGTTTTTTGTGGTTGTTGTATCTGCTCAGCTCACCATGCCTGCTTACTTGCAACTCTTGGTGTTAGTTAGGGAGTCCCCATATAAAAAGAGCAGCATTTTCCAGAACAAGCCTTGAGCATTTCGTAGGAAAAAATGGTGCAGAGAGATGCTGGTCTCTGAATCCTGAGCTGACAAGGATGCTTCCTGCTGGAGCTCAGCCTGAGCGATGGCACTTTGGCTTAACTTGGCATCTCTTTCCCTGTGGATGTATGAGGGGTATAGATTAGGTTTCCTTCCTCTCCATTTGGTGCGCAGTGCCCAGGAACCTACCAGAGTTCATTCTGGCATTTCCCATAGGACCTTTAGTGAATACACTCTGAACTAATTTCCCATGTCAGTTTTGCATGCAAATATTTGCTGCTTGTGCATAGCATGTCGGTTAATTTTAACATTCTCTTTTAATTTAAGTCATATTTTTGAAAAATTGTAATAACCACTTTATTGAGGAAATAAAAGTATTCCCAGCACTGCATACTTTTGCAAAACACGGTCCATCTCCTTCAAGTATTTTGTTTTAGTTTCTGTTCAGCAGAAAAATTGGCCCTTGTGTTGCTTTCAGTTTGTGCTTCCTAAAGGAGAGGAGTCAGTTACCCCATTCAGGCCCATAAACTCAGCAGGGCCTGAAGAGCAGACTGGAGGTTTAAAAGGGAAACCTGAGTGCAGCATTCCTGGTGAATCAGTCACGCACCAGCACTGCAGTGAGCTGCTGTGAAAGCGTTCCTTCTTCATCAAAATCCCCTCTCCGTGGGAGCCCTTTCCCCCTGTGCTTTGTGGCCCACTGCCCAGCCTCCAAGTCTCTCGCAGTCACTGGTAAGTACATGCTGACTGATAGACCCCTGAAAATCCATCCCGTGCTTGCTCACAACTCACTTTTTCCTGGACCTCAGCAGGTGCCAGGGGCTGCACTCACCCTTTGCTTGGTGTCCCCACACTCATTCACGTTTTGACAGTCATCCAGTGCCATGGTGGCTGCTGATGCTTCTTGGTTTCAGTGTTTGGAAGCACCAAGGAATGACTCAAATTGGCTTGTGTCCAGCGTGGGCATTCTTTCCTTTGTGCTAAAGGACTGCAAGAGCAATAGAAATGGTTTACAGCATTTATATTTGTTGCTATTTGTTAAGGTCACTACATCAAGTCTGTATATTTCACCTTGCTGTCTTTATCAATGGACTGCCATTTGCAAAGGAGAGGTTTTTTTGTTTTTTTTTCATTTGATACCAAAGTTCATTAGCTACACTGAGTTTAAGATTATAGTAATTAGATCACTAATAGGCTAAGTATAATCCTGTGTGCCACCGTTGTCAGAATAGCACCAGCCATTTAAGTGCGATCAGAGTTGAATGGGTTTTCTAAATACTGAGTGTTCTTGCTTATATAAGCATCGACCTTGTTTATACAGAACTCTTCCTCCAGGCAGTTGTTCATTCCCTGCCCTGTTTGCAGCTGCACTTCTGAAGCAGAAGTGGGTGCCCCAGACCATGGAATGAGCAATTCCTTCTTTGCTGCTCAGTCTGGTGTTTCACTGACACTGCTGCATATGTCAAAAACCTCCAAGCCATCAGATGATCACCCTCAAAACTGTGACCTGGTGATAAGGCTTTTCCTCTCTTAGTTTACATCTGCAATTCTTTCTTATATATAAATATATATATACATATATGTATACTAATTAACTTAGCAATCTGCCAAGTACGTACTCTGTTATTTTAAGCTTCTTTAAGGGATTCATCATTATTCTTAGTCACCCTCAGATGCGAGTTTGCACTTCCCTGGTTTGTTACTTGCTGCTCCAGACCCAATGATATAAGATGCTGAATGCCCTTTGGTCTTCATGAGTGAGATGAGCTTGCTGCAGCCTGCTGAGAAAGCTACAGGACATCAGCCTCTGTAGGCTGGGTGCTTCACTGCACCCAGGGCATGTGGGTGGGATATTCTCCCCACAGTACAAAGAGGCACTGGCTGTTGATATGTCTTGCCCACACAGAGCACTGGGGAGGATGCACCTCAAGTACTGTGTTTTGGGACCCTCACTACAAGAAAGCCCTGAAGCATGTCCAGAGAAGGGCAGCAAAGCTGTGAGGGTCTGGAGCACAAGTCTTACGGGTGGTGGCTGAGCTCCTTGCTGGCTCAAGGGTGAAGGGAAAAGACTGATAGCTGTGCCTCAAGTGGCGAGCATCACTTCAACTGTTTTAATACGTTTTTATTATGCTGTGCTTTTTTTATTTTATTCGTCATCCTTAAACCAACACGGCAAACAATTGCACAGATTTCAGATATACCATTCATGTTCTAACAGAAGTCATGGAGAGCCATCTTTCCTTCAAAGGTGGACCTTGGTACCTTCCCTCTCCCTCGTTCTTGAATTGTTTCATCAGTTCAGGTGGGAGCAGCTCAGGAATGCACCACTAGTCTGTGGGACTTAGGCTGGAGGGGCAGCCATAAGGATAGAATCCACAGAGCGAGAAGAAATTCTTCAGTGTCATTTGGTATATACACTTGCTCTCCAACAGAAACCCTCCAAAATTGCCTGCTTGGGAAAAAGGAGTGAGCTAAAGCAGAACTGCACCTGATGAGAACCATTACTCTGCAGCCCCTAGAGAATGGGAAGGGGCTGTGTGAGATAGAGCGCGTTGCATGCCAGCATTTCCTCGTGTCCCAGGAGCACAGTCAGCCATGTAGCTCATGCTGCACTGGTGACTTTTTGCCATAAGGCTGTTTGTGGTGGATTAGCAAGGAGATTGTGCTGTTCTCTGCTGCTTCCAAGGATTTTTCTGATTTGCAATTCTCCTACAGTCAAATAACTGGGGAGGAGAGGGAGGGCTAATTCAGCAAAATTGATCTATTTGATCAAAATTATGGCTTTCAAGAAAAAAAAGGAGGTCATAACACCTGTACTGTCTTTGATGGGCCATTTAACACAAATGCTCCAGAAGAAGCAGAAGTTGAAGCACTGAAATCCTGCCCACACAGCACCCTATGTTGCCTGCACTGTTCTAAAAGGTGAAATGGGTCTGAATGTTTGGTCTGACAACAGCAAGGTTTTAAATGGTGTGAGAGACATGGAAATGCTGACAGCCAGTGGTCAGTTCTCACTGCTAGCTCCTCAACACTGAGAAGTTTTGCTGGACTGGGTAGAAATGTAACTTTGCAGATAGTTTTTGGGAGGTGATAACCATGCCCAATGCCATTTAACTAATTCTCCCAGTAAGGCAGTGTTGCAATCCTGTCTATTCCTTGGGATATACCCAGAGAATATGAGTATTGAGAACTGGGTATCAGGGTAGAAATGGAGGTCTCTTTACATTGGTATGTGCTGATCCTCCTGTGCAGAGCAGCATCCTTCCTGCCAGAGCAATGCATGCACAATGGACATGGCTTCCTGCTAAATGCTTGTCAGATTTAGCTGATACAACCAGGATTTGTCTTCCAGGCGATATTCCCCTTGGTATACCTAGCAATAGCATTGCTCAGTCATGGGAGGGTCATACCCTGTTAAGGAAAATGTGCCTAATGTTACAGTTAGCTGCATTGAGGAGTTTGGTTTCCATACCACAGGTGGGTGTTCTCATATGTCTGACCTCAGTTTCTGCTGGCTTTCTGCTGCCTCCTGGGAAGCAATAAGCTGTTTATTCTTTTTCTAAAAACGTGTACGTTAATGTTATTCTAGAGCTATTTGGAGATGTGTAATTGATGTAACTTGCAGCTGCGCACAGAAGCCCAGAGAGACAGCCAGGTGCAGTGAACACTTGTATTGAATGGCATTCCTCTGTGTTTCATGCTTTGGATAGACGGACCAGGACTTGTCTAACTCTTTTGTGTCTGTGAAAAGGACAACAATGACTTTGCTTCTGTGTATTTTCACTAAGAGGGCGGTGAGGCGCTGGCACAGCTGCCCAGAGAAGCTGTGGTGCCCCATTTCTGGAGGTGCTCAAGGTCAGGTTGGATGGGGCTCTGGGCAGCTCAGCTCCTGTGGGGCAGCCCTGCCCATGGCATGGGGTAGCTGGAGGACGTTGTGGTGAAGTGGGAGGTGGACTCTGCTCCCCAGTAACAGCAATAGAATGAGAGGGAATGGCCTCAAGTTGCACCAGGGGAGGTTCAGGTTGGATATTAGGAGAAATTTCTTCTCCAAAAGAGTGGTTGGGCACTGGCACCGGCTGCCCAGGGAGGTGGTAGAGTCACCATACCTGGAGGTGTTCAAGAACCGTGTGGATGTGGCACTGAGGGACGTGGTTATCGGGCATGGTGGGGATGGGCTGATGGTAGCACTAGATGAACTTACTGGTCCTTTCCAGCTTTAATGATTCTGTGATTCTATTCTATGCTAACATTTTGTATTCTCAAAAACACGAAAGAATGCAACTGTGATTGTGGTTGTCCACAGAGCAAGCAGAGAAGCAAGGCACACAGAGAAGTCTCTGCTGTTCAGTGGAGCACCATGCAGCCCTATCCACTACAACACATCCCTGTCAGGAGCTCACATGCAGAACATGGTCTGGATAGTGCAGCTTGAGCTGCTGTTGATGATATCCCCCCGTAGCCCGACTGTGGTTAACACAGTTCCCATGTTTCCCTGTGGCTTTGGTGCTCAGGTTGTGCTCAGCTGCACGCCTTCCTGTGGTTGTATGAGCTAATGTCCTAGGAATGAAAGGGTTTCTGGCTCCTCCTGTTTTTATATCTATTCTTATTTGTGCTTCATTAACTCAGCTGCAAAGATCAAGTATCCAGAAGGTTATTCTGTTACCAAGTTACAATTCATCCCCTTGTGTCTGACAGGGCACCTGGTACAGTGTTTGCTGGAGAACCAGGTCTCTTCAAGACCCCAGAGAAATCCAACCAGGTGAGCACTATACTCAGCTCATGCTCACAACTCATAGCGGATGCAGAGGTTGAGATTTCCTAGTCCAGCCTCCACGTCACCCCATCAGCCATTTGGCCTCTTCACCAAGCAGGTTTTCCTCAGACAGGCTAGGCCACTTGGTGCTGGTCTCAGAGCTCACCAAGTCAGCTGCTCCAACTGCACTGCTGTGCATTACTGCAGGATGGGGTGGAACAGGCACATATCTCCTGCAGCCAGCTCTGCTGTGCTGGCAGTCACTTCCAAAGATGGAGAGCTGGAAGAAAGATGGCATGCTGCATCCCGGTCAGGGTGCAGTGAGGGCTGGCTGCTCCCTGCAGCACTCTTGGGTGGCATCTGTGCAGATTTATAAGGTTGTAAATAACCTTCCCTTTCCCTCAAGGAAACTCCTTGCCAGCGTTTGTGTTAGAGTCTCTGTAACCAGCTACACTTAAAAGATTTTCCACATTAAATACTTCAGTGAGTTAAAAGACCAGAACTAATATATGTAATAACTGTATCACACTATATCACTAATAGTGAAGTGTCAGTAGTCAGGCTGGTACCTTTCAGAACAGCAGACTTCAACCTAAAGTAAATGCCTTTTTACTGCAGCCATCTTCTTGCCAAGTCTTGATACTAAATCTGCAGAGCCCATGTAGGGGAATTGTTAGGTCGGGGCTTGAGCTGGTGGTTGAGCACAGGATGAAAGGGTATCCCTGAACCAGGGAGAACAGGGACATTGTTTGCACCTGTGCTCCTCATGTGCCCAGAAGGGGTGGACCAAGGATGGAGCCATGCTGGGCTCATATAAGGGCCAGACATTGAAGGGAGAGCATCTCTAGGGCCTAGGCTGTTTCCTGAGAAGGACTGCTGTATGGCTAGAGCCAATGGGGTGAGTTCCAGTTTTTCTTTCTGTGTATAACTATTGGCCTTCCTGATAATACTTACCTGGTATCACCAAGAACCAAGTCAGAAACGATATTGCTTCTTCATGAGAACAGCCCAACAATGTGATTTAACCAATTCTCAGTTCTCTATAGCAACTGGAGTCAATATGGCTGCATTTGCATTGTTTCTCTCCTGCCCATTTCTCATTCCAAGTCCTATCATCAATGTATTTCATTGTGCTTCTCACTGTCAGCTATTGTCTACAAGTAGATAAGACAGGGAATTTGGGGAGAAGATCTAGTAGGAAGGGTTTGAGTTACCTATTAATATAGCTCTGATTTACAAAGTAAACGTATTATCTTTTTCTTCTTTTCACTGTAACACCTGAAAATGATGTGTTTGTTGTTTGTCCACAGAACTCACCTGTGAATAGAAGGAATAGTATTATCAGTAATACAAACCTGGGAAATGAATGTGAAGCCTGAACTGACTGAGCAACTTAACCAAGCTCCAGGCAGGATATCTGTAGCATGGTTAGAAATTGAACTCTGACTCTTATCCAAGTACAAGAGTGATTTTCTACAGAGCAACCACTTTGGCTGTCTCAAAATCGGGGTAGCTGCTCAATCGCGTCCCAGAGCTGCGCAGTGCTTAGCATGCTGAAGGAGGGCTGACAGCCCAGGCCTCACTGCATCTGCAGTCCTGGACTGGGAACACGGATGTTTAGTGATCAGAAGGGGTTGAGCTGGCTCCTGAAGGAGTAAATCCTACAGAGATTTTGAGGAATGTGTGAGGCATTACCTGGCAGAGCTGTGTGAGCATTTACATAATCTTCAGTGCAAAGTCAGTCTTATTTGCTTGGGCTAAACCTGCTGTCCTTGAATGGAAGAACCGTTTCCCCTTCACTTTTTACTTGTGCAGTTCCACATCCAGTAAAGGGGCATGAATTTCTAAACACGCTCCAATGAGACTATGCCTGCACACACACATTCATTCTTTCTGTGTAACTAGCTCATTTCATCCACTTGTGTCAGTTATAGCCCTCTTAATAGCTTACAAGCATAATCTGGCTCTTTCAAGGATTGCTAACATCCTTGAACATTGTTTCATCCAAATACTCAGAGATCTTTCATTTAAATTGAGTAATTAAAATAATTTGGCTTTACTGAACCACACAGAAGGGATACCATACAAATGTTTTGTTATCAGTTGCCAGCAGCTCTTTTAGCAGCTCTCGTAATATGTTAATTTGGGAGACTTCAGGCCTTGTTATTTTTTCACTTGCAGTGCTACAACCAAGTGATACTTAAACAGCTTCTACAAGCTAGAGCCTTCAGTTATCTTCAAACGGTCAGCTGCAGGCATGGAAGAGTGAATGAAACCTATCAGTCTATGCCACTGATGGCCAAGAGGTTCCAGAATAAGGCTGTTCAAAATGCAGCAGTAGTAAGAAAACCTATTTCTCCCTACTTTCCAAGCTGGCCTATTTGGTTTCTTCAGCTGTCAGGCCTGTGATTTGTAAGCATAAGCTTGTATGCAGTGCAGTAATTTTTGTTTGTTTCTTTTATGTCATGCTATAGGGCTGCACCAAAAGACTTTTGACCTCTTGGTTTTGGGCACTTTTTCTCCAGCAGAAATTGCTGTGACAGTTTGTCAGGAGTTGCATTAAAATATGAAAGAATAGGAACGCTGTTAATCTTTACTGTTTAGTCGTTCCTCTCATGTTCTTTGTTTAAGTAAATCCACGCACTGCTCTGTTTTGTTTTCAGTTCCTATTTGCCCTCATGCTGAGAGTGTTGGTCTCTTATGAATTAGTCCAGCAATTGATGACACTTCAGGATCTCTGGATGCTGAGATATCATTAAAGCATGCTAGCTATACAAAACACTCCTGTAAGAACTGACTGTGAGGTGGCTGGTTTTTTTTTCCCCTCTTAAAAAGATGCTGCTACTTGGTGTTCCCAGCATGCACGTCTTGTTGTCACTGTGGGCTCCAAAGGGAAGTGTGGATTTTGATGGCTGACAAGAGAGTTTCTTCTTTTTTGACCCCTCATCTGACTAGATAATGAATATTCTTGCTGCTATTACTGTAATGCCAAGAAAGGGGAAAGAAATGATGGAAGGATGCATTCAGAGAACGAATGACAAGAATGGAAAAAGAAACATAAAGGGCCAGATTCTGAGGCAGAACGAGTAGCAGTCAACAGGGCAAGCAGCAAGGACTCAGAAATGCTGTGGATACGCAGAGCTTGTAATGAACAGACCTTCAGTGCCACCTGTAGAACTCTTTAAGTCAGCAGCTAGAAAGCATGAGGGATAGGAAGCTTGTTTATCAGGAATTAAGTGCAAGAAAGAACACATCCTTCTCTCAAAAGGCCTACGGGCTCCTTTCAGGTATTCCCAAAAGATCCAGCGGTGCCCTGTGTTTTGTCTAAAGCAGTGCTCTGAATGTAGCCTTCAGTCATACCAGTCCTCTTTGCCAGCAGTGAGCAATCCTCATGCTCTGTAAATCCTTTGAGTACCTCATGTTTAAGTCTATGTATTCAGATTCTTTGAATATTCATTTTCTTGGCCTGAAAATATAGAAGTCTAATGCTTATTAATGTAAAGTGTTTACATTTTTATTCCCATTAAAGCCTGCTGCATAGTAAAACATTTCTAACTTACATATTTATTTTTCATCTCTGGAGCAGCATAAACTATCTTGGACTTAAAAGTAGATGTATCACTTCAATAACTGCTTTCAGTAGTAAATAGTACTGATAAAGGTGATAGTTTAGTTAATTCCTGTACAGAAAAGCTGTAGCTCTTCCAGATGTATACTGGTCTGTTACTGTGTTAAAGCATGCTGTGTATGTACATACACGTGCAAGAATAGACCATTTTTCACAGAGGTTGCGCTTACTTAAAAGATTTTTAATTTTATTTCTCTTTATGGTTGGACTAACTTCTCTTTAATTCTTTCTTCTCCTGTACTGGTTCATTTCACTGACACTCAATCTCTCCACTCAAGCCATTAGGCCGTTTTGTTACGCATTCCCTCTGGCTACGCTTGCTAGAACACCCTGCAGATTCTATCTTAACTGAAGTGCTGCATAAATTGGTTTCCAGCAAAAGAAAAGTGCAGGCAGCACGGTTAAGTGAACTTACAACCTAAACTGTTTCCCTGTATTTTAGGAGGACTGCAAATACACTCAACAATTGTTAACTTAGAAGGGTATGGTCATGATACAAAGTTGGTGACATCCTAACTAATGGAGATGGTCTTGAATAGCCCAACTAGATCACTTTAAAATGTAAGACATTAGAGTTGGAATGAAACTTACAGGGAAGAGCATGCGATGAGGCTTTTAGGCCTAGTAACAAGAACACTGCTTGAATGAATCTGTGAGTTCAGCAATTTGAAAGAAGGCGAAGGCCCAAGTTTGTTTAACTCTAAGTTGGCTACTGAGCATCCATATAATGCAGCCTCAGAAAAAAATTGCTTTGATCCTTCCATGTTTCTAGCATGACCTCAGCTGGAATAACACGTATGGTCTTGTCTCTGTTCAAGAAAGATGAAGAAATAAGGAGAACTTCTGAGAAGCACTGGCTTGCTTTTATCTGATGTACTTAAAAAAAAGGCAATGATATCCTCTTTCTGGAATTCTGTGTCGTTGGGCTACATCAGAGAAAGCAAGCAATAATTAAGGTTTAGTTAGCCCTACTGGTTGGAAATTAAAACACAATTATTAGTATTAATACCCTGAACATAGTTTCAGTAGTAAATAAGGGTAGAAAGACGCAACTAGTTTTATAGAAGTTGACTGTTCTATGTAAGGAGATGCAGGAAATTGTTGCCCGTGGTAGCATATACTGGACTGCTAAAATATAATCCTAGAATCAGAATGGTTTGGATTGGAAGGGACCCTTAACATCATCTAGTTCCAACCCCCCGCTGTAGGCAGGGACACCTCCCTCTAGACCAGGTTGCTCACAGCCCCATTCAGGGATGGAGCATCCACATCCTCACTGGGCAACCTGTTCCAGTGTCTCACAACCTCACAGTAAAGAATTTCTTCCTAATATCTACTCCAAATCTACCCTCTTCTACTTTAGAGCCAATTCCCCCTGTCATGTCACTCCATGCCATTATACTAAGTCCCTCCCCAGCTCTCCTGTAGCCCCCTTTGCTTTCCAAATCTTATTTACTGCAAGCATATTAAAATAAATTAAACATGCACTCCAAAAGATTTTTTAAAAACCAAAGCTTTATTAAACATATGTATTTTAAAGACCTCCTTAACCTTGAAAGAATCCTCTGTTGTACATAAAGGTTCTTATTTTCAGTACTAAATAAAGCATGTAAGCAAACACAACTCAGAAATACTAGTTGAACGGTAACTGAAATGGCCACAGTCAAATGAAATAACCAGTAGAGAAGTATCTCACAAACAATGTAAAAATGGGATCACATTTGCATACTAATTGCATTATTTAGAGAGGAATAAATAATCCAAACTCACCTTCCGACACCCAAAAGCCAGGAATTCTACTCTGCTTCATAACTGAAAAAACAGCAGTAAATTCCATGCCCACGCATTTGTTCTTTTATGACAACTTAGTACTGAAGGCAACATTGGTCTATTTTTCAATAATAAAGCACATACCTTTAGAATTATATTAAAAACACCTGTAACTTCAAGTACAGAGGAAGCTATGTAGCTTAGGTAGATTTCCTTATTAATAGAAGATGTTTAATAGCATTAAACGGCCATCTCCATCTTAATAGGTGGATGAGGGTTATAATCTTCAATCTGAAAGTCTTCTGCCTTAAAGTCACTGATGTCTTCAACCTTACGAAGAATTCTGAGTTTGGGTAAAGGTCTGGGCTCCCTTTGAAGCTAAAATAAAAGCACATCCCAGGTTAATTGTACAGAAGTAACAAATACTTAAGAGACAGAGACTTTGTGTTATAAATTAGATCTCATTAATTTAAATTCAGATTTCCCCATGTAGATTTCTCCTTCTTTCCCAAGAAGGCATAAAGAAAAATAATTACAGTACAGTTTAACATAATCTACTTTAGCATTTCGATGAGGTACAGCAGCATCTGAACATGCTGTGAGCAGTCTGTTTGCAGAGCAATTCCAGTGGATGCAAATTAGATTCCTTCCAGACGGAACTAAATTGGAAATTCTGATGAAGGTGTGCATGAAATGTGCTGCAGTTTCTCACAGGAACGTTAGGGCCAATCCAATAGCTAGTTCTCTGGGTGGTTTTGAGCTGTGTGAATGGTGAAGGTATTCACTCCAACTAAAATTCTCATTTTCTTCTCCCGCACTAAATTACTTCCTGAAGGAAACAGTGACACTGATTAACTAATTTGAATTGACGAGTGATCTTCTCCTGATTTACTTAAAGAGATATTTTGCTGTGTTTATCCTCTTGGGCAGAAAGTTTTGTAATGACAAAGTCAAAAGTAGGGGTACGGACTCTAGGTCTTTAACTTAGTTCTAAAAAGGTACATTTTGATCTGCAACAGTATACAAATGTTCGTTTCAGTCACGTTTGTTACAAACAAGAATACAAATTCTACACAGGTTAAAGACCAGTTCGCTACCATAATATGCAGTTCAGGCAATGCAATTTTTAGGGCAGAAACATGAAGAAAAGCCATGCAAATTAGTATCTGGAAAACAGTACGTACCATGCCGAGACAATCTGGTATTTTATGAGCACTGTGGGAGATAAAAAGTGTACAAGAACACAGAACGAGTACTTACTTGAACTTTTAGAGGCTCCACTTGATTCAGATATATGTGAGCATCTCCCAAGGTGTGTATGAATTCTCCAGGCTGAAAAGAAAGGAGAATACGTGATAGCTACAGTGACTGAACAGACGCTACTGATCTGCTCATCCGTTGGAAACAGATGTGACAGTAGCATCCAGCTTTGTTTCACATCTCATAGGTATTACTTGCTCAAGTTGTTTCAAACTAGCAACTTTAGCCACTGATAAACAACGTAGCTTGTGGAAGCAGAGGTGTCAGTCACAAGATAAGATAAACCCCAAAGCACTTCTAGAGCATGCAAGTAAGTTTTGCAGGCTTGCAAGTTCTGTGACTTGGCAATTGCTAAACAATCTAGCTTATACGTATATAAGCAAGATCCTGAACAGTACACTCATTCCAGTTTCTCCCGAACATGACACCAGAGTCTTTTAGTCCCTCACTCTTCAGACAGTATCAAATAAAATGATTAAATAGCCTACCTTCAGCCCTGTGACATGGGCAATCATGTATGTGAGCAGCGAATAGCTGGCAATATTGAAAGGCACTCCGAGTCCCATATCTCCAGACCTCTGATACAGTTGGCAAGACAGTTCACCATTTAGAACATAGAACTGGCAAAGAGCATGGCAAGGTGGCAAAGCCATCAGAGAAATATCTAAGAATTACAATACAGGAAGAAGGGGAGGGGGGGGAGAAATCAAAACTGCATTAGTGTCATAAACTTAGAAATTGCAAAAACTGAACAAGCAAAGTGAGAGATAGGGCAGGCAGTGCAGTTTGATATTGCTATCATTCTGTTGCTTCTTCTCTTTAAACAAGAGAGCACCTGCTGCCTAAGCAATTAAGACTGGGTCATGACAAGCTGTCTCCTGGGCTGTAAGATCAGAAAAGTCATAAACAGGTATTCTATAGAACAGATTTGTGCCATAATGCTGCACAGCAGTTTAGCTTTATTCACCTAGGGGAGCCAATTTATTTCCCTAAAGGAAGACTTGGAGAGCAAAATTAAGCATGTACCCTAAAGCAGCTTACAACTGCTTTATCTTACTCCTCACTGCAATGCAACTTTATTGCTTGTTGAGATTTAAAACTGACTAATCATTGATAAATAAATTCAGAAAATAAAATATGAGTGTTTACACGTAAAGTAAAGACAGTAAATTTACAGCTAGCTTAAGTAAAACTTTCACTCCTGATATGTGAGAACGTTTACCCTTAAAAAAAGCAGCAGCAGCATCTGGAATCCCCTTTCAGAGACACTAAAGGAAAATGTTGGGGGATTATTTTTTTTTTGGTCTATGGATCTACTGCTGCTAAAGCAAAACAACCTCTAGCACTAGATCTTATCTAGAAAGAATCCTACAAAGTGAACAGGCTAATTGCGGAAGGAAGGGATGCCATTCAGAAGGACCTCAACAGACTCGAAAGGTGGGCCCCGGTGAACCTAATGAGGTTCAACACAGCAAAGTGCAAGGTTTTGCACTTGGGCTGGAGAAATCCCAGGCATTTATACAGACTGGAAGGAGCAGTCCTTGAGAGCGGCCCTGCAGAGAAGGACCTGGGGGTCCTGATGGATAAAAAACTTAACATGAGCCAGCAGTGTGCTCTTGCAGCTCAGAAAGCAAATGGTATCCTGGGCTCCATCAGAAGAGGGGTGGCCAGCAGGGACAGGGAGGTCATTGTCCCTCTCTATTCTGCTCTCATGAGGCCCCATCTGGAGGACTGTGTCCAGGTCTGGAGCCCTCAGTACAAGAAAGACAGGGAGCTGTTGGAGAGGGTCCAGAGGAGAGCCACAAAAACGATCAGGGGGCTGGAGCAGCTCCCCTACGAAGACAGGCTGAGGGAGCTGGGGTTGTTCAGCCTGGAGAAAAGGCGGCTGCGAGGTGACCTCATTGCAGTCTTCCAGTACCTAAAGGGAGCCTATAAACAGGAGGGGAGTCAACTCTTTGAAAGGGTAGATAACAGCAGGACAAGTGGAAGTGGACAAGGGAAGATTTAGGTTGGATGTCAGGGGGAGGTTCTTTACTATAAGAGTGGTAAGGTGCTGGCACAGGCTGCCCAGAGAGGTTGTGGATGCCCCGTCCCTGGAGGTGTTCAAGGCCAGGCTGGATGGGGCCCTGGGCAGCCTGGTCTAGTATTAGGTATGGACGATGGTGGCCTTGCCTGTGCCAGGGGGGTTGGAGATTCATGATCTTCCCTCCCAAACCGGGCCATTCTGTGATTCTGTAATGTATGCCCAAGAAGAATGACTGCAATAAAAGTAACACTTCTGTTCTCTAGTCCTATGTTTTTTTTCCTAAGTTTACAATTTAATACATGGCTTAAAACAAAACAAAACAAAAAAAACAACCAACCACATTGCTTTGGTATACTTATTCTTGTTGTTTTTTAACCTTGTTAACATAAGAACTTCTGTCTCTGAACAGAGACTGTATGTCAAAAGGCACTGGTAGCCATGTATATCCCTCACTTTAACCTGGAGAGAAAAACCTGGAAGTAACAGTTGAAAAGTTTTGAGGTTTGAACACGAGAATTAAGCAGAAAGAGAACTGACAACCCCTGACCACTTTTACTGCACTTCTGCATCTCTGATAGTTTTATAAAGAATAAGGAAAGGCAGTAACACGGAACTGATGTCGACACAGTACTTAGAATACAGTCTATATGTTTTTATATGCAACAACATTCCCTTACAGTGCACGGTTCAGTACCTTTGGGATTCCAAGCACACATGATGATTCTTCTGTCATCTGGATTGGTTTTGATCATCTCAATCACTTTTTGTAACTGATCAACTCCTTGGTTGGAATAATCTGAAGAAAGATACCAAATATGATCTAAGTCTGATTCAAATCATTATTTACTTTCAAAGCCCAGCCCACACCCCACACCCCACTGGAAGGCGACACTCAAATGGCAGCCTCTGAAGATCTTATTGAAACTTTGAAGGCAACTATATTTATCTGTTGGCACTTGCCAAGTGTAGGTTATGCTTGGTCTTGCTTCGGGTGCTCTAAGGCTTGTTAAGTTCTCATTACTGTATTAGAATACATCCAACTACCTCTTTTGATAGCTTCCAGTACCTTTAGCATCCACTGAAATCGGACAATTCCTATCTAAAAAGTTTTCTTCCAAGCATCAAAAAGTAGAAGCCTGCACTAACACTACATCCCAGGAAACAAAGGTCGCGATACAAATATATTAACTGTACAAAACATGTTACTTTATCATTCATGATGATGAACGATGACATTCATGATACCTACAAAGGACAAAGCTGTATTGGAGTGAGCAACAGATATTAACATCTCATATTCACGTTTTTTAAAGTAATTCTCCCCTTCTGTTTCTACAGTACGTGCCTTTGTCTGCAGCTTAACCAGGCCAGTAATGGCCACAGAATGCCATGCATCCTTTGAATGCTTAAGAGAAGAAAGCTTTTGACAAGTAAATACATACATCTATCTAGCACTCACCAAGGTCATTTACGAAAACTACATTTCCAAAACACTCAGAGCCAGAAGGCGCAGGATATTACAATTCAGCTGGTGACCCTTGCTGGCTGATTTTAGGCTCGGTGTCAATTATGTAGAAATTCACTGGAATTAACAGCAGAATGGATACCAGAATGAAAAGAGTCATTAGTTGTTATTCATTATTCTGATTCATGCCAATGAATTAGCATGGCTGGTAACTAATTTTTTCTAATAACTCTTCTTGCAACCCAACACTAAATTACGGTTATAGGGAGAGAGACCCAAGCTGGTTGGCAAACAATAGGGTAATACACCAGCAGCACTGTGCCAGAAGCTTTTTCAAATGGTTTTGTCAGATCCTGAAGCTAATTACTCATCCATTAGTAGTGCAACTTAATGAAATCCATTAGCAATGGAAATTTATCTCATTCATTTTTCTGTACTACACAGTAACTCGGATCTTTTAAGCTAGGAAAGCTAAAACGTTTTACTAAGTTTTTAGATTTGTTAGCTCACTGTTTGCACCACTTATGTTAGGGTAAACCTGCACTCTGCCAGTAGCCAATATGCCAATACTAAGTACAGTGTCTGTAACTAATGTCAGCTTTGAGAACATATCGACAAAAAAACACAAGAATAAATTGTATTCTACCAGAGTTAAAGATCACATGCACTAGATGCATATATGTATATATTTTTTTGACTCTTCTTTTAATGGCAGTCCTCCTAAGTTCTTTTTGACATCCTCTCCTTCAACAATTTAGAAAGAACCACCCAAACACTTCAAAGTAAGTTTAATGAATCAGTTCCACTGAAAATAATAGAAACTGCATCACGCTGTAGTTCATTACAGCTATTCTATCTACACCATCATCCTGCTTTGTTCCAACTGTAAAACGGAAAAACCTCACAACCGCACTACATAGTGGCCTTCCTGTACTTGAAGAGAGCATATAAACAGGAGGGGGAACAGCTGTTTACCAGAGTGGACAGTGATAGGACAAGGGGGAATGGTTTTAAACTGAGACAGGGGAGGTTTAGGTTAGATGTTAGGAGGAAGTTTTTCACACAGAGGGTGGTGATGCACTGAAAGAGGTTGCCCAAGGAGGTTGTGGAGGCCCCATCCCTGGAGGCATTCAAGGCCAGGCTGGATGTGGCTCTGGGCAGCCTGGTCTGGTGGTTGGCGACCCCACACATAGCCGGGGGGTTGAAACTGGATGATTATTGTGGTCCTTTTCAACCCAGGCCATTCTAGGATTTCTTTTCCACAGTGTCCCATGAACATACAGAACTAACATCACTTCCTGCCAGCACAAGTGCATCATGGAATCAGCATTACTTCATCACGGAATTAGCATCCTTTGTTGGCATTCAAAGAGTGCAGTCTTTGTTCCACTGCTGTCACTGAGCTAGCTCATGGTTCTGGACTGCAATACAGACATGCATCTCTCCATCTACTGGTGACCATACCATCTCTACTTTAAAGTAAAAATAACGTATACGTTATGTATGATTCCTCTCTTCTATATACCAAACTATCACATACAAAGCTAAATCTTTCAGAATAATTAGATTCGGCTAATTAAAAAGTAAAAAGCAAAATTCACCCTCTCAGACAGATTATTCATTCTTGTTTTCATTCCACAGTGTGAACAGTCCTTTTAACAACAGTCCAACCCACCCACAGACTTCTGGAAGCGAGGTACCAGTAAGCAGTCAAGGCTGCATTTTTATGCGATTACCTGTGTGCATGTCTTTGTATTCTGCTCCAAAGTGTCTCCATTGGAAACCATAAACTGGTCCCAAGTCCCCCTCTTCTCTGGTGCAAAACCCCTGCTTATCCAGGAACTCTCGTGATCCATTGGCATCCCAAATCTTCACACCCTTTGCAGAGAGCTCTTTGGCATTTGTAGAACCCTATAAAATACAGACAGTATGAAGTTTACCTCCTAATCCAAGAACAGAGAAGATGATTTGAGGCAGAAGCATTAAGCTTTGCTAGTCAGCAGTATTTCTCCATTTTTAACATAAAGGATGGACAGTCTGATTAAAGTACTAGATGCTGTTCTTGCACTTGGACAGAACAAATCTTATAAGTACCTTACTAGACTGAGGTGCCAAGCTGCTGTTGTTTAACTCACAAAAAGTACAGTCTCAAGGTCACCTGTTGTATATCATTTCACATACACATTTACAGAGAACAAGATTTTACTCTTCAGATGGATAAAAGCAGACCATAAGGCCTAGACAGTGTCTTTCCCAAGCCACCTCTAATTAAGTTAAAGTCTTAAAGTCCCTTTTGTTAACACGACAAAAATGAAAAACATGGCAAAATGAACTAGAAAAGTTTCACTGACTTCTGCAGTGAGTGCCAATCAGCAGACTCAAAAATCCAACACAACAAGTGTTCTGTTTGGGGGAGTGTGCAGTCTTTTATCTTTGAAAAAAATATCTGTGTATGTGAGTCTTGCTATCTAGCAAACTGTTGGCTAGGTTTTCCCACATCAGCACATTGTCACAGCATTTCAAGGAACACTTGTACTGCAACATACTATCTACAGAATTTTAGTACTCTTAACTGCAGCAATTAGCCCTATTGGGTGTCATTTTTTTACTACTTAATAGCCTAGTGTTTACATCAGTCTTACTGCACCTGTGGTTCCACACTGCTTGCTTCTGTTCAAATTAGTTCAAGCTTCCTGCCTATTGAAAAGCACATCATTAGATTGTTTACAAATTACAATATTATTTCTTATGTAAACACTAATAAAAGACTCCATTAGGCTTTTTAACTGCAGGGTATCATTAAAACAGCAAAAGCTCTCCCTGTACCAGATTATTTCCCTTAAAAAGAAAGAAAAGAAAAAAAATGTTCTGATTTGTAACAATGTAATAGCATTCACTGAAATACATGGAATGTTTTGAAAACAACAGTCCTGTACATGTGGGCTGTTCTGCTGCACCAACAGAAGCAGCTGCATTCACACCAAATTCCTTAACCCATTTCACACCAGTACATCAGATTGATGCCATTCTCAGGCCTGCTACTGGTAGAGCCATCCACATACAGCACCTTGATAAACCACAGAAGCTCCTCCAGCACTCCTTTCCAGAACACTCTCTTCGTTGTCAGCAGTGGGAACTGATCTGAAAAACAGTTACAAGGTGTCAGAGATGATCAGAGATTCGTTGGGATGAAAACAGATAATTGTAGGGGTTAGAAGGGACTTCTGGAGATCACCTATTCCGACCCCCCAGCTAAAGAAGGTTCCCTACGGTAGATTACACAGGAAAGCACCCAGGTTGGGTTTGAATACCTCCACGGAAGGAGACTCTGCAGCCCCCCTGGGCAGCCCGTTCCAGTGCTCTGCCAACCTCAGTCTAATCCATTTTTTTCTCATGTTCAGCTGGAACTTCCTGTGTTCCAGTTTGTGACAAATGCCCCTTGTTTTGTAACTGGGCACTGCTTTATAAGAGCCTGAACCCATCTGCCCAAATAACTTACGTTTTTCCGCAAGCAGAAGGCAATGCCCTTGTCTGACACAGAGGTTTGCTGCTGGGAAGGGATGTGTCATGCTCTTACTGGGACCAAGGCTAACAGGTGCAGTGCAGTGATAGATGGAGGTGATGACCTACACATGGGCAGCACACAGGGCTGCATAGGTATTTGCAACGGGAAGCAGAGCCTTAAAATAAAATTATATGGCCGGATCTATTGCACTGATGGCTCTTCCTATACCTGCACAGCAGGAAGGTTACCTTACGTTTTCCTCTGCTTACTTTATCACGAGATGACAGCAGTGGGGCCGGGCCCCACACCCACAACTACCGCCTGCTCCTTCCCGCAATGCAGAAAAATCGCGGGGAACGCCGAGCCGCCGCAGCATAGGGAAGGAAGGCCGGCCCCGCTCCGTGCAGCCCTGCAGCGGGGCGGCAGAAGATGGCGGCCGAGCCCCAGCGCGGGAAGACGGCCACTGGAGACAACGGGGGCGAGCACAGAAGGGACTGAGGGGGCTGCGGGCAGCTCCCGGGGCATCCTGCAGCCGGAGGGGCCGCGGGTCCCGGCGGTGCCGACCTCTCAGACTGTACCGCGCCTGCATGCCAAAGACGGAGATGGTGCCGGTGCCCGTGCGGTCCTCCTTTCGGTGGCCGTGCTGCAGGATGTGCCGGACCTGCTGCAGGTACTGCGGCTCGCCGCCCTCCAGGCCGCTCGACAGCTCCTCCGCGGCCGGCATGGCGGGCAGGGGGCGGCACGGGCGGTCCCCGCGGCCGGGTGCGCTCTGCCTGTCTGCCTGCCCCGCCGAGCCCGCCAAAATCCTTCCTTCCCGCGCAGCGGCACGCAGGGGCGGGCTGCCACCTCCCTCTTCTCCCCGCCCCCTCCGGGAGGCCCCGTGAGTGCCGCCTCCTGCTCAGGGAAGGAGTCCGGCTGCCCGTTGCCTGCTTCTCCTCACGTTAGACGTTGTGTGAAGGCTGCAAGGGCGGCTGCGGCAACTATCGTATTAACGTTTTATAAAGATGCATGCTATCATCGTGCATCTCCTACATTTAGCTAAACACTTCCTTGGCACGCAGAGGTCTCACAAAGCCTACACTCAGAGCTTGTGGCAGCCCGTCTTCCTAGAAATACCTGCCTGAAGTGAATGTCTTTGTAAGGACAGTGCAAGCAAAACTAGAAGAAAACGCATCCGGGTTCTCCTGCGAGGCTGACATTTTCAAACAGCAAATGCAGCTGTGGGGAGTGGGGGTCTGGGATAAGTATAGAAGAATCCAGCTCCCACTTGGCTGCCTGACCAATAAAGAGATTCTGAATGTTGCTTCATCAATCACACAATCACAGAATCGTAGGGGTTGGAAGGGATCATCCAGTCTAACCCTCTGCTAAAGCAGGTTCCCCACAGTAGGTTGCACAGGAAAGCATCCAGGGGGGTCTTGGATATGTCCAGAGAAGGAGACTCCACAGCCTCTCTGGGCAGCCTGTTCCAGTGCTCTGTCACCCACAAAGTAAAAACGTTCTTCTTCATGTTTTTATGGAACTTCCTGTGTTCCAGCCTGTGCCCATTGCCCCTTGTCCTGTGACTGCACATCACTGACGAGAGCCTGGCCCTATTCACTTGACTCCCACCCATTAGATAAACTGTGATGAAGTTCCTCTCTGTCTTCTCTTCTCCGGGCTGGGCATCCCCAGGTTTCTCAGCTTTTCCTCATAAGGCAGATGCTTCAGGCCCCTCATCATCTCTGTAGCCCTGCACTGGGCCTTCTTTAGAAGTTCTCTGTCTTTCTTGAACTGAAGAGCCCAGGTCCTCACTCAAGTTGGCCTACAGTGTCATTCTTTTACAGCTGCACACCTTTTATGCTATACCTTCTCTGTAAGAGCAACACTCAGTGCTGGCTATAGTTGAGTTTCACCTTGCCAGTATCCATTCCTCTCCCCTATTTTTTAGCATAGTTTTGTGTTCTGTACTTTGCCTCCTGCACAGCTCCTGATATGGTGTCATCTGAAGATTTTCGAGGTATGTTCTCTCTGTTGGCCAAAACAAATGAGCTCTTCTCTGAATATTTCTTTGTAATAGTATGTCTTAGTAGTTAAGTGTTTGGTAAGTGGTACATATCTTCAGATAAAGCCCAACTTTCTACCAACTGGTGTGATTCCAGGAGTTATGGCTGTTTAATCTCTCAAGATTAGTGTTCTGTAATATAAAGGAAGTTGAATGGAACAGGAACTGTAGGCTAGAAAATGTTAAATTTTCCATACTGTAGACAGGAAACTGTATCATTTCCACTACTTAAAACAATTAAATTGCCATTTCCCTTTTGTCTCCTGTGTGGTTTTCTACATTTTGAAATGCATACATTTTATTTTGCAAAGATACAGTTGGAAATGGTGAATGTAAATGCGTGCAAAAATGTTCAACACAGCCAATAAAACTAAAACACCCAGAGCTTTGCTTCTGAAAGTTGTATCTGTTCTTAGTGAATATTATTTGCAAATACCATGCAAGCTAAAGACAACAATGTAGACAAACATCTTTTCTGATAAAGGGTTCCCTGTTAATTATGGCTCCAAAGGCAAACTACAAGTAAAAAGCGCTGAAGGCAGAAGACTTACTCATTGATGCATATTCAGAAAAGTCATTTAATGTGCATTACAAACATCAAAAGCAACTGGAAGAAGAAATGGAACATTTTCATTGGAAAATAATATGCTATATGCATATGGTAATCTGGTTGTTTCAGGCTTAGCTGAATGCGCAATATCTGTAGGGAACAATTTTGAAAAGGCTTAAAAATGTGCCTGAATTTAAGTATGCAAATAGGAGTTATTTGCATGTTTACAGCTAATTATTTCCTTAAATCTTTGCATAACCAGAGCCATAGGTGATTCCTCAAAGATCACCTAATTTACAACATAAACAACATTTTATTTAAACAAACGTCTCTCAAAGTGGGCTTGAATTTGTATTTCATTTAAAAGATTGCTACAGTCATCAGTTGCTAGCTCATATGTCACTGTTTTTATTAAGCAAAATTTTATTTATATGCAACTATTTTAACTGTAGTCATTTAACAAATAGCTGAACATTGAACTTAGGAGTATTTCACCTAAGGAAAGTACACAGATTTCAGGGATTAAGATTTCCCACATCTTCATTCCTAGGAGAAAAGAAAATAAATGATTATTTTTTTTTATTTTTTGATAGAAAGATTTGGAAAGATCTGTATATGGGGAAAGTACAAATGTCCTGCTGTAGAAACATATATGACACATGGGAAAGACTGAAACAATTTTTTTTTCTCTTTTTCCTTTCCTGTAGATCTTCCTCTATTCTTGTGGAGTTCCTATTCTTTCCTTTTGTCTTACTTTCATGTATCCTGAATCTGTTGTGCAAGCAGAACATGAAATGGTGCTGCGATTTGGAAATAAGTGCTACTGCCTTTTCTCAGGTATGAGATGGCTACACAAGTTGTGTTGCACAGGAGGTTGAGGCTAAAAATCATGATCACAATATGGAAATTTATATTGTCATCATTAGGCCATGAAGTTTAGCCTTACATTATCTGAAAGAGTACGTTATCAATAACTGTGTATAAATTAGAGAGAATTTTGAAGGAAAACAGTATATAAATGATGCTGAGCATTCCATTTTATATGTTACTAACTATTGGAAAACATGCATTTTGAGTATATCACACATATAATTTCACCATAATTTCAAAGTAAACCTAAATCAGAGTTCATGGTGAGGCTTATTATATTCTGTCTAAATTCTGTAGGCCACCTCAGCCTCCCTGATGGAAGAGATTTATCTCATCTGTTTAAAAATTGTGAATCTCTCATCAAAAGAATGATAAAAATGACAAGAATGGTTTCTAGAAGAACCGTTTGTGAGCGTTGGAGTCCACCAGAGCTGCACATGCTGGAGGCTTCCCTGAGAGTTTGTGGCTAGCCTCATGACAGTGTGATACCAGTAGCAATGCTTAAAAACTATGCTACCTTTCCTGGAGTTTCTCCATGAGGTTAGAGAATCTGAAGCACTGTTTCTTCAGTCTTGCAGCCTGTTTCTTCCCTTCCCCAATCTCTTAAGCATGGAGAGGGATTTCCACAAGCCCTTCCTATGAAAATATTTTGAAGGCCACGGGAAAGATCTTTCTGTGAACACTCCTACAAGTGAGTTTGCAGTGTTAACACTGTTACACAATTAAATTGCAGTGTTACAGTAGAGCACTGATAATGTGAAAATTTTATGGCAAAATAGCTCTTTCAAATCAAGATGTTGATTCTAACATTGCAGCCCATTTTTGTCAAAAATAATATGGAACATGCTATTAAACAGAACCTAAAATTAAAGAAGAAAAAAGATGAGCAGTGGTAATTCCATTTTATACTTGATTAACGAATGCAAAGACGTGGTATCTGATGCCAAAGCTCTGGATTGCGGTTGTGAGGCAATTCTTTTCTGATGGAATATTTGTCATTAAATTACCTCATCCCAGATGTTACTTAAAGATTGAGGGTTTTCACAGTTAAATAAGTGAAGTCTTTTAATATCATAATGTCTGTGTTTTGCAGGCTAGAACACTGAGCATTTATTTTTGTTTTCTGTAACACTTGTGTTTGTCTTTCAATCAAAGCGTTGTTTCCAAAGAGACAGTCTTGAATATAGCATGACAGAATCCTGTTCCAACTAATGTTTATTGCAACATAAACATCTCTTATGAAGAGCTGCATTCTCAGAGAAGCAAGAGAGAAATGAACTTACCACTTAAAAATTCTGCTTATATAGTTGCAGTGCTTTTCCAGCTATGTATTCAATGAATTCAGCACTCTTTGGGTCTAAGTGGGGAGGAACTTTAATGGTGAAAGTAGGTGAAGTCAAAATATTCACATCTACCACAGTTTCATTTGTACCAGAGGCATCCCCAGGTACCACCTTGAAGAGAGCAAATCAGTACTTTAGCACTACAAATAGCTGTGTGCTTTCAGTTTTGTTTGTGGTTACTTTCTTATTTAATAAGGGAAAATTAAACAGAAGCACATTTTAATCTTGTCTACCTTCTTTAAATTACTTTCTTATGAAAAGACAGTGGATGCCTTGAATTTATGCCAAAGCCTATTGTAAGTGGTGGGAAGATATGACATGGCACTGCAAGACCATGTTTAAGAACTGCAAGTTAATATTTTAACCACAAACTACATTTATAAAGAGCTTCTGATCACTCACTGAAAACCTGTGTTTGAGTTGTTCTCACTGATTTCAAGGGGAGGTTTGCTTGACTGAAGTTACACACTGCTATGTGTTTTTCTAAACCAGACTTAGTTCTGCAGCTTTATTTTCCTGAGCAGACAGCTTGGACTTGGTTGAGAAAGTGTGCTTAAATATTACCTATTCCCTTGTTCCTGATTTTTGTGCTTTGTTTTGTTTTGTTTTGTGGATTGCATAATAATTTTCATAAAGGTCTTGTAGTAATAGTAGTACACTGGATTTCTGAGTTGAAAGGGAGAACAGAATTTGTCCCCGGCCCAGTAAAATCAATTTAATTCACTTTGGATGTCTTCATGTGTGTGAGATGTAGATCATCGTGATGTATTTCACGTCATATTGACAGCTGCTGCTTATGATATGCAGCTTCCACTGCAATGGCCTGCATAGCATTTGCTTTCTTTGAGCTTTGTGATATATAGGTACAGACACAGACACGTAGCTATATATTCAGAGATCCAGTAAGGATGTATTGCTGGCTAGTACAGTGACATTTATCCGGGAAGGTAATCGCAGGCCTGTCAAAGCTTCTAGTGTCAATTTACTCTTCTCAGCGATGATTTAGGTTAGCCTGTCAGCCATCCACCTGACTAAAAGGATTTAGAGGAAAATAGTTTCTAATCTATGTAGATTCAGCTCACTGAAGGATTATTAAGCTCACTGAGGGATTATTAATACATTATTAATGTATATTCCAGATGAGACGAGTAGGGACTTTATGTTGTAAAGACCAAAATTTACATGTATACAAACATCCACAATCCCCAAGAACACACCTATGAGCAAGGCATAGATGGAAGACAGTACTCTGCAATAGGTCCCCTTAGTAGGTAACCCTTACCTTGACTATATTGAAAACATTTTCTGGTCCGATGGTCATATTGGATAACTCAGACACCCACCCAAATCTTTCTTTCATTTTGTTCAGCAGGTAAGAAGTGTCTTCTGTATGACGCTGAACCATCTGGAGAATCTGCTCATACTGCTCACCAGAGAGATTTACCAGCTTAAAGGCTTCATCAAACTTCATGTGCAGTTCAGGAACATTTGGGCAATCTGTTTACAAAGACAGCCAGTGTGAAGCTTATAGGAAAACAAGGTGTCTTGTACTTGTTCTTCTCTATCTGAAGTACAGAAATATAGGAAAACTACAAAAAAGGTCTAGCGATGGGGCGTATTTTTGAGTTGGTATTTAAACTATGCTAAACAAAACAGACAAATTCATGCTGACCTATTTTGGTAGGTTTAGTTTAGGCTTATAATGACTGAATGGATTAATTATCCTATTTGCTGTATTACAACTTGCTAAGTTCTTTAAGGTTTGTACCATGTTGCTTGGCAATAGATCTTCAAGCATGCTAAAGAATCATAGAATAGCTTGGGTTGAAAGGGATCTCAAAGATTATCTAGTTCCAACCCCCTGCCACTGGCACGGCTGCCACCCACTAAATCAGGCACTAGATCAGGTTGCCCGTGGCCCCACCCAACCTGGCCTTGAACACCTCCATGAATGGGATGCTCACAACCTCTCTGGGCAGCCTGTGTTTGCATCTCACCACCCTCTCAGTGAAAAATTTCCTCCTGACATATAATGTCCATCTCCCCTCTTTTAGTATAAACCATTCCCCTTTGTCCTACACTGTTATGTGTAATACACAGCAAGACCAAAAGGTATTTTTAGTGAGTTGGAAATGGTCCAATACTCCTTCCGAAATGTCACTTGATGATTAACATCTGCCACACTGGAGATATTCTGATATTTGGTTTTAAGTGTTTTCTGTGACTTTTAAGACATGAATAACTCTGGATACGCCAGCATGTTATGCTGCAGCAGGAGTCCTAGGTATCGCAGTCTCAATTTTTTCCAGCTGTCCATGGAGAATGCATGCCAGAGATTTGCTATCTTCTTACCTACTGACAAGCACTCCCCCTTTTTGTTCTCCATGTCAGCCCCGCTTGCTGACGTGGTCCAACAAAGAGCAATTACAAACTCTCCAGTACTTGCTTTCCTTGTGAGAAGCTAACGCTACCTGGCATTTTGTCTTGTTGTCTGCAGGAGAAACCAGCATCAGGAATGTTGGCTTCTCCTCGCTTTCTGCTCAGCGCTTCTGCACCAGGCAGGATCAATTGCTGCCACACCTCTTGCTCTGCTGGAGGACAGCAACTCTAACAATGTCCATAGGTATTTTGCTATAGAGTATACAACTTTGGATCTCCAGCAGTATGTTAACAACTGAGTTATACTGACACTGTGTGGAGACAGCAGGGAAAGGTAATTGAAATCTTCTGGACAGACTAATAGTGTTTGAGTTTATAATTACAGTAAAAAGTCTGTGACTGAATGTTAATTCCAAAAATATGGAAAGAGCACAGTAGAAGGTGACAGCCTCAAGGTGTGCAAACCAATGGCCAACACATTGCAGAAATACATCAAGAAATATTATTTACCATGCAAAAGATTGTCTTGACATTTCTGACATCTCTCATGAAACTGCGTGCATCCAGAGGAATTCTCTCGAAGCTCTTTGCACAGAGTCCTTTGACGTTCTGACACAATTTTTGAGAACATGCCACCTCTGTCAGAACCTAGGATGAAATTACAGTATTTTTAGACTGCCTTTAAGTTGAACATTTTGACAAATACATGTTTGTTACTTACTGTGTGTGCCAAGCAAAATATAGGAATTAAACTTCCAGAAGTAGAGGTTGAGAGAAGATGCAAACCATGTTTTCTTCCAAAGAATTCATGTCACTGTATAATTCCCTTATAAATGGTAGCGTATTCCCCACCGACAGCCAATTATTTTTTTTATTTCTATTTTTATTAATAAGGTAGGAAAGATAAAGCTTATTTGCATTCTAAATGTTGACTGAGGGTTGTTTCCCCCGTTGAGAATTATCACCTGATACTGAAGTTATGCCCAGAATTTTCCTGGTTACTGGAAAATCAGCTGGCTGGTTTGTATGTGACTGGTACATGACATTGCTGAGGGAGCTCTAGGCAAGGCTTGCGGCTGCCTGGCAAGGGCAGGGATATGCCATGTCATCTCACAGAATTCTTAGTGTTGGAGACATGTCAGTATGATATGATATACAAGTCTTCCTGACAGACGCTGATATCAGACCTGTCAGTCAACCTTTTGAAAACCTGCATCTGCTATGAATTCAAGAGCTCCTGAGAAACTCCTGCAGACACTTAGAGTAAGGCCATGAAAATCAGACTGTGTAGGACACCCAAGTCACGCTGCAATATTTCTATGAGTTTCCTAGGTGATTTTTACCTTTTAATATAATCAATGAGGTTATGCTTAACCCATGCCTGTTTAACCAAGAAAGCCCCAGGAGCTCCCATACCACATGTAAAATTAATGTGCCACAGACTGAACCATTAGCTGTGAATTAGCTGTCCTGAGAGGTTTGATGTCACTGACAGCGCAGTTGATTTTTATTTCCAACACTTGCCTTTGGCTTGTTCTGGCAAATCTCTTCTATTATCTTTGTATTCATCGAATACCTCAGTAATCACCTCACTGACACCTTCAAACACTGTCTTGCTGAAATCAAAGACTGTCTGCAGGAAGGCCGGTATGCCCCAGTCTTTCTGTAAGCCGTCATTTCTGGTAGTGGCCTCGGGTAAAGCAGGCATGCTGGGGGATTCACTCAAATCCAGATCGGACATGAAATATGTTTGAAAGGATTGGTCAAATTCTTTTTGCATCTGCTTGAAAAACATGAAACTTCTGTCAAACACTGAGCCCATGTCTGATAACAGTTGGCTAAATAGATCTTCCATTTTTACTAGCTGAGTATCCTCTTTCTTGGGCTTTTCATTAAACTGGATGTCTTTTCCTTGATCTTCATGAAAAGGGAAAATAAGTGGAGGTATTTTCCTCAAAAAATCTTCAACCTGTATGTAAGAAGGAGATAGGTCAGCTGCTTGACAGTTTATAGATTCATAGAATCATCATAGAATCATAGAATCATAGAATTACAGAATGTCTTGGGTTGGAAGGGACCACAAGGATCATCAAGCTCCAACCCCCATGCCGCATGCAGGGCTGCCAACGTCCATACCTAATACTAGACCAGGCTGCCCTGGGCCCCATCCAACCTGGCCTTGAACACCTCCAGGGAAGGGGCAACCACAACCTCTCTGGGCAGCCTGTGCCAGCACCTCACCACTCTCATAGTAAAGAACTTCCCCCGGCATCCAACATAAATCTCCCCTTCCTCAACTTCAGACCATTTCCCCTTGTCCTGCTATTATCTACCCTGTCAAAGAGTTGACTCCCCTCCTGTTTATAGGCTCCCTTTAGGTACTGAAAGGCTGCAATGAGGTCACCCCACAGCCTTCTCCAGGCTGAACAAGCCCACCTCCCTCAGCCTTATCAGTTTTTCTTCTCTCAGAGAAGTAGCTCTAAACTTTTTTTCAAGTACCTGCAGAAACAAGGGACTCTTTCAATAACCAGAATCACAGCAAATTCTCCAAAGTAATTTAAGATGTTAGTGAAAGTTCATTTAGTCTAAATCATTAGATACAAATCAGATCTGGAGAAAAATCTGTTCAATCTGTTGAGGCTCAAAGCTAGTACTGGCTTCTGGGTTTTATCCAACAAACAGTTTGGACTTTATCTTGGAAACTTTTCTGTGGTAGTTTTGTGTCATGTAGAGAACAGAGGGCAATTGTTTTCACTGTGACCTATAAACGCCCTTGCATCTCACCAATGGCCAAGTACTCAAATTGCTCTGCAAACCAAAACCCATTAAAAGCAATAAAACAGTGGCTCTGAGTCCATGATTTGATGATGGAAGAGACTGAATATTTCTGCTCTGGGAAGTTCCTGTTCCCTGCACCTCAGCTGCTCATCCCTGCTTCATGCTTTGACACAGTGTTTTTGACTGAGCAGGTGCAGTGCTGTGTGGAGCCACACTTTATGGCATTAGAAAACTGGTAAGGGTTAAGAAACACCATGCCAAATACATGTGTACATGTATACCTGTACGTAGAGCTCACAAAGGAAGTTATCAATAGTGTCAAAGACAGTAACAGTTAAATCTTGTAACTATAATGTACCAGTCAGGAAAGCATACTTTCTAGTAGAACTGGGGAAATCTCTTCTGCTAATGGTTTTCTCTGTTGAAAGCAGTGAAACATTTTAAAGCCTTCTTATTACTTGAAGAGTAGAAATAAAATAATACAAATGTAGAAAAGTATGATGTGTAAGTAGGTGATTTTCCCCCCCATTAAGTATTCCTAACTGAATCTACAGTTTTAACTCTGCTGATTTTCTTGTGGAACATAAATAATCTATGCATTATTTTTCACAAACAGCTATTGAGCATTGTAATGCAACGCCTACTGTGAGATACATCACTGTATCTCTGGCGAGACTCCACGGGAGGGGTATGATCAGTGTCCATGGTGTCACACCAGGGTGCCCCAGAACTTGTTTTAGCTCTGTGTTCAATGAATGTAATTGACTATAGTCTGTGCCTTGTAACTTCGCATTTCCAGACCTTCCAAATTAAATTAGTTTTAGTAAGTTGGTGTCACTGACAGAGCTGGCCACTGAGAAAATAAGCTCTGCTCTCTCTAAAACTGGTAGGTAAACTCAAGAATACTTGCCAGATACAAAATTTCTTCTTACCTTGCTTCTAAATGTTGATAAACCACGCCTGCAAGTCTTATAGAATCGCATGCAGGTACTTTCTAAACAAGATTCACATTCATCCCACAGATTTTTCAAAGATACTTGGCATTGTCTTTCTTCTTCTTCTAATCTTTCCTTTACTTCATCCATAAGTCGCAAGGCCTCCTGAATAAGAAAAAAGATTCTGCTGATTGCAGTCTTCAGGTTAATATTCTGAACATTAATCCCAGAGCTCATTGCTCATTTTTGTTATTTAGAGTTTCTTTTTTCTAATCCTTCACTACTGGGGTAGGATGTTTTCTCAGCTGCAATCACATATGGAGGAACTTAAAATTGAAAAGCTTTTCCTTACAGAGTTTTTCTGATGTTGTTCTCTCAACAATATAGTGCAGCCTACATAACCAAACAGATCTCTATGGCCTACCTGGATTTTTGAAGCTGTGAAAAAAACCACGAGGCTTTCTGTACAAAAAGCATTCAAGCTCTTACAAGGTCAGGAGTCAACACAAATCTTTTATCTCCACATTGAGTATTCATCTGTTCCCCAAACAGTCCTTTTTGTTACTCTGCTCTGTTCTTCAAGGGCCTGTGATACTTCACAAAGCCAGGTCCTTGCCATACATAAATTCCTTCTCTAATGCAGAAGTATTCAAAAGTACATAATTCCCTCTTTTGGGGATTATTCTAATGGAAAGGCTGTAGTGAGGGGATTTCTTCCCTCTGCTGCAGAAGCATGAGCAACGACTGAATTAAGCACTTTAGAATAGACTGGACAATAGGAAGACAGAAAACTTTTTAGTAAAAGTAGATTGCACATCATTCGTTTCCTTCTTCCAGTGCAATATATTTTAACACTTTACGTTTCCAAACAGTATTCCAAGTTGTTCCCAAGCATGGCAGAAACGTTTTAATTCATCAGTCGTACCCCCTTCTGGCAGTATTTCATTAGAGGAAAGTCTCACAGAAAAGAAAACTTCTGTCAGAATGTTCTCGGTAGAGCCGGTAATTGTGATATTCATGGTCTGTGTTTAATTATTTCTCATCTTTCTAAATATACTTACTCAGTGTTTCATAAACTCTTACTGTGGGGATAAGTTCTGGGTAAATGAACTCATTCAGCAAGAATCAACAACAGACTGGATAATGGGAATCTACTGGTGTTCCTAAAGTTAACAAGTTACCGTGTGCTTTTTGATTTGATAATATGAATAGTTTAAGCTAATCTCCAAGCTGGGCCAAGATGGAATTTTCCTCTAAGTTCACTGGGAGTAATAGTCAGTGCAGACTGAAAGCTTCAGTCAGAATTGGAGCCTTAGAATGCCATGTTCCTGCAAACACGCAAGCTTGATTTCTTAAGAAATTGCAAAAAGTGAAACAAAGTTCGCTTTTTCAGAAATGTGAATCAAGGCTAGAAAAGGATGTCTGTTGGCCCAGCTCCTGCTTCAGGGACACAGGCAGTGAGAACCTCTATAATGCTGCTGTAAGATTTTTCTTCTGCTGGGGAGGGAAAGCAGAAGTGGGGATTTCCCATTACTCCCAACTTTCCTATCTGGCTGCACAAAGAGACTTATACTCTTCAGAGCATACATACAGTATGGTTTTCATTCTTCCCAGAAAAAGGGAGACTCCAAGGGAGTCTACACATACTCTACCACTTCAAGGAGGTACACTAAAACCTATGTACAACCTGCTTTATCTTGGATTAAAAATAGATGCGACTTTAAGAACAAGCAAACAAACAAACAAATGAAAACAGATGTACTTGTTACCTGTTTTTCTTCACTGCTCTTCTTCAAGGTTTTCATCAGATCTATGTGCTTATCTTCATTTCTTTCCATCATAATTTTCATGTGCTTAATACCAATCAAAGCTTTCTTTACCTCTTCATCTACATATTTCTCCCCAACTTCAGATAAAGCTAAAAAAGCCAAATTATATAGCGAGTTAATCCAATTTTAATACTAGCACAAATGGCTATTCTCTAATGACAAAGTGAAACAGCTTTATGTTTCCCTACAGCTGCAGAGCCAACTCATGGGATAGTGAATGCTGAATAACACAGAGCCAAGACAATTTCCATCAGATAAGAATCTGGCCCAGAGCTGTTGCCAGTGATTAGCTGTGTGTAGCTCAGTCTATGTATTTAGCTATCCCATTTCTGATCTCTGAACCCCAGAATAGTTGAGATTGGAAGACGACTCTGGAGATGGCCAAGTCCAACTCCTTGCTCAGAGCAGGGTTGATGAAAGCAGGGTCAATGAGAGCAGGATGTTCAGGGCCTCATCCTGGATTTTGGGAATCTCCTAGGGTTGCTCATCAGTTTCTTGATGATATTACCTATACATTTATTTTTAATCTGAAATCAATCACTGGAAGTATCACGTAACATTTTGAAAATACAGATAATGGGAGTCTTCAACCTGCTTTCCTAAAATACAGTCTCTAGGCTTCCTATGAGATAATGGCTGTAGAGTTTTGGTGAACGGCAGGTTGATCTCCACATTGCACCTTGAATCTCTGCCTGAGTGCAAATCCTTTATTCCCTTTGCAAAAGTGCTATGAATATTACTGGGGCTATAAAAACAACTGAAGTGCACATTGCTATGAGAGTGCCAAAAGCATGTGTCATTCATGTCTTCTGCTTTAGCCTTCTTCCCCTCTCCTAGCATTTTGTTTGTCACAGAAATTTTATTAAAATACATTGAAGCTAAGGAATAGTTCATGGCTGATCCTCCTGGGATTCTGACCTACACAATAAAGCCGTGCTTCAAAGTGAGTATAAGCATAACAGCTGCTTTTTTCTTTATTAAGTCATTTTATTGCAATTATTTCTAATAATTATATTTTACAGCTAAGCATATTAAAATGTAAAATTGATTGGTTTAATTGCTAGGTTTGGTTTATACTCTAATGATCTATGATGGAGCAAATAACCAGTTGTAAATAGTTTCTATAAGGGAGGCTATGTTAATCCCTCTAGTTTCTCATTTTAGATGTTATCTCCCAGTCATGCTTGTGGACACTTTGCTTCTGCAGAAGTCA
The DNA here is from genome assembly GCA_016647715.1 of Pavo muticus. Taxonomy (NCBI): domain Eukaryota; kingdom Metazoa; phylum Chordata; class Aves; order Galliformes; family Phasianidae; genus Pavo; species Pavo muticus. The sequence goes on along the minus strand of JACDJE010000023.1, from coordinate 1,427,975 downwards.
GCCCACTCTTAAAAGCAGAACCTCTTGTGAGTGTGGAAGGCAAAGCAAACCAGAGCAAGCCTAAGTGGAGACCTGGGGCTGAAGGCTTCCAGCACGCCCCTGCATACTTACTCTTCAGGTTTTCCCTGAGGTTCATTTCCTCCTGCCTGGTCGGTGCACACTGGTGACCATTCAGCCATAGCAAGTGTATTATAAATAACCAGGCGGACTTCATGTTCTTTCTGTTAAAGAAGCAAGTTGGAACAGTTAAATGTAAGCATCTTCATGGTGCTCAAATGCCTAGGTGCAGTTTTTACTAAGTGTAATACAATCCTGTTAATTTTTTCTCTAACTATAACTTCTGAGATCTATAACATGCTCTTAAATGATACTCTTAGTGAAAACACATGAGTAAGAAGCTGGCCTCATTCATTATGAATCTATTAATAGATTAATTCTAAATAGATCTAAATAGACTAATTCTACTGAGTTTACGCAGTGGTGTAATAGAACCAGGACACAGCTATATTAAACTGCAGGCTTACAGAGCTCAGTCTGTCTCTTTCCTACTTTGCAAAACACGCTGTACTAAAATCCTTTTACTTTTTTTATCGTTATTTTATGTTACAAGTGTTTCCATGCTAAACATTGCTGCCAGATTTTAAAAGGGAAATTTCTAGAATGTTGTTTCTCTCCTTATCTCCAAATATGCATTGCCCTTCAGGATAATACATAACACAGCAAAGGCAGTAATAGGTGTGCTAAGAAACTGGCAATTAGATCAGTTTTAAAAATCAACACATCAGAAATCGAAAGAAACTCCCACAAAATAAGGAGAAGAAATGCCATTTATTTCATTTCCCTCCCAGAAACAGTTCAATGAGAAAGATTTGTTTTTTAGAAACCATTCAACTACACTTTATAGCTTTCATCTCTTTAAGTCAACACAGTGTTTAAGTTCCCTTTTGCTAGCCAGTACAGCCTTCTTGAATGAAGATGCACATAGCAGCTGCAAATGCATATGTAAATTAAAACCCTGCATTTATTTATAGCCTGGATTTACTTATTTTGTCACTTGCACATTGTAACTTTACATTTACAGCGAAAGACTGATCAACTTTGCAAAGGAATACAAACCCCCTAAAAAGAAAAGTTAAAAACCATCATATTTACCATTAATACTGAAACACCTCTTCTGCAGAATTGCTTCCCTGCGTCGAGAAGGGCTGGGGCTGTGCTCTGATCTAATTTCTGGGAGTGACAGGGATTTTGCCATGTTCGACTTATCTGATGACAAGGTATTTAATCCTATTAGTGGTACATTCTGTCATTAGGCTGGGGCATTTGCGCGTATGGGACTTCATGCTCAGATGTGCGGGCAAAGCCACTAGGGGGAGCGTTGGATAGAATTACGTAATGAAACGCTGCATTTTGATAGCCTTTTCGTCTTTCCAGATCTTTCGTCATCTTGCCTTTTACCTTAGGAGGCATCTGCAGCTTATGTTCTTAGTGAAAATATTACAATTAGTTAGGCTAAAAATAGCTTCCAACATTTATTTAATCTTCAGTGTAGTTTATTTTGCTATAAGAAACATTGGATTACGTAAAGGCCTTCTTCGTATAACTTCTGAAGGTACAGAAATCAAAAGAATTGGGAAACCTAAGTGCAGGCTGTCATGCAAGTAGACTCAGAAATAAGATAAGCAAATTTTGGCATTTTGTACATCATTATACTTGCTTATGTTTGGGGGTTTTGCCCTTCAATGATTTTCTTCAGTTAATCCATGTGTGTGAAATATGTCTGGGACCTGCACAAGACCTGCACGAAGTCTTAGATATTTTGAAATGAGATACTTAAGTACTAGCAGATGCTTGATATAAAATATGCACAAGTACTGTTACCAGGTCATATCCCACCTGTGATGTTCACCAGTATTACCCTGTTAAAGCAAAAGAGTAGACAGGGAATGTAGATGCCTACAGTTCATGGTTTGTAACATCAGTTTTAAAATAACCCCCCTTTTTTTAAATTTACCTCATAGTTCATAAGAGTCAGTTGATGACTGATGATCAAGATCCAACATGATTAGTTTTTCTTGATCAAGAGGTTTATCAGGAAGAGAAGATGACCTATTAGCACTTAATGGAAACCGGAAGTCCTCAACTTGCATTACAAATTCCAATAGCTCCAGTCTCATTTTTTGAAAATGATGGAGGGGAGGGGAATGTGGGTTTTGTTTTAATATGTATGAATTTATGGTTCATTGAAATGCTATTGAATTCTTGAGCAAGATTCATTACTACACAAAATCTTTCAAGATCCCTTTTGTGACAATGCACAAAGAAACTTAGGAAATTTCAACCTGAGGACAAAACTATCCAGAGTTAGTATGCCTGATAAACTTAACCTTGAGCTTAAATTTAACCTTTGAAATGCACTTTGGAACTCAATGCTGTTCTTTAAATGTAATTGCAAGTAGTGATCATTCTGGAAATCTTTTCTGTTTCATTTCAATTTTGAACTTAATTAAACAGAAGTCTCAAAAAAAAAAAAAAATCAGGTTACATATCAAATATCCACTCTGTTTTCTTTTAATGTTTTAAATCTGATTTGCAATGACTCGTCGTGGATATCTACAATTTTAATATTAGCTGATGTTTTCAGCAGTTTCCTCTTAATATTTTATTTTCCTCTAAATTTGAATGATTCAATCACCCATAATGTGCCATTTCACCACATTATGGTACTGACATGCTTGTTTTTCGCAATGAGATGATTTTCACAAGCAGATGATTCAGTGCTCGCTGCTGTGGTTGCAAATTATGAAGTAGCCTTGTAACAGCTACTCATACTGGAGACAATCTGAAGAAGCTCTTGTGAACAAATGTTAGAAAGTGACTTTCTCTCCTGCCCAACTATTATTCCAGTACTCTTGTATTTTTATTGAAATTAATATGTATACATTGGAAAAAGTAAGAAAATAACTTGAGAAAGTATTTCTGGAAAAACTGGCTTTTTGCAAGACTGATAAATTCAAACTGAATAATTGTAGTGATTCACATAGACACTAAACTTGAACCTAACTGAACTCCAGCAATGGAAGTTGTAGCTGATTTCTGGACTTCCTTCTGTCCTACTGGATGACCTCCACAAATGTATAACATTTTTTACAATGTACAGTGACTTCTCCCTTTTTTGTTGATCCATTCCACCTGGCAGGATTAAGAATCAAGAAATATGTTGAAATGGAATTTCCTGTGTTATACTTCAGCTGTAGGGTTTTGTCCCAGTTATATATTTATACAATTATTTGCTGTTTGGAAGAGTTGTTTTCTACTATGTCTGAGACAGGCCAGTCATATAATGATCAGGCTGAGAATATGTGGATGTACTTACAGGCTCTATGAGTCATGCAAAGTGCTTTACGTTTACATTAAATCTCTTGATACTTTTATGAAATAAGTCTCCAGTTGTACAAAATCTTAGCTAGTTTTGTTTTTAAGCACACCACTAGTTCCACCGCTTTCCATTGGAATTAAATCTTAATGGAGGCCTATTGTCTAATTATGTGGCTAATCTAAAGAAGGCTCAAAACTTTGTTAAAAGTTGGTATGGTTTTTAAGGCTATAGAAATTCAAATTTTTGTTTTGTTTTGTTTTTAATCCTTTCTAGTACTTCAGGAGTCCTTAAGTGGTTTCCATTTCCCTCTGTATTTCAGAGGTGACTCAATCTCTTTAAAAAGAGAGAAACAAAACCATAAAACTTGTGAGATGTGACCTTGTTTTTGTGAAACTAGCACATCAGTCTGGTTCAATGGCAGTGATTGTAATTCGCAGTGAGATCTCAAGGTGTTCATCAGAGATTTCTGATGAAATTTTACTCTTTCTGTACTTCATCCTTAATTCACAAATGCATATACTGCCAAAGCGGCGACATGAATGAGGCATGGTTGTGAAGTGAGGGGTATTTCTCCCTGGTAAGGGAGGGCTCATAGAAATCTGGTAGAGAGACATGGTCACATCTTCTTTTGAGTTGAGTATCTGATTGCAACTCTGTACATTCCATGTGAAAATTGGCAGGTAATGTATTTATGTCAACTGAAAATGGAGTCACAAATAAACCAAAGAACTGATATATTTTTTTGGCAGTCTTAAAACTTATTCTCAAATTCCTTTATTAAAATGTAAAGCATGGCTGCATCTTTTTTGCTGTTCACAAGACTGTGTTTAGCCAGTGTATCAAAGTGCATAACCTTACTGGCCATGACTTGGGCTGGCACTGCGTAATGCCCTGTGCCCTGGTTTCAGCCCAGATGGGGCTCACAGCGCACCGAGGTTCATTTGCTGTTGAGGGCCGGGCCGCTTGGCGGGAAGAGCCACCGCCATGATGGTGTGGGGCAGGAGGTGGCCACACTGCCAGCTGGGCTGCGCTGCATGCGGGCCGCAGGTTGGACATGGCTACACTTCAATATGTCTTTATTTGGAACTCCTAAGCTACAGCTTTTGAGATCAGAGGAATCATCCTCACAATGTTTAATGTGCTTTAAAATCATAGAACCATAGAACTTGGAAGGGACCCACAAGGATCATTGAGACCAACTCCTGGCTCCATTCAGGACCACCCAAAATCCAAACTCAGTGTCTGACAGTGTCCAAATGTTCCTTGAATGCATGAGTCTCTTCAGATTTCCTTTTGGTTGCGTATCCTTGGTCACTCAGGAAGACTATTTGGTGAGGAAAAATCTTCCACTTTGCTGCTGATTTCTTTCCCAGGCCCTCCAGGACTTTAACACAAGGCTCCAAATGCCAGCAGTAAAGTGCCATCTGTTGTTCACAGAGGTGTGCAAAGTTTCTTAACGTCTTCCCCAAAGACACTACACAGAAAGAAGGAATCTATTGTGCCAACAAAGTTGTAACATGATACTGAACACCACATTTGGAGAGACAAACCTATGGGGTAATGGGATTTAAATACTTTTAAGGAACAGAGAATGAAAGCTTTAGACAGAATGTAAGACAGTACGAAGCTGAAACCTAGAAATTATATGGTTGTCTTTAGAATTTGTGCATGGAATATCAGTTAACTATTGAACTTGGAGTAGCACTATTACTGGTGTTATGTTATCAGCAGGAGATATCAAAGTCAGTGCAAGGATAACAAAATGAGTTAGAAACAATTTATTATAAAGCTGTGAAGCAAATCTGCATGGTACAGTTACACAAACAGATTTCAGGAAGCATTTAATATGAAAATGCTGAAGTTTTCAACCAGATGTTTTGCAAGGATTTAGTTTCAAGCTTCCCTAGGAACATTAAAACAAAAAAGTTTTATTGCATGCAGACATGTAATATATCAGCTTTCATCCTGCAACTGAAAAGAGCAGTGTTCCTTGTGTGTTTTCATCTGGTTTGCTTAAGTATATCTTTGTCATTCAGCTCTGTATCAGCTAGTTAAAGAGTGGTTGCTTGTTGGAAGCTACTCTGGATTTTAATGACATTAAGATGACTGAATAATCAGTGAGTAGTTTGTGAGGTGCTGAAGAACTCTTGAAGATGATGCTAACTGCCCCAATCTGCTGGTTTCCTGAAAAGATTATTGAAGGCATTCACAGTATGGCCTTTATAATAATCAGTGAAGAAAGTGGAAGTTGCTTTGGTGGGAAACAATCCTTTGGCTGGAAACTTAGCCTTTTGCTTCTGCTGCATCTAAAGTGGAACCTGCTAAGGTGCCTGAGAGATCAGAAGACCAAAGAGGGATGTCTGAAGATAACAGTTCCTCAGTACAGCCAGTAATAAGGCAAACACAGCCCCCTTATTTGCAGTAGCACAGAAATGGAGGAAGTAAATCTGGAATGCTTCCAGGAGCTTTTTCACCATTTCAGATATTAGAAACAATTTTTAAGAAGAGCATTGCTGCAATTAGAATTAATGAGTTCATGCTCGTAACAGTTCTTGCTTAATTGTCACTGCACATGTTTTTACAGCTGTCCTTTTATATAACTAGTACACTGCCTCATGCAGCTGCCTCAGTACTCACAGCTTTTCAAGATCTGCAAAGAAACAACAACATCAGTTACGGAGACCTGACAAATGGGAGGAGAATAAAAAGGAAACACTGAGTTCTGAGCAAATGAGAATTAGCAGTGAGACAAAAAAGGCAGAGAAGGAAATGGAGGTAAGACAAAAAAAACCGAAGTACCAAAACATCAGGGAAGACACTGAAGAGTACAGTCTCTCTAACTGCAAATACATGAAGTTAATTACATTTCCATATCCCCTACCAACAGATAAGTATTTGCAATTAGGAAATGGAGCCCATGAAGATGCACATGTGATATAACAGGATAAACATACAACCTTTAAAATACTCTCTCTGTTATTTTCTTCTCTGTTATGAAACCTTTCAGGCAAATATAAGGATTTGCCTGAGCTTCAACTTTCTTAATACTTTTGCAGGTGCTGTGTAATAGTAAGTACTAAGAAAAGAATATGGGACTTATCAGTCTGGATTTGAGTGTGTACAGTGTGCACTTCAGCCAGCAGTTTTTTTCTGAGCTGCAATTCAGTTGATCTGCCATAGACCTTGACCTCAGAATTAGATGAGTCACACTTTGGAAGACCTCGTTTTTGCCCCGGGTGGAAAGTGGACATAGCAGACTAACCTAAACGTAGGTCTCTAAAACTGAGACAGATTAATCTAATTGACATGCAGCTTCTACTTGACCTGGTTTGTCTGTAAGTCTTTGCCAGTGGTACCCTGATCTGCATTAAGAACAGGATTGCCAGCAGGCCAAGGGAGTTGATCTTTGCCCCCTAACTGGCACTAGTGAGTCCACATCTGGAATGCAGGGTCCAGTTCTAGGCTCCTCAGTACAAGAGACATGGAGACCCTGGAGCAAGTCCAGTGCAGGGCCATAAAGATTATTAAAGGACAGGAGCACCTTCTCTATGAGGAGAGGTCAGGAGAACTGGGACTCTTCAGCCTGGAGAAGGCTCATGGGGATCCTATTATAGATAAATACCTGATGGGAGGGAATGTAGATAAGAGAGCCAGACTCAGTGATGCCAGTGACAGAACAAGAGGCACTGGCCATAAAGTAAACACATGAAATGCAATCTGAACACAAGAAAACAGTTTTTTACCATGAATGCAGTCAAATACTGAAAGAGGTTACCCAGAGAGGCTGTGGAGTCTACATCTGTAGAGGCATTTGAAATCTGATAAGATATGGTCATGGGCAACCAGCTCTAGGTGGCCTTGCTTGAGTACGGGTTGGACCAGATAATCTCAAGAGGTCCCTTCCAAACTCAGATATTCTCTGTTTTCCTGTTTATATTTGTATAATACAAGCCAAAATTGGATTTATAGTCTGCTATGTGTAACTTCTGGCATGCATGGAAGTTGGCAGGATCTGAGCATTCACACTTAAATCATAATAATGTTAGGAATTATTTCAAGCTGTACAAATTCCTGTCTACTATTTCCTAGCACCATCTGCAGTCAGCTGAGATGGCAGCTACCATATCTAAGTCATCATCTTTCTTAAAACTTGAATCAAAGTGTTAAAGTCATAAAAGATAAACTCATTTTGAGCATAACGTAATGCAGTAATTTACTTCAGGATTAGAAAATAACAACTGAAAATCTTGCTAGGTTTTCACTTAGGTTTTGGGTCAGATACATTTATTAGTATCCAGCATGGTATCAGACATCCTAAGTTCTTGACCATGGCTAGTAGTGATTCCTGATGCAGTTTCTGAGGCAACTGATGTCATCTACCTGGACTTCTGCAAGGCCTTTGACATGGTCTCCCACTGCATCCTTATCTCTAAATTGGAGAGATATGGATTTGAAGCATGGACTATTCAGTGGATAAGGAATTTGTTGGAAAGTCACAGCCAGGGGGTTGTGGTCAATGGCTCTCTGTCCAGGTGGAGGCTGGTGACAGGCGGTGTCCCCCAGGGCTCTGTCTTGGGACCAGTACTCTTTAACATCTTTATTGATTACATAGATGATGGAATTGAGTGCATTTACAGCAAGTTTGCTGATGACATCAAGCTGAGTGTTGTGGTTGATACAGCAAAAAGAAGGGATGCTGTCCAGGGAGTTTAGCACCTGTGTTGAGGTAATCCCAGGTATGCATGCAAACTGGCAGAAGAAATCCTTGAAAGTAGTCCTGCTGAGAAGGACTAGGGGTCCTGGTAGATGAAAATCTTAACATGAGCCAGCAGTGTCCACTTACAGCCCAGAAGGCCAATGGTATCCTGGATTCCATCAGAAGGGGGATGGCCAGCAGGAACAGGGAGGTGATTGTCCCCCTCTCTTCTGCACGCATGAGACCCCAGTTGGAGTACTATGTCCAAGTCTGGAGCCCCCAACACAGAAAAGATGTGGAGCTTTTGGAGAGGGTCCAGTGGAGAGCCACAAAGATGATCCATGGGCCGGAGCACCCCTCCTATGAGGACAGACTGACAGAGCTGGTCTTGTTCAGCTTGGAAAACAGAAGGCTGAAGGGAGATTTCATTACAGCCTTCCCATATTTAATGGGAATTTATAAACTGGGGGAAATCAACTTTTTGTGTGGGTAGATAGTGATATAACAAGGGGGAATGGTTTTAAACTGAAGGAAGGAAGATTAAGATTGGATGTCTGGGGGAAGTTATTTACTGAGAGAGTGGTGAGGTGCTGGGACGTGTTGCCTAGAGAGGTTGTGGATGTCCTGTCCATGGAGGTGTTTAAGGCTAGCTTGCATGGGGCTGTGAGCAGTCTGTTCTAGCAGCTTGCAACCCTGTCTGTGGCAGGGCGGTTGGAACTTGATGATCCTTGAGATCACTTCCAACCCAAGCCATTCTGTGATCCTATGATTCTATGATTCTATGTTTTTACTGTATTTCCTATATTTAAAGGACATAACAACAATCAAGGGGCATAGACTCATTGTGGTTTACAGCACAGTGGAGAAAATGCTGTCTCTAGTGCTGCTGGAAGGATATTAATTGTAGATTCTTATTTATGCATTGACACAGGAGATAGTTATTTTCTCACAAAAGTGCTAATGCTAGATACTTCACTGTTTTTCCTGAGGTATCTAAGGTATCTCCTCTGCCTGTGAAGGCAATTTTGTACCTCTACATAGAGATTTTTTGTAAGATTTGAAGAGGTAGTAAAAAATTTGCTTAGGTTCCAGCTGGAAACTGTACACTAAAACATAACCATTTGTTCACTCAAGTCAAGGTTTTCTTAGTTCTTTAAGAACTGTACCTTTATGTGCAATATAGCTAGTGTATGCAAATTAGTAACAGGCGATTTCATTAAAAACATTTTACTCTGGAATACTGACAAAAATCTGGAGTACTGGGCTAGTACTGTACATTCAGATGTACTCTCGCCACACGTTCTGTGCACCTTACAGAAGGGGTTTAGCTCTGCATCTGGTCAACAGAGAGATACAGAAGAAAATTACTGAAACCATGAGCTAGGCAGTATTTAACTTCCTCATTTGGCTGAAGCGTCCACTTCGTGTTGCCTGCAAAGGGAGCCAGAGTCTCTAGTCGTGTATATGTAGGACATAGGAATGGTCATTAACCAATATTAAAAATTCTGAAATAAAGCAGATTCGTCTGAAACAACTTAAATGATAGAAAGCTTTAGGAGGTCTGTAGCACCCATGTGATTTTGTTGCTAACATTGCTCAAAAGTATTTTGCTATTAGCACTGGGAAACAGTATTGTACTGTATATTCTCCTACTTGACCTCAGGAAGAAATAAGCCTTCATTTCTCTCTTTTGCCTTTGCATTTCTAATAAGATATTTTGTATTCTAAGTACAGGTTGCTGAAGGTCTATTGATTTGCCTACGTCTTAATGTGTGCACTTATGCACACATTTGTATACTAATACTGTAGACAGCTGGTCAGATCCTTAGCTGATGTAAATAAGCATATCTCCTTCATCTCTGCAAACAGCTTTGATTCATACCAGCTGAAGATCAGCACATTTTCTCTAGGTCTGGATTCAGTAAACCACACACACAGAGAACAGAGTGCAAAGCAGCCTATTGTTCAAAAGAAACCTTTCTTGTTTAGGGCACTGCTGAACAAATAAACCAGGCAGCAGAGGGAATTAACAAGAATGAAGAGCATTAGCTCCTCGGAGAAAATAACATCAGAAAAGCCCTTGGTATCCACCAGCCAGAATTCCTTTAGCACTAGACAAAAGCCTACAATGGAAATTGCTGTGTTGTGAGCTACTTACGTGATCCCACGCTGAACTATTTACTTAAACACTGTGCTTCCAACTCATTGTAGGGATCAAGTATCATGAGCAAAGAATGAAAGTGAATTAGAAATTAATGAGAACTTAAATACTATTCAAGCAGAGCACTTAAAAACACATTTAACTTTTAGCCCGAGAGTAGTCGCACAGAAGTCAATGGGATTGCTTATGTGCTTAAAGTAAATCACACGCCTCTGGATCAGGATTTTAAAATTCAGAGTGGCTATTACTTGAAGACGGATACAGTACAATAGGGAAAGGGAACGAGAAAATCTGTTTTCCATCCTCTGCTTCAAATGTGCTGATGAAAGCCTGATAAGATCTAGCTCCAGGAAGTTAGAATTGGAAAAATCCAGCCTTGAAATGAGAAATTTCCTAATAGCTGTGAGGAAAATATTGAGACAGCTTATATGAAGGAAGTGGATTTACCCTCAGAGTTCTTCTAATGAGATATAACATATTATAAGAAAAAGGGGATTACTATAGATTCTGGGAGCAAAATTAATGGGTTAAAAAAAATAAAAAATAGGCAGTTCCTGGAGGAGAGACCCCTCCACCAGATTATTCCAGTATGATGATCCAGCACCAACCTCTGGTTCAAGAGGTTCTTAAGCCACTGATTATGAGAAGGATGATTTTATATTGCCCAGCTTTTTGCATTTCTTGAAAGCATCTGCTACATTTGGAAGTAGTACTGGGCAACATGTATTTTTGATTTAACCTACTACAATTGTATTTATTTTAAGACTGCATGAAGCACGCACATGCTGTAAGAGGAGGAGGCTGGCCAGTATTTGCAGTCTTCTCTGGCAGTCATGGCTGGCAATGGGGTGAGGGTAATATGGAGAGAAAGGGATCTCCACTCCTCCTCGTCATGCTGAGGGCTTCCCAATATCCTGGGGAAAAGAATGTTCTCGTAGTACTGGCATATCCGGGTAAAACCTGCATGTCCTGTGATTAACCAGAGATCAGACCAAATGATCTCATTCAGTTTTTTCTGGCTGCAAAGACTATAAACTCTTGTCCTGGGCCAGGGCCATCAAAGACCATCAAAGTCCCTGAAAATAATCCTATTGAATTCTCTGTGTGTGAACAATACTTCAGCTAAATCTACAGTCTCTGCCCAAGTCAACAGGAGTTTAAAAGAGAATGCAGCTCAGCTTCCGATAAATACATGTACCTATGTGACCACAGTCAGAGTTAGGATTAACAACAGCATCTTTGCAGATAAACACTCAATTAAAGATATCTTCAGGGTATATTCTTATGATCACTCGCTATTAAAGGTTAATTGAAGTGAAAAGCTTTGAAAGTTGCTTATAGGAGAGAAGTTTAGCATGGTCTAAGCCCCTGCAGAATTTGGCCACTGGAGAAATGCTATTTCACCACAGTTTGTCCATTTCCCAAAACAAAACTGAGATCAGCCCACATAGTTACATGAGTATTGGCTGGGTTTTAAATGAGAAAAGACTCTTGTTCTGGGCCAGAAGCACAGCTGGTATAACCCTGAGGATCCAGTTCATAGCAGAAATGTTTTGCTGCAGTTTTAAGCCAGAATTCCTGCAAGTTTCAGTATGACAGCTTTAGACCCAAGGCATAACAGGGTGCTGGGAGTAATTAACTGTGCACTTTTCCCAAAAATATCACCCTTTAAGACTCCTGTGTTTTTCATGGCATTGAGATGATCCTAGTTTTAATGTTAGGCTTTTTTATAAGCACTAAGGTGCAATTCTCCTACTCTTGTTTATGCAGTTATATGGAGTTGTTGAGGAATTGATGCATAATTGCCTATAAAGTCACATTTGTCATTAGACGAGTGTTAATACAGTGCTCCTGTGGCTGCCATTTAAATATAAGTAAAATATTTAGGAGTGTTAATATAGGAATAAGGAATATTTCACCTTTTACAAATTGAAATAAGAAACATCCAGGCAACTCTGTGACATTATTTTCTTTGGGCATAGCCACAAGAGGGAAGAATTGCATGTAATGGTTTTGTGTCCTTCTGGGTAGATTTGTATTCTGCACTATCCATCCTTGAAGTACAAATGCTCAGGACTTCATGGAGCAAAGGTAACTTGAGATACAACTTTGTTCTACTTGGCAGTTCAAAATTCCCACAGGCAAGCCCAAAAATGATAAAGCATATAAAGATTAGGATTGCAGAATCATAGGTTCCTTAAAGTTGGAAGGAACATTTAAAGGCCACCTAGTCTGTCTTCTCTGCAATGAACAGGGACATTCACAGCTAGATCAGATTGCCCAGGATCTGGTCCAGCCTGTCCTTGAAAGTCTCCAGGGACGGGGCATCCACGATATCTCTGGGCAACTGTTCCAATGCCTCACCGCCCTCACTGTAAGAGACTTTTTCCTTATATCCAACTTAAATCATCCCTCTTTAAGCTTGACACCATTTCCTCTTCTTCTGTCACCACAGACCCTGCTAAAGAGTCTGTCTCCTTCTGTCTTCTAGAACTCTTCTTCTAGAGACAGAAGAGTTCTAGAGTCTGTCTTCTGTCTAGAGTCTGTCTCTAGCTCCCCTTTAGATATTGAAAGGCCTCTGTCAGGTCACCTTGGAGCCTTCTCTCCTCCAGGCTGAACAGCCCCAGCTCTCTCAGCCTGTCCTCATAGCAGAGCGGTTCCATCCCTTGGATCATTTTTGTGGCACTCCTCTGGATGCACTCTAACAGGTCTGTGTCTCTCCTGTACTGAGGACTCCACATCTGGATGCAGTACTCCAGGTGAGGTCTCACCAGTGCAGAGCGGAGGGGCAGGATCACTCCCCTCACCCTGCTGGCCACACTTCTTTTTATGCAGTCCAGGGTACGATTGACTTTCTAGTTGCAAGGGCACATTGCTGGCTTATGTCCAGCTTGCCATCCACCATTACCCCACTGTTGAAAGAATGAAGATGTAGGGGAATTCCTCTTTTGCAGGTATCTTCTAGAATCGAATCATTTAGTTGTATGCACTAAGTATGCTGTTACTGACTGACCGCTCGGTACTACAGCATCAGTGTAGGGGATACGTGGTTTTTCACTGAATCTCAGCTGAGGCTGAGATTTTTAAAGGAAAATGAGACACAGTGGCATATATTCTTCAGCAGGGCTGTGCTCGATTCTTTCATCCCCCAGCTTTATTGGTAGTGGGGATTGCCTCGACCCAGGTGCAAGATAGTGCATTTGGATCTGTTGAACCTCATGAGGTTCACTTGGGCCCACTGCTCAAGCCTGTCTAGGTCTCTCTGGATGGCATCCCATTGCTTTGGTGTGTCAACTGCACCCCACAGCTTGGTGTCATCTGCAAACTTGCTGAGGGTGCACTCAACCCCACTGTCAATGTCATTGATGAAGATTGTTTTAATAAGCAATTAGCTGCCACATGAAAATGTCTTTGTAAAAAATTCCAGCAAATGATGCCTTTGCTATATGATATATTTTAGAAATAGCATTTTATTCTTAGCAGTCTCCAAACTGCAAAAACTACACCTGTTATTTCAAAACACTATAGGTTAAGGCAGCTAAGTCCCACTTTTAATGGTGAAATGATAGGCACAGTTTCGTGATTTTTGGGGAATGTGAAATATTTCACTCATTGTTTCTTTCCTTTCTCCTGATCCCAGCCTCCTCTGTCTCCTATTCCCCTCACTACCCAAAGCTGCGTTTAGGTCAGGAAAGCTATTTATTGGAAATACATATATAAAACTTTCATATGGAGTCTCTTCAAGAATATATATTGACTAGAGACCAGAGAAATGGGCTTTTCCAAGAAAAGTCTTAACAGGAGAAATGAGCATTTGATACAGGAGCGTGGAGTAAAATGCTGGAACAGTGCCATGGGGGCCAGCAGCTGAGGGGGCAGCCGAGTGGTGTGGGACAAAAACTTCAAAGTAGTGGAAAGTTATTTAAAATGTAGGGGAAAATATCCTGGCACTGTTGGACTGGAATAGAATCCAAAGGGAAAAATTTGTGTCTGAAGACAGAGACTGGACAAAAGGCTGGAAATGCTTCCTGGGCAAGAATTCTGCACTGACAGGGAGATGGATGTGTGTCTGTCAGTCAAAATACCATGACCAGAGACACAAGATTAATCATAAGCTACTAACTTCCACATGGTGATCCCAGGAGGCTGCAGCACTGATGCTGCCTGTTATAAATCTCCTGCAGAGAAGCAAGGCACCCAAGAACAGCGTTTAGTACACAGCTAGAGAGGGAGGGGAGTCCTGACTCCCATCTATTTCAATCCCACATCCTTCCTGGTTGTCTTGTTTGCTCAGATGCTGAGTTTCCTCTGGAGACACTTAATTCCAGGGAGGCATCTCAATTATGTGGATCAGCAAATCACAGCTGTTTCTCAACCCAGATGTTACAGACTGCCTCCAGCAAGCTTCTCCCGGGAGCTGAATTGCCTGTGGTTGGCTGCACAGACAGCTCCTCCTCTGCCCTGTGCCCATCACATAAGACCTCAAATCCAGTCCTTCGTGCTCCTCATTGCCACTCCACCAGGCTGATGTTATTAGTCAGGGCAGGTAAGTTTCAGGCCGACAGTTCAGGGCTGTGGTTGAAAGAGAATTGTATCATTGTGGAGCTATGCGTCTTCTCAGATTGATAAGTAATGTTTTCATTGCAGATGAGGATGCTTGGGCAATATGTAAGCCATCAGGTCTGTCTTCACTTTCAGTTTCTGGGACCAGGCTGTTATCTGTTTCCAGATTGCAATTAGACACAGGTGAGCATCAGCTTGCCATTTCACCAAACCCCGATATATCTGCACAATCTACACAGCCTAGGACTGGTTCTAGGATGTGTGGGTCAGCACAAGCTACAGCACACATGAGGAAGCGTGGCATGAAATATAACATCATGATACCCACCATAAAAACTTTCACTAATTGAGTAGTGAGCCTAGAGGAGATGAGTAACAGCTGTAGAAACTGCACAGGAACTCATGTAGTTTTATTTTAAAAGCCATAGCTCCAGGGGAAAGTGTCCCTCCACTAGCCACTGTTCTGCATTATCAAATAAAAGGGCTCCTGTCCTGATCTGCGTCAGTGACATTCCTCCTCTAAGGGCTTAATTGTCTCCGTAGCTATTGCTGTCTGAAGGAGGAGGATATAGCAGAGAAGGGGTCTTAGGAAATTTGGTGGAAACCAAAGTATCTGGTCAGTACATTTAATTTGGTAGATAAAAGAGCTTGCAATTCTTAAGTATCTTGTGTGCATCTGACCTGGACTTGCATTTAAGGTTTAGGCTTCTTTTCTTAAAGATCAAGCAACATTAATTTATATTCACTATACAGAATTGCAACTTACAGTTTTCTGATGGTAAAGCCAATCCTTCCAGTAAATAATGCTAATTCTTTTGACTAAGAAATGCATAAAACAATATTTCTTGCTCACCTTCTAACAAAGGAATTTGATGCTGAAATCTCTTCCTGTTATTATGTGGATGGGGTATTTTGACTAAATCTAGGGAAACAAACCAGACGGGTCACTTATTCTACAGAACATACTTTAAAATGTTTGTTTGACATCTTTGAGCTATTCATTTCTCTTCTCTGCCAATACAGAAAAATATAGCTTCATACTTAATAAACATCATTAAGGAGCTTTCTATTCTTGTTTAAACTGAAGTAAACTTGAAGACCTTGTCAAAACAAGTAGGTTAAGCTTGACTAATCAGCCTGAACTCATTCTATTAATAGTGAAGGCAGCATCATTATTCCATTAATCTTTGTCTGGAATACTGGGGGTAGGCACATACACATACAGAAGAGGTTAAACCAGATGAACCTTTCCAAAGTGAAAATACAGTAATTTTCATTTATTTTATATTTCTTCAGTTTGGGAGGAGCAAAACACACATGAAACTGAGATTTTTTTTTTAAAGATCATTTTGTTATTTTGATTTCTATAAGAGGATATGTTTAGGTTAGATATAAAGAGGAAGTCTTTTACAGTGAGGGTGGTGAGGTACTGGAACAAGTTGCTGAAAGATGTGATGGATGCCCCATCCCTGGAGACTTTCGAGGGGGCTCTGAGCAACCTGATCTAACTGTGGTGTCCCTGTTCACTGCAAGGGAGTTGGACCAGATGACCTTTAAAGATCCCTTCCAACTCTAAGGATTCTATGATTCTACGTCAGCTGCTTTGTTGTAGCTTGGTCAGGTAGAGCCTGAAGTGATGCTGTCGTTCTCTTGGAATATGATCATATGTATATCCAAACTACGTGCTCTGCTCACCCTATATAACGTACTTATCTGGAAAATTATGATCTCAGCTCAGATGTTAAATGCAATCTAATGAAATTAAGACAATCAGCAAAGAAAGAGATTTTTGTCTGTCTCATAGGAGAAAGATAAAACCTTGAAAGAGAGGTAAAATCAAGTTTTATATTTTCAGATTAAATAAATGCAAATAATTGGCTACATCCGAAATAGAATCAATTACTTGGAACTCACATTCCATCACTATTCATCAATTTCATAACACAAGTAATTTAATCCAACAGTGACTCATGTAGAGACACTAAGTCAGGATGTGGGCATCCACTGACAGCGTTTGGCTTTAGTTTTCCTTTCTGTAACACATTCCTCTCCAGGTCTAACTGACAAGTGTTATCTATGGCTCCCAGAAGGAGCTGAAAGGTGGATATTTCTGTGCATGCCTTCTCTCAGTGATCAGCCGCAGTGCTGAAAAATCTGGGCTGAATCCTTGGGAACCTAGCAGTAGTTTCCCCCCTTCCATCTCTCCTAGGAAAATGGTTCCATCTCTGCACTGTTAGCCCAGAAAAACACAACATTAAGTATTGTGTTTTCTCCTTTTCTCTTGACACAATGACTGATGTTTAGGCATCGCTTTTAGCCACCAGCCAAGCAACAAACTGCAACTGAGAGCTGCATCTTCATATGACTGAAACAAGCATCGCAAGGTCTCCAGTATGTGGGCTCTGTGTAAACACTGCTCAGCAACAACTAAATTGTTGGTGTGCTATCAACATTATTCTCATCGTAAGTCCACAACACGGAACCATACCAGCTACTAGCAAAAAGTTAACTCTGCTCCAGCCAAAACCAGGACAGCCATATCCCTTTGCTGCGATCTCATAACATCCATACAGATAGCATCATCTCTTATTACAATTGTTTCTTACAGCTGTAAATTTCCACAGCTGGAGACCTGGAGGACATTAGATACATATTTTTCTGTAACACGTACATAATTTACAGGATCATTAATCAGAAAAAAAAGTTGAGGACAATGCCCCATCTGTCTGAAGTGTTTATGTTAAAACAGCTGCATGTTTAAGGGCACAGTGGATTAATAAGAGGTGCTATCACATTGGTAAGTAGCAAGGGCTCTCCACTTTCCTTTCAGGTATGTCACTGTGATAATGAAGGACTTACTGCCGTTGAAACCACCCCTAACCGCTGTTCTCTCTACACATGATAACCATTGTGCTATCTAAGAAAGGCTTCAATTCTCACATATGTGAATTTAGGCTTTTTGGTCACTGGAGAAACATACATACTTGTGAAATTCAGGATGGAACATCTATCAAAGAAACCATCATAAAAAATTGCGCTCTGTGACATTAGAAAATTTTCACTGTTCTAATGTTAGACTGTGTCCAGAACCCCCTTCCATTTTTCTTGAACAGTGGAGGCTGTTTTAGAAATGGAAGGTCTGTGCCTCATTCTGCCACATGCTTGGAGTGCCAGGACAAGGTTCTGCCCTAGTTTTTAGCATTCAGGCATAAAACTGAAATATTTCAATCAGAGGAAGCTTCATGTTTTTATACGCACAGTGGAAAGTTCTCTCTCCATTCACTTCAGCTAAAGGGAGATCTTCCTTCCTGTCATAATATTTCATTTTTGTTCAGAGCAATGAATGTAGAGACATTATGAAAGAAACTTCATCAAGAAAATGCTTTTTCTTCCGCCCAAAGGCTGTAAGCGAGCAACGTGCACTTATCTTCTGTGGCCGGAGGATCTTCAGACATATAACCCTGTCTGAAGGACACTCCTGTGGCAATCCAGCAAGCGTTATTTAGGACTGAGATAGCCATACAAAGTGCTCGCTTATACTTCATTCATCTCAATTTGCTACTGTTGTCAGATCAAAGACCAGATTAGAGGATAAAGACTCACAATCTAATATTTTCAACGCTAATCAAAGTAAAAGAGAAATTTATATCAACAGTCCTCCAAGTGTTGCATTTACTCTATTATGCACACTTAAAGCTGTTGCTTTTCACACGCACACAAAAAGAACACATGTCAACTTAACTTCTGTTGGTAAGGTTTGCTGGCAGTTAAACAGCATTTACTGATAAAGATACTTTTTAGTGTTTGGATTTATTGTTTAAAAAAAAAAAAAAAAGTGAAATTTTGTCTTCAGCTTACAACACTATTTATCCAGAGTAGTATGAGTAGTCCACTTAAATATGAACATTTGCCAAAAATGCCAAATTTATATCTTAGCATGTATTTTTTCTAATTCTTACATATCAGTTGGGTCCTTCTCTTCCATTTCTTATCCATTTTGTCCTAGTAGCCAGAACACTGATGCCAAAACGACAGATTCCTTGTCAGCTTCCATTTTGTGACTGTGTGAAAATGTTATCTGCATATGGAACTGGAGGCAGTTTTAGTAGGAATCCAGTTGTGTGGCTGTGCTTGCTAGAGCAGATTTTGTAAGACACCCTCATAGCGTCGGCAATCAGAAATGTTCCTCAAATGTTCTCTGTAAATCATCTGGCATTTTCACTGCCAGGAAGCTGTCAGGGGATCTGCTCCTCCATCAAAAACTGAGCTAATCCCTGCAAGCTGACAGAGACTGCACTCATCTGTATGGCAAAACAGAACTGTTGGTGTGATGGGGGACACGACTTCCCAGGAGAAATCTTGGGGTTGGGAGCTGGGTTCATGAGTTCTCCACCTTTCATAGCCTTTATGAAAAGCTTTGAACTGAGATGTTAGTACAGTATTGAATGTTGTCAGGCTGCAATAATGATATTACCCACTGAGTGAGAGACCATGCTGTGCTCCTGCCCATGAAGCAGCAGTGCTGTAGATTAGACCAGAAGTCTATTACATAGGTAAGCATATTGTCCTTGCCCATCTCTTCTTGTTTCCTTCATCAACCAAGATGTTTTCTTCTCCATTCTACTTCTCAGTGCTTGTGTTGTGTTGCTAGCACACTACAGTGGCTGCATGTTATCACTGTGCTGTCTGGTTTCTTGTTAGCTCTTCTTCAAGTAGCTCAGAATATCTGCAGTGCCCTGTCCTGCTCTGCTTTGCCTGCAGTGTTAGCTCCCATACAACAAAAACTTCTTAACACATCCAATTCATGTTAGCTAGGATTGGAAAATTTACACTGTCTTATATGCCAGAAATAGAGGTATTTCTGCCCATTGTCACATTTTCCATAACTCTGAGTTTTAGGCCACCTGCTTTGCTGTTTTCTTCATTATATTTTTAAAATGTGTTTTCTTTCTATCAGTTTGAATGATGGAAGTAATGTATTTTGGCTGAAAACTTTTGAATTCATTTTCCAAAAAGCAAAATCTACTTTTCCTTATATCTCTGATCAGAGTAACCTCATAAGGAAGTCATAAGAGTGTTTAATCCTAATGCCCCTGTAAGAACTTGTACAAAAGGAAGCACTGAGGAATGGAAAGTACCTGTTCTCCAGGCTCAGGTTTGGATTTCTGAGCAAAGAATATTATCAGTGCACTGTCTGCTGAATTTACCATTAGAGGTTTCTGTGGAAATCGTCCGAAACCACAGGATTCCACAAAGTAGCTCTGCTATGAAAGAGCTACTGTTTGCAGAGAGATGGCTCACTTGCTGACAGATAACCCACTTTCTTAGGGGAAATAACACTCCTGCCCACTCATGTGTCCTCGAAAAAGCAAGTTCAGCCCTTTGGGCAGTATTTCCACTGAGGAAAGCAAGGCAGTCCCACACACAAGTCTTGGGAAAAAATCTTGGCCTGCAGCACGCGGCCCATAGAGCACCTGATCCCAAGCGATGGCCTCCCAAAGAAACCCGAGATGCTACTCTTTGCTTTGGTCCCAAACTGAACGGTGTTATTTCTGGATAACTTTGCTTCCTTTTCTCAGTGAGAATTTTGTGGGATTTCACTAGTTCCTTGTTACCCACCTATGATACATCAGAACTGCTTGGTATCTGTTAGTTTTTTGTTCCGTGTGTGAGGATGGGAGCTGCTGAGGTCACTTTTCTGCCATCCCAGGCAGTCCTTGCAAAAACAGCCATTACGATGTCGAAAGAAACATTAAATCTCTGGCATAACAAAAGAGAATCAAAGTGACTTTCAAAAAAATGCTAAAGCAGTGTTATTTTCCCAACACACATTCAACAGTTTTGCAGAAAATTCCTTAAGCAACAGAAATGGAAAAAGCAACAAAGTTTAACATTTCAGTGTCTTACTCAGCAAAGTTTTCTGAGGAAAATAGATCAGCTGAAATATTACACTTTGTTAGTTTTTCCATATTCTTTATTCAAATAAAGATATGTGAGCTACATATGTTCCCATTTAATTTGAGGATTTTGTTCTAAATGCCTTTGATGTACCTAAACTTGATATTTTTATTTATTACTTATTGAAAAGAGTGAAACCCAGGAATAATGTTGAATGTGCCGTAAGTCACTGCAGCATTTAGTCTGTAGAGATTTAATCAGAAAAGCAAGGTTTGTTGAGGGAGCAAACATCTTTTACTAGCCTGACAACCACAGCTGAAAGAAAGGACACAAATCTAAAAGCCTTGCCCGTTTTTCCAATTAAATCATTCTGTCTAGTAAAAAAGTACCTCTCTTGCAGCCTTAAACCACAAAAGCTGCAGCAGCAGCAGCAGTATGACAACGCAAAATATGAATCATCAGTGCAGACATGGCCACAGAGCCATGTAGCTTCAATTTCTTCTTCTTCCCCTCTGCCCAGAATAAAAAATATGGTTATAACACTTACAGCTAATGACTTATTTAGGAAGAAAGGAAAAAAAAAGAGAGAGAGTGAGAGAAGCTGTACTTGATGCTTTTCATGGAGGAAAAGAGCTTGCACAGATGAGACTGGTCCCTCCCAGCTTTGTGCACAACAGCTGCATTACAGCTCAGCACAGAGAAACAGAAGCTAACTCATGGTTTCAGAATTAGGGCACTCACCAAAAAAAAAAAAAAAAAAAAAGAAGAAGAAGAAGAAAAAAAAGTGATCCTTGTTTGAGTACTGCTTAGGCTTATGAAAAGATGTAGGGTTGAGTTTGAGTGACAAGTTTAGCCTCCTCTTAGGGCAAAGGTTTGACATTCCTTTACCTAATGAGTAATTGTATCATACCACCCCTGCTGAGATGCTAATAGCAAGTGAGAGACATTTTGGTACAGAAGGAAGCTAAGCGTCCTTTCTAATTAAGAATTCCCCTCTCTGAGTTTCTAGATAAACTCCACAATAGTTCTCAGCCCACACTTTTTAAAAATCCTCATATCCCTCCCAGCTCACTATTTGACCTGCATAGTACATCCACTTCTCTGCAGGCACAAAAATTCCACTCAAATTCCTTCTGTGTCTGGTCATTCCATAGATCAAATCAGAGCCCCTTGGTTTATGATTAGGAATGCAATCATCTCAGCCGTCGACAAGTCCCTGGACCCTTTCTGTTCCCATTTCCACCCTTAAGGTTCCTTTGGACTTTTTTTAAAGTCAAAAGCCTTATTTCTTTAACTCTTTTAAACTAAGATCTGAGACTTTATGCACCATCTGGCTTGTCTCCAATACTTTGTCAATGCCACTAAATACACAGCATCATGAAGAGTGCTCAGTTTTGCTCTTGCTGTATGTCCACTTCTCTCAGACTTCAGAGAAGATGCACTTAGCCCAGGAGTACTGCAATGGCTGGGTTGCACCATAGGGTCTAGAATCATTGAATCATTAGTTTGGAAAAGACCACTAAGACCATCTAATCCAACCATCAACCCATCACCACTAGGCCCACTAAACCATGTACCATGGAACTGGCATACTGCAGGCTTGTGTTCCATGCCTCTATCTCTCAGTGAATTGTTCCATTCCTTCTTCCTGTCCCCATGAAAACACTACTGCCCTATCCCTCCAGTTCCTCTCAAGTCACCCATGCTTCCCACCATTGCAATACAGACAAACCTCCTCCAGCGTCCCTCAGTACCACTAAATCTTTCAGAAAGCACAAGCTATATGTGTGCCATCTGACCAGCTAACATGCGCATGTGGATGGGTCAGGTGACCCACTTCCAGACTGAATAAAGGCTGAGCTCTGCCCACCTTCCTTGAGGAACAGGTGCTCCTCTGGCTCTCATTTTTCTATGCAGACAAGTGGTTCAATCAAACGTTTGGGAACTGGACAATGTTGAGCCCTGTTGACCTTCTATCAAATGTCTGAAACTGGTGATCTGCACTATGAACTTATTAAGAAAAGGGTAAGAGGATGATAGGATGAGAAGTTTTGGCCTCAGGCTGTGCCAGGGGAGACTCAGGTTGGATGTTAGGAAAAATTTATTGGTCTGGCATTGGAACAGGCTACCCAGGGAGGTGGTGCAGTCACCAACCATGGAAATGTTCAAGAAATGTGTAGAAGTGGTACTGAGGGACATTGCTTAGTGAGCAATATTGCTGGCAGGTGGATGGTTGATTTTAGAGGTCTTTTCTAACCTTAAAGATTCTATTACTTGAAGAAGGCTGATAGATGGTGGTACAAACAGGCTGCAGAAGTCATGTAACAGTCACTTTTTTTAACAAGTTATGCTAAAAATCTAAAAGCCTGGATAGGAAATGACATCAGGGAAGCTGGATTTGGCTTCCTGATTCTTAGACTCAGCCTGTACATTGCCGTAAATAATGCTGCTGACAGGCAGTTTTGGATTGCACAACAAATGGACCAGGGCAGGGCTACCGGATGGAGCAGAGTAAAGCATGTCCTTTGTTCTCTGCTCTTTTGCTCCTTGCTGCCAGATGCCTCCTCCTCCCCCTTCCCTTACACACCCCAGGGTGAAGAAGAGTGCCTGCACAAGCAGTCTTTTGCTATCCTAATGGGGATATAAGTCATGGTGGTTTCTGTACTCCAGGGCCCTGATACAGAACACAGCAGCTTGAACAAGTGGATCTCACCTCACACAGGTTGCAGCGGGGCTGGAATCCCACAGCCAGTCCTGGTGCAGTTCTGGATCTAGGTCTTGTTCTGGAGACTTAAATGTCTTCTGCTCGAGGTCAGTGAATCTCTATGGTAGCCAAAGGCTACCTGCAAATTTGTAAAAGGCATGTACTAAACTAACAAAAGCACAAACTGGATGAGAAAGAGAGAGAGTATTGCTGTGTGCCAAATTTCAGAATGCATGGGCTCTCTACCAGAAGCTCAACAAAAACTAGTAATTTTCTGGGCTCTTTGTTGTATTCCATCTTCCGGGCACCTTCTTAGTGATGTGAAATGGAGCTGTTTTGGCACTAGAATTTTGTCACTCTTCAGATATTCTAATTATCTGCCCTAACAGGAGCCTCATTTCCTAGTTCACTGTTTCTTTTTCCTCCCTTGAGACCATTTCTGGCATCTGTTTCCACATCATTATGTGAACACTGAGTACAGAAAAGGTCTTTAATGTTCTAGCAAGACTCTACCTAGCTTATCAAGTACATAAAAACCTGTACATCTGTAAGGAGATCTACTGTCTTTTTTACCAACCCTTTTTCTCTTCAGACTGAGTTTGAAAAATGCCTTGTAACATATATTAAAAACTTAGGATTTCCTGCTTCTTTTGCCTGGCGCTTCTGATGTGAAGTATTGCTATCTGATACCTCACTTATCTGCTCTTGTCCATTTAAAGCCCGGTCCTTGCTGGAGGGGATGGGTGTAGGAGGAGAGGGAATTCAGCATCTCACAGCATCATCCGCAAGATGTGAAACAGAAATATGAAATTTTGGAAAGAGCAAGTTAAACTCATTGGGTTATTGTAAAAAGACTTCATGGATTTCAAGGGATTTCAGAGCAGCTGAAGCCAGAGCAGCAGCACATCTGCCTGTCCAGAGCCATGGCCCAGTGAGGGAGACCTCCAGGCCACCATTTTGTGGCCATATCGCTGCTCTGCCCCAGCGTCTCTCTGCTTTGCTGCCTGCTTCTTGTCCTGGTCTGGGCAGTGTCTGTATGCCTGATATGTCATCGCTTTGTTGGGTTACGCTAAACCAGAACCCAGCCCCACCATGTGTGCCTAAAAGATGTCCAAACACCCATTTTGGAGCTCCCAAGAGGGCTCTGCTGCTCCTTAGCTGTCCCTGCCCTGCTTCAAAAGTATGGGCTGAGCCACGTCGTGCCCACAAAGACAAACACATCAATTTAGCTTCAGTGAAGAGGATAATTAAGATTTTATTGAAAACACACATCAGGAAGAATGTGCCCTTAAAAACTGCCTCCCTGCACATAACTACAAGCTCTACCTTTTCCTTTCTGCTTAGAAAAGAGCTAACCAAGCAGGAAGGATTTACAAGGAATGCTTATTAAGGAACAGCAGTTTCCAAAAAGAGCCAGGGTTGCAGCATGCAGAAATGCTAACAGTGCCATTAAGCACATCAGAGTTACAGGCAGACCAGCTGCCTTGTCGTATTTGCCCGTCTCACTGCCTGGGTCTGCTATCTGTTGATTCCCTGTTCCGCTCTGCCCAAGAAGTCTGTATGTTTTTGTGTATGCATTTGTCAAAGTAAAAGTGAAAAAAAAAAGAATGGAAAATACTTTGACCTTAATGTGAAAATGTCCATTTCACAAGTATTCATATGGAGAGATGACTGTTTCCTTTTTCCTCCCAAAATATAACCCCCTTCAACTTTAGCTGCATGTAGAATAGGCCCAAACAAACCTTTAAAGAACAAATTAGCTAGCTCTGTGGCATCTCATAAGGCTGTGGAATTCATGAAAACCACATTCCTTGGATTCTAAAGCACTAGCCATCCCCGCTGCTCTTTCAAATAATGTTGGTTTTGCTGACTATTCTTTCTGAGAGCTAGCACAGTTGTCTAATTGTAAGTAAATAATCTTGAAACAAATCCATGTTTGACATGCTGTCATGCTAACATTTACTGTTTTGAAAAAAAGGGATTACTTCAAGGATATTGAAAAATTCCATTGGTGTTTAAGAGGAGTAGCAACTGTGACCCCCCATAAATTAAAATGCTTGACCCCGCTATATGATATGGATGATCCAAAGTATTTTGCATGTAAAGATCAGTAGAGGCAGAAAACAAACCTCCCTTTTGAAGGCGTGGTGTTAGTTCACACAAATATTCACCAGGGCTGTAAAGACGTTCAGGGGTAAGCTATTTAAAGCTGAGACTCTTCAGCTCACATATAGCCCCATGAACTTATTTGGGAATGCATAAGGTTCATTATAAAGGTCTACTCCTGTGGATTGTGTTGCCAGGAAAGGACATTTGGGCCACATTCAGGTGCCGCTGCTATGTCAAAGGTCAAGAGCTTCATGAGCTCCTACAACCTAGCTTCAGACCACCTACAACCTAAGGCTGCCCTGTCCCAGCATCCTGGATTTTCAAACGAAGAGGCTAAAAGTCTGAGGCAGACAGCCTGAGCATGATCCACCACTGTGCTTCTGGGCCCCTCTCAGGGCAGGCTGGGATCATACAGGGACTCAGGGTCCAATAGTCCCACTGCTCTTGAATCTAATGCCATAGCATCTGTAGCACCTAAGATGGATGCCTGCTGTGAAGAGTTGTCTCAGCTGAGATGTCACAACTTTCCTTCTCTGTATCCTCCAGTGTAAACCAGGACCTAACAATCTGGCACACCAGGAACCTCTGAAGAGCTCATCAGGCTCTAGCATGAGGACATCACAGTAGCAATGCACTTATAGCAGTCTGCATGGCTGTAGTGCCTGGGAATCCTAACACTGCAAACCTCTGAGCCTTTCAAACACCCAGGATGAGGCAGGTGACATGGTGCAATTGAATTGCAGGCTCGCATCCCAAACCCATACACATACACTGAAAACTGTGGCCAGTAATGGAAAGGGTGCTGGACTGGAAAATGAGGGTACCTGGATTCCCAACTTTCATTCATTGGATGCATGTTGGAATCTGCTTTCTGTGTTTTTTCCCATCTCCAGCGTAAAAAGACAGATCCACACCACCCTTTGTGAAACTCATTAAGAGCTGTGGTACACACTTTCATAATCTTTATTTAGTTTCCATCCATAGTCCTTATGTCACAGAGCCATTGAAAGAATGTGCCCTCTCCTAGCTCAGCTAGTATAGTATCGTGGTCACTGTAAAATCTGCTTGAAGCACAGAGTTCGTATCAGTTCCAGTAATGCAAGAACATAAACCTGTTAGCAGAGTTACCCCAGCAAGGTGCTCCATTAAACCAATGCACCACTTCAGGCACAGACAAGGTGTTCTGCGAGTGATGCAGAATTCCCAAATATGTGTGCTTTGGCTTGCTACGTGTAGTCTGACATGTTGCTGTTTAAAAGGTGAAAGCTTGCCAGGTTTTCTCAGCTCCTAGCCAAGTGCTGAGTCCAATGTGCCTTGTACTATTAGGTAGAAGGCAAAAAGCTAGCAGAACTTTGCTGCCGAATTCAGACTGAGAACAATTTTGGATATAATTTCCATACCATAATTTACATAACCTAATAGTGTTTTTTTCCCTTTTACTATGCATTTATTGTGCAAAGAGGGAAGAGTTTTTGCCTATGATATTGCTTCATTCTCGCCTCTTTTATGTCATTACAAAGAAGTGGCAAAAATGGCTTATTGCGAGCAAATCTGGTAAAAATATTCACAAGAAACAACAAAAACCTTCTGTGACTAATGAAAGCATTTAAATCACCTATCCAGATGTGTAATCGATCCTGTTAATAAGTTCACACTCACCTAAGAACTCAAACTGTTGAAGTACAGTTGGAGTGATGGAGGTATATGAAGTTTTGCTTAAATGTTTGGCTTGTACAGGGAAAAACAGTCTCTTTGGATTTGTGTACATCTGTTTCTATCTGAAAGTAATACCCAAAGCAGCAGGAGCTGGAACATCTTTTGGTGTTGATTCAAATGGTGCATGAAAAATAAGGTCAGTTCTCTCTGGATCAGCACCAATTTCACTATTTCCAGTCAAAAAGTTTTGGTGCTTCTTGTTAAGATGTTCTTGGATGGGACTGGGGGAAAAACTCCAGCGTGTCACAACAGTCCTTCTGGACTTGTGCGCTACCCATGGAGAGATCACTAATAAATGTTGCTAACAAATCTGCCCTTTTTGACCTCATGCTGTGAAGTTACCAAAATAATTAAAAGAGTTCCTATATCAAATAACAAAGCCCTTTTTGACAGAGGAATGTGTAATGTTTGTAGATTTTCCTCTCCAGTAAGCTGTCAACATCTTCAAAGGCAAACAGGAAGATGTCTAGTGGTGAAATCACAAGATAGGGAGTCAGAAGGTCTCGGTCTATTCTTGGCACTGTCACCATTGCGCTACGTGACACACGGCTCCTCTCTGCTTCATTTCTGTCTTTCACCATGCAGTAGCACTGGCACTCATGGACACTGCACAGCTGTTACAATGGTAGCTCGTATCCGTGTTAGTTAGGGAGACTGAGGAAATGGTGTTTCCAATCTCTGCCCAGTACATGTGGAGAGGGATCTGGGGATCCGGGCCATGATGCATGCCATGGGTGCGGGTGGCCATCAGGAAAGTGCCCACAGCAGGAGGTTTCTGCAGGCACCCTCAGCCCCTGGGCATCTCCAGCAGTGCAATTGTGCAGGGAGCTCTGACTGCCTCTGAAAGATACATAATGGGTTTTTGCCTCTCAGAAAAGCTGAGCTGCTTTGCAGGGAACTTTAACCGCACTCCCATGAATGCATGTACTGGTCATGAAGGTACCTTCATAACAGTTGTCATTTAATCCAATGTTTGTCTTAAGCAATGCACTTTCAGCAACAGTCCAATCATATTTCCATGCAATCCCAAAAGGCTTCTTTTTTTTCTTTCTTTTTTTTTTTCTTCTGAAGTTACGTAATATAAAGAGTCTGGGTTTTTTTTCTTTTGCTTCATAAATGATTTCTTGTTAGGCACAGTGGAAAAAGAACACCCTATAACAATCCAAAATGAAGCCATCTGGCTTTGTGTTGGTCTAACAACATTAGCAAACATCCCACATCTAAAAGAAATATGAAGCACTATTTCTGTTGTGTGTTCATTTGCTTTACTTCGAAAAGGCACATAGCACTTACATACATATTTTCAGTGAAGCACATATTTCTTCCTTTTGTTTCCATGACATTTCATGGTTTCAATGCCTGTCTTGCCCTCTGCAGTGGAGAGCATTAAAATAATCAGAAAGGTGAACCAATTTTCACAGTCATGACCTTACTGTGCAGTACCCGTCTGTGTACTCCTACCTTGCAGCCAGCAGCAGGAAGTTCATCCTGTGACTGCAGGTAAAATCCTTTACACAAAGAAGAGATGGAAGGGGACTGCAATTATCTAGATGCAGCTATGCCATAAGCTCACGCCTTTAATTTACTCAGAATAACTTGTTTGTCTGTCCCTGATGGGTGGACCCTTCCAGCAAGCGAGCACACTGGATGATGCAAAATAAAGATGTTCCCATATGAAAAATGTCTCTCTGTCTGTTGGCATTTTGATATTGCTCCTGGGAAGAAAAAGAATAGAGCAGAAGGGATTTCAAGCTTGAATTACTGCTTCTAGGAAAGTCTTAACAACTCATCTACAGCCGGGCTTTTCTTAATGTGTGGTCTTCAAGACATCAGAAAGGAGACTGTGAAACAACTGTGAAAAATTAAGACACACGGACACATATTCCCACAGATACAAGTAAGGGAGCAGGCAAAAGGGGAAAAATAATGCTAATCAAGGTGTTTTTGTAGTCTACCTTTAGTATTTGGTTGTAGTGAGAACTGTACTGGCAATGCCATGCAATACGATGAATTGGGGCTGTTTAGTCTGGGGAAAAGGAGGCTGAGGAGAGACCTTATTGCTCTCTTCCAGTACCTGAAAGGTGCTTACAGCGAGAGCGGGGCTGGTCTCCTCTCACTGGTGACAGGTGACAGGATGAGGGGAAATGGCCTCAAGTTGTGCCAGGGTAAGTTTAGGTTGGATATCAGGAAAAACTTCTTTACAGAAAGGGTTGTTAAGCACTGGAATAGGCTCCCCAGGGAGGTGGTTAAGTCACCATCCCTGGATGTGTTTAAAAACCATTTGGATGTGGTGCTCAGGGACATGATTTAGCGGAGGGTTGTTAGTTAGGGTAGTTTGGTTAGGCTGTGGTTGGACTTGATGATTTTTAAGGTTTTTTCCAACCTGAGCAATTCTACGATTCTATGATACTATGATGCTTGGTCTTTGTTCCCTCAAACCATTACATGGTCCTTCAGTCAGGAGACCTGATAAACATGGGCAAATGCCTTTAGTGAGGACAAGTCCACTAAAAAATTGAGTTATATGTTTACGTTGCAAACACAGTTTGTTGGTAAAATCTGTTAGTTTTGGAATGCTGCTTTCTGATAATACATATACCAACAGAACTTCACAGCGTGACTCTTGATGAAAACCACCAGGAGGTAGGCCTACTGATGAAATAGCCCCACTAATAAGTGAAGATGGGCATCTCTGCAGCTGCAGCCTTGTTTTGATTTGAGGGAACTGCACTGCTCCTTGCATCTTCCTCCAGGAGTTGGCATCTGCCTGGTTTGTTATGCAGTGAACTGCCCCTTTTGTGGGGATGAGCAACATCCCAGGGCTTGTGCTGCTACAGCTACCCCCAGCCCTCCTCTCCCACCTCGGAGGGAAGCTGCTGGTGCTGGACAGTAGGAGAGTTTCTGCAGGACAGCTGGGTTAGCTCCTCTTCAGGCCCAGCACTGACACAGATGAGCAAGCAGAACCCTGCAGGACAGCCAAGATTTAAGACAAGCAAACAAATGAATAAAATAAAGGTTTAGATAGCCAATCCCTAATTTATGCAAAGCACACACCTACAAAAATCCTTCTGAAAATGATTTTTTGACCCACATGAAGAATGAGTATGGCTTGGTGTTTACATGAGCAGTTTACTGTCCTTGTTTATAAGAAAGAAAAGTCCAAGGAACTCCCCGTCATCAAGGGCCAGGTCCTGGGGCAGCCACCAGCAGTGTACACACACTTAGCTGATGCAGCTTCAGTACTACTAACAACAGCTTTGCTTCTTCTTTTTCATGGCCATCTGCAATTTTGACTCATTTCTTGCAAAACTGCCCTGCTCACCCTGCACAGTTATCTAAAATAAAAGATCTTAGCTCATCTTTGCTGGCTCTTCCTTTCCCTTTTATTTTTTCTCTTTTTAATTTTTTTATTGTGGCTTCATTGAATTCTGTGCTCCCTTCTGCTCTTGTGGTGGGAAGGAGCTCAAGCAGGTGTCACACACTGGGACAGTCAGCCCAGGTAGAGGTGATGGAGCCACCATCCCTGGGGGTGTTCACGAAATGTGAAGATGTAGCACTGAGGGGCATGGGTTAGTGGGTATGGTGGCGATGGGTTGGACTAGATGATCTTAGAGGTCTTTTCCAACCTTAATGATTCTGTGATTCTAAGGCAGGGAAGAAGAGCCCAGAAATCCTGTACAGTGGCATTTCCTTGGAGGTTAAAGTGTCTGTCAGAGCACTGAAAACTTCTGCGTCTCTGCCTTGTATTTTCTCTTTTCCACAGCTGTGGTGACACAAGTGTTTTCTTTGCTGTTAGCTTGCCACTTGGGAATCAGTGGCTTAGTATGTATAACAGTACACCAAAAGTTTAGAATATGCTACAAAGCTTAATGACAAAAATATGTGTAGAATCAAATAAATCAAAATCTTACTTTTGGACTGGTTTCTGTGGGCGGAAGGTTGTTCTTTCATTTCATTTTAAAGCCTTGATTCATTTTTGCAATAGTAAGCAATGTTTTGTTTCTAATTTGGTCAACTTCACTGTTTTTCACATGCGATAATCTATAAAAAGCAAGAACTGCACTAACTGTTAAACAATAGATTTAAGATACCTCTTTGCTCTCTTGTCTCTTGATCCAAGATCTTTTTAAAAGAATGCGATGTTTACAATTTGATGGAAAATGAGATCTTTTCCTCATCTTACAGGGCTTAGCACCCGGGGCCCCACCAAATGGATGTCTCTTAATCACACAGCCAAACAGTTAAGCTGAAAAAGATGATTCTTTTTAACATAAGCGTGCAGAAATATGTCTTGTGGAGGCCTCTCAGTATGATGTAATACACAAAATATATATAAACACAGGAATTATTCTGTGAAGTTTTGCAATCATGACAAACTATTCATTATGATGTTTTGTTGTTTTTTTGTTTTTTTTTTTCCCTGAGAGGGAAAGCTAATCTTAGCATCAGAACAGAGCCACATTCAAAGTAAAAAAGTGAAAAGGAGGGGGCTATATTTGTTTACAAACAGCTCGAATTTGTATAGACCTACAAAACGTTTCAGACAAAGGAAGTCTGTTGAATTTTGCATCAGCATGTAGAGAACTGCAGTAGGAGTGATATGAAAGGAGAGGGAATGGGAAGGTGAAGATGGGCAACCACGTGCAGAGCAACAGGGCAAGGTCTGTAAGAACAACAGTGCCTGAATTAGCTGTCCATGAGGATCCCAGCAGATGTGTGGGATGCTTCTGAAGACAGTGAGACACAAAGGTGAGCTGGGCTGTAGTAATTAATTATTCTCAACTTCTAGATGGTATGACAGAGGCACACTGAAAACCAGGTCATTGTTACTAAGCTGAGAAGAAACCACAAGACATGGAGAAGACTTCATAGGTGACATCCCTTGTTCTAGCTGCCAGGGAGTCCTGATCAGACCACCTAGGTACTCATATTTGGAAGCCTGAGTGCTAGACAGACAATTTGAGCGTATATACTCTCCCGCTGTTTGTAAGCATATGGACTCAAGTATGAGTATAATTGAAATGTGTTCAAACTTTCATACAGAATCACCTTTCCCTCTATATGGCCTTGCTTTGATCTTTGCTATATCATTGCTAATGTTGGAGCATTATTTCCTGCAGATATGTGGGAAACTCCAGCTTTAGAACAACTTTGCATGCTGCTATGAATCAGCAATCGCTCTGCCACCTGTTTGTAATGAACACAGGGAGGTTCCAACATAATTTGCCTCAAATACAGATACAGAGAGGAGTTATGCATCCAAACCCACCATATGTTTGCTTAAATGTATTGGATTTGCACAGCTTCCCTTTCGGACAGTGAAACACACACAAAAAAAGGTAATCCTCTCAACACAGAGAAATCTTGGCTGCACTAAAACCAGTGGCAAATATCCCATTGACTTCAGTAGGTCCAAGATTTTGATTTGGCTTCTGTCTTTCAAGCTGCTGAATGTGAAAGTTTAAAGCAAAAGATGTCTATAGAGATGCTGCCTTACTGGTCTCTCTAGAGCTCATGGAGGTTTCTGATGGTAAACCACCATCAGAAAGAGGAAAAGTAGAAAAGTACTCTAAAAGGGCATCTTCAAAGAGCAGCTGAACTTCAAGTAAATATTTAATAGCTTTTAAAGGACTAAACAACACAGAGTCCTGTAAGAGACAAAAAAAAATACAATATCTTTTCCATTCACTTTAATGGTGGCTCGCTCTGCCTCTCAGGAAACGAGCAGCAATATCTGTACCTACATCTGCATACATCTTTGAAATATGTTCATTCCCTTCATCTGCAGGTTGTAATAAACTGCCATCCTGTCTTCAAACAGTACCTAAAATATTGGCTGGCTTTTCCATTGAAATGTTTTCCTTTGCAGCAGTGCATTTTTCATCAAAATGGAAACATTTAAAAACATGTTGATATAAATGAACTCCCCCCCCTCAAAGGCTTTCAGCACCAACACTGACTATTTCAGGAACATAAAATTCATCGTACATTACCAAACTTCATTTTGGCATTCCAAAATGATGATGCTATTTGTCTTTTATTCATTTTAAAATGTTTCTATAAAGTATGGCATGTTACACACTACTGCAGTTGGCAGGAGAGCAAAATATAATGCTGTACAAATGAATATCATGGTTGAAATATTACATTCATTTATTGGGTGGTGTCATCTTTTTGAATTATTATTGTAAACTGCCATTTAACACTGAATTAAGCATTTTTCCTTGATCACTATGTCTACTCATTGTTGCAGAGAAGTGGCACGTCACATCCCTCCAAGTATTTTCTGTTTGTATTGGAACTGAACAAGCTAATAAACTGTTTCAAACTGACGGAAATAGGAGACATTTACGTCTACAAGATAAAAATCTTCAGTGGAAGGTAAGCAGAAGCTGATACTAACCATTTTTTAAAATCTTTTTAATAAAATGTGGTACCGCTGAAGTCATAATCTGATTTCAAAATACTAAAAATGGGATTATCAATATAAAAATGTAAAAACATAAAATAAGAAATGCAGAAAATATTTTAAAAATCTAAACCAAAATTTTGATTTCTGTAACAGTCATGAGACATTGAGAAAATAGGTTTCAAGTTAATCTCTCATTTGATTCAGAATAAAAACACATTTGCAATGGAAAAAAAAAGTCATAAATGCATAAATTCCATGTTTTGACCAGGACTGGTATTTGCACAGACAAGTTAGAAGAAAATCCCTCTTTGCAAAAAGCACCACATGGCTATAAAACAGCATGCGTCTGAGCAAGCATTCTATCAAAACTGCTTGAACTTGGAATGGTATTAATAAAACATGAAGGAATTCGGCCATTGTTCCAATATCAATTCATATATCATCACTATATATGGTGTTAAATTATACATAGATTCCTTAATAGCCAAAAATGCTGCCCATTGGCATAATTGGGAAGTAGAAATCGAAGTGAAACTGTGTAATTACATAGAAACCATGTCGGTTCACTCTTGCCAAGGAAAACATTAGCAAAACTATGGGTTGCGTGACCAATTAATTCCCACAGAATAGTTAGCACATCAGACCACGAAGGAGCTCTTCACCTGCGATCCTTGATCTCCCTGGTCCTACTCTGGCTGCACATCTGCCTAGGCTATCGTGTGAGATCAGACATCAGCTGCTGACAGTTTACGTGACAGTTAAAGACATTCAGTCACAAGAAACCCTCGATCATAGTCTACAAGCAACAGCAGGAGGAGAGAACGGCTCTGAAGTCATTCTGCTGATTCTGTAGCACCAGGGTCTATAACCAAGCAAATACCTTCTGTTGTCTGAATACCTCATGCGTAAGGGTGTTTCTGCCTGACTAGCATGAAGTTGACATAAAATCACTAAGAACAGAGATAAATGTATAGTTATACTCCCACAGAATGATCCACTCGATAAGGACACATACAGAAGACCAGCTTTCACCTTTCATGTTCACTCTTTGCCACTATTAGCTGCAGCATTGCTTTCAGAAGTCTCTTTCAATTCAGTTCCCTTTTGGTAGGAAGAACTCATTACTACCACCACAGAGAACCACTGCTACTCTGGAAAAGATTCCAGAGGAATAAAATCCTGCAGCCTACTTGGTTAGCAAATCAGATCATATCCCAATACTGAGTTCTTCACCTTTGTATCTCACCATATATGAAATCCTGTTCAAGACTTCTTGTCCGTTGATCAGATGTCCACATAGCTATGTCAGTGGACGAAATTTATCACCAGGATTATCACCTGCTGCAGCAGTAGAGCTCCTGGGGAAACTACCAAAGTCAGCAAAGAAAGTCCAAGGTGCTGAAAATGAAGGGTTCAAGGGAGCATATATACTTCTAGTTGGATGGAGGAAGCTGGATCATGACTTTCCTGTGTAACACACAATTATGTATTGCAAATGATATAACAGCAGAGAGGATTTTCGTGTTCATTGGGTTGGAAGATGAACAGAAACTGGAATCCATTCTGTGAAGACATAAGAAAAAGAAATAAAAAATGTTACAGATTCCATCTTTTCCAAACAACTTATGCAAAACGCATGTTCTTAATTTAGCTTTGCTCCAGCAAGTTCCTTGCAGGCATCTAGTATGCATAGCAAGTGCAGTGGAGTCAGTTTAGGCTGTCAGAAGGATCAAGATGATATTTGTAGTCTGCCATCTTTCTAAATGTGTAACTCTTCACACCCAAATGGATAATTCAAACACTACAAGATCATTTATTTTGAATAAATGGAAAGTGGAACTTTAATTATTTATTATTTTAAAACCCTGCAGATGTTAAAGAAGCTGG
Organism: Pavo muticus; assembly: GCA_016647715.1. Taxonomy (NCBI): domain Eukaryota; kingdom Metazoa; phylum Chordata; class Aves; order Galliformes; family Phasianidae; genus Pavo; species Pavo muticus. The sequence goes on along the minus strand of JACDJE010000023.1, from coordinate 1,392,450 downwards.
TACATGAGCAAGCCCAGATATGCACCCAATTGCATGGCTAGAAAGACTGGCACTGTAGTCCTGTTGCTAGCTGGGACATTTGTCAAGGCAGATAAGTACTGTTCTCTGAATTCTTATATCCTCTCAGAGCCTGCAGTCTGTCAATTCCTCACAGTTATCATATCTCCTGGAAGATGTAGAACAGTTTTTCTTAAACAGGAGGTTGCACTTCCATGTTCCTTTCCTTCACCCCAAGGCTGCAAAAATGTCAAAAGCGTTAGGAAGAGTTACCAGAAAGCACTGTTAGTCAGAAGAAACTCTCTCTCCAGGAGGGGGAAAGGAGAGATGGCTGCAGTTACAGCCAAGGATATATCTGACTATACTTGCTGGCAGCAGCTCATTTCCTTTCAGGCAAGCTAGTATTTGTTTCCATAGCCAGCAAATACAGCCAGTTCTCACCCTCATCCCAGGAGGCGCTGAGCTGCTGCTGAATCAAAGTTGCACAAAGATGAATGAGCCCAAAGGGAAGAGGCAGGGAAGCGGAGACAGCTTACACTCTTAAAATGAGAAACACAGAGTTAGGAGAATTACAGAAACAACAAAATCCATCTGCACTTTGGAAGGTTCTTCTACCAGCAGAGCCTGGGAAGTCCTTTTCCCCCATGCCTCTTATATATCATCCAAACCTCAAATTCCTCCCTGGAAATGAGTGTGGATGGGGCTATATTTCCCTCTGGTTATTTTTGAATGACTCAAAACTTTTGCCTCCCTTTTCCTCTGGGACTGAGTGGCTGCACTAACCACTAGCAAATATTTGCATTCCATGTTTCAGTTCCGTGAAGGAAGTGGCATCTGGGACAATATGGCATGACAATGGCTTAAAAGTCTCGGCTTTGATTGCAAACATATATTATCAATATGTAAAACAATAGAATAACATAAAGTTAAGTTCTTTGATTACATTGAGGGAGCCTTGCAGAGGGGAACAGAAAGTACATGGCTCCACAGCAGATTCAGATATCCTGCCTTCACTACAACATATACTATCGCTTCTTTTAACTGGGCCAAAGCAAATTGCCTCAAAGCATCTTTGTTGTATTGCCACAAATACCCCCCACCTAATACACTAATACACTGTACACTAATTTGGACATACTTCTGTGCTGTTTTTAGGACGTCTCACTACTGAATGTAGCAGATGAATCAGTGGTAGCAGATAAGGTTGAGCAATGCCTTCTTCACAAACAAGATCTCCAGGCCTTTGTGCCCAGCTGTAATTGTTAAGGAAAAAAGAAACTCCTGAAAGTGGCAGGCAACTGACTCTCTTGGGAAACCTAAATGCATACAAGTTCATGAAAGCAGATAGGGTTTGCCCAAGCGTCCCAGAAGAGATGTCTGTGATGTGTCACTGCATGTCATCTTCATCATCTTTGAAAGGTCATGGAGAATGGTGGAGGCCACCAATGGCTGAAGAAAGACAAATGTTACAAATCTTCAAAAAGAGCAATAATGACAATATGGGAAACTACAGAACAGTAAACCTCATATTGATCTCTGAGAAAATCCTTGAGAAAGTGTTGCTGGCTTCTGGGCAGATGAAGAAGAAGATGGCTGGGAGCCAAGGATAAGTCACACCTGACCAACCCCAGGGCCTTGTGATGAAATTACTATACCTGAGAATGAGGAAGCAGCAGTGGATGTCACTTATCTTGATTTTAGGAATTCTTTTGACGTGGTTTTCCACAACGAAGTAAAAGCATATTAAAGATGGAATGTTACAATGAAGGTAAGCGAACTGCTCAATGAGTGAAAAACTGGCTGGACATCAAGATTAAAGGGTAGTGATTAATGCTTCACCCCCTGTCTAGAGGCAACTGACAAGTGAGATCTGTACTATTTTATACCTTTATTACTGACCTGAAGGAAATGTTGGGGTGCAACCTCATTAAGTTTGCAGATGAAACCAAACCAGGGAGTCTAGTCACTAGCATGGGAGCAGTGCTTGGACCTACACGGTCTGGAGGAATAGGCCAACAGAAATGTTTTGAAATTCAAGAACAAGTAGAATGTTCTGCACATGGAATGGAATAATCTACTGCAATGAGACTAGCTATCCTGTGGAAGGGCACTGGGGGCTGCAGAGGACAGCAGGGTGAAGATTTGCCAGCAGTGTGCCCCAGCAGCAAGGAACTTTGTGTCTTCCTGGTCTGCATTAACAGGAGCACAGTGATCTTCCCCTTTACTTGGCACTTGTTAGACCGCATCTGTATTACTGCAGCCAGTTTTGGGCCCTTCAGTACAGGAAAGACAGCCAACTGGAGCAATTTCAGCGGAGGGCCATCAGGATGGTCAGGGGCTCTATGAGGAGAGGCAGTGGGACCAGGGCTGGTTCAGCCTGGAGACAAGATGGCACTGGGGGCTCCTAACAGCACTCCTGGTGTCTGCAGGGAGCTTATGCAGAAAAAGGCGCTGGGCTCTTCCCAGTGGTCCATGGTGGGAGTATGAAAGACAACTGGAATGTGACAGGATATAAGGAGAAATGGTTTCACTCCTAGGACAGCCAGATAGCAGCAGCACAGCTTGCCCAGGGAGTTTGTGGGGGTTTTCAAGATCCGACTAAGCAAAAACCTAAGCAACTCAGTCTGATCTCACAGCTGGCCCTGCTTGGAGCAGGGGGCTGGACCAGAGACCTGAGGGCTCCTCCAAAACAAATTACTCTGTGTTACAATTTTGTTATCCAAGTAACTTTTGTCCTCTGATACTTCTTTAAAGCATTTCTGCATATATTTCAATATTTGTTTCTTTGCAAGTACTTAGACAACATCTACTTAATAGTCAATAGAAAAATTGAGCTTCATTACACATGCAAGTATCTCAAGGGGGAAAAAAAAGAACGTTACAAGCAGACCAGCTGCCTGTTACCAATTTTCAAGTATACTTCTAAAAAGTAATACAGAGCAGGATGCAAACTCTGCCCTTCAAAGTGTTGTTTTATCCATGTGTAGCAGAACCCTTCCCTCTCCATCACAACTGTCCCTGCAGTAACAGGAGAGCTTGCAAGTAAAACAGAGCCAGCCAAGGCTTCACTCTTGGTCTCCGTGCTTTTGTCTCTCTGGGACCACTCCTAAGTTCACATCATACAGCTTTTTTCCAGGCCACCCAACTGAACTTCTTGCTCAGAAAGTGATCCCTACTAACCACAGCCAGCTAAGGTTGGTCCCTGTCTGCTTTGGGCCTTCCCCCCAGGCCACCTCCTTTCAAAAGCTCTGTGCATCAGTTGGGCTGGAAAAGAGGCCACAACAGGTGGAGATCTTGAGGCCTCTCGGCACTCTGTGAAAAGCTGCAGATGTTTTGCCAGATTGTAAAAGAGATTTTTTCAATCCCAGTACTCCACTGGAGCACCTGCATTGAAATGGGCTAGTAACAGTACTAGTTTGCTGAACTTTAAACTGATATGTGTCAATATCCTGTCCACGTGCATATGAGACTCTGCAAACCAGCTGCGTGATGAGAAGTCTTAGAATCAAAGAATCATAGAACCATTAAAATTGGAAAAGACCTCAAAGACCATCTAGTCCAACCATCCACCCACCCCCACCATGCCCACTGACCATTTCCCTCAGTGCCACATCCACACAGTTCTTGAACACCTCCAGTGACAGCGACTCCACCTCCTCCCTGGGCAGCCTGTGCCACTACCTCACCACTCTTAAGAAGTTTTTCCTAATACCCAACTTGAACATCCCCTGGAGCAACATGAGGCCACTCCCTCTTGTCCTATCACCATTACCTGGGAGAAGAGGCCAACCCCCATCTTGCTACAATCTCCTTTCAGGTCATTGTAGAAAGCAGTAATGTCTCCCTGGAACTTTTTCATCTCCAGGCTGAACAATCCCAGTTCCCTCAGCCACTCCCCATAAGACTTGTGCTCCATACCCTTCACAGCTTTGTTGCCCTTCTCTGAACACGCTCCAGGGTCTCAATGTCTTTCTTGTAGTGAGGGGCCCAAAACTGAACACAGTACACAAGGTGCTGCCTCAGCAGGGCTGAATACAAGTGGACAATCACCTCCCTGGTCCTTTGGTCGTCTTTCAAGTGGAGAAAAGGACAGTCTCTCTTCTGTCCTAGAAGGTCCAGATGGCTAACTCAAAGCTAAAAGCCAGGAGAGGTGGTATCAGCTGCCATAAAGTAGGTAAGAGAGTGAGGAGGACATCAGTGGTGACCAGGAACTTCAGGGCTGCCTATGATCTGCTTCATCCTTCAATACAGTCATGACAGCTCAGTAAGGTGTCTTTTGCTCAGGTAGGCTTGTAGGTAAGTTTATATGGATCTAAGAATGACACGAGTGCACATATCTCATTTCTTATGCATTTGTCAAGCAGAGAAATTTGACTTTTCTGTTGGGGAGAAAGCTTTGCTAAGCTTTGGAAGACCTGGCATCCTAGAATGACAAAGAAGGGTCAAAATCAGCTTGTTCTCTGTGCCCTATTCATAGATACCTCAGCACGTTTTGGACTGGATGTTCCCTTTACAGGACTATATGATAGATGAAAGATTAAAATCACTGTCCACCATGGTCATTCCCTCTTCATTCCTCAACTGTTTTTTGGCCTTTTACAAGAAGTTACCCAATACTTTCCATTAGAAGGGCCTTATAGCTTTGCCAAAGTTCAGTCATTCTAGCTGTAATTTCTCCTGCTGGCTAGATGCCTCTGGCTGATTTTGTCTGGATCTCTTTTAATAATTTTTTGGAAAATCTTCAGTCTTTTCCAGAAAAAACCTATGGGGAAAAATATATATATTGTTGCCTATGTCAAAAACTTACAGACATTTTGTTTTAAAAACTCTTATTTCCCAGGCTTTGGGAAATTTGGTGAGTTGATGATCTTTAAATCTGGAATGGCCTTTTCTCTTTCCCAGTGGAAGTATGCAGAGCATAGAAACAAAATGTAAACCACAGATTTGTATAGCAAAGATGATTTCAATTCATTATGAGTTCTGCTTCATTTGTTGTAAAGGTCAGAGAGTGTGTATGAAGGACAAGGGAGAAAAGGCAGGGGAAAGAAGAAATTCTTGTTTTCAAACTGGTGCCTTCAATGCTATAGAACAAGACTGACTCTGCCAGAAAGCTCCTACGAGATGTGAGCAGCTGTGTGGGGTTTGCTTGGGATGGAGTGAGTTTTCTTCACAGCAGCCCATGCAGTTCTGTCCTTTAGATTTGTGGCCAAAGCACTGTTGATAATACCAAGGTTTTAGCGACTGCTGAGCAGTGCTTGCGCAGTGTCAAGGCCTTCTCTGCTCCTCATTCCGTCCCTGCAGCAAGTAGGCTGGGGGAGGGTGAGAGGCTGGGATGGAACACAGCCGGGACAATTGACCCCAAGTGATGAAGGAGATATTCTGCATCGTGCTCAGGGAGAAAACAGGAAGGTGTTTTTTTTCCAAAAGTAGTCACTGCTTAGAGACTGGCTGGGCATTGGTCTGCTGGTGGGAGGTGGTGATTGATTGCCTTTGCATCAGCTGTTTTTTTCCTTGGTTTTGGGTTTTTCTTTTTCCTTTCACTTATTAAACTGACTTTATCTCAGCCCACGGGTTTTTCTCACTTTTTCTCTTCCAGTTCTCTTCCCCCGTTCTGTTGCAGGGGAATGAGCAAGTGACTGGGTGGGGGCTGAACTGCTGGCAGAGGTCAACCCACCACAGCAGCTCACCAACATCCAGCTCATCCTGGCTTGTCACTACCCATGTTTTTCTCAGCAGTCTTCGTAGGAACCCTATGTTGTCGTTTGCAGAAGGGCTGAGTGCTCACCCCTGCCATGGAAGTCAACGGGATCTAGCTTGCAAACGTGCAAAATACTGAGTATGGCTGCAGCTAGACTGCAGGGTTTGTGCCATCTGCAGCACACCTAATGTCACATCTCTCAACACATGGGTTTTGGCTCAGACTAGGCCAGGATTGCTTTCTGATGCTTTTCACATACAAGGAAAGCGATTAGAGGAAGGGCAGAGGCAGCAAAATGTGTAGCTGAGTGTTGTGGGGCTGCAGGTAGGGCTTTCACAGATTCACAGAATGACCTGCGTTGGAAGGGACTTCAAGGATCATGAATCTCCAACCCCCACTGCCACAGGCAGGGCCACCAACCTCCACATGTAATACAAGACCAGGCTGCCCAGGGCCCCATCCAATCTGGCCTTGAACACCTCCAGGGACGGGGCATCCACAACCTCTCTGGGCAGCCTGTGCCAGCACCTTACCACTCTCATAGTAAAGAACTTCCCCCTGACGTCCAACCTAAATCTTCCCTTCCTCAACTTCAGACCATTTCCCCTTGTCCTGCTATTATCTACCCTGTCAAAGAGTTGACTCCCCTCCTGTTTATAGGCTCCCTTTAGGTACTGAAAGGCTGCAATGAGGTCACTCCGCAGCCTTCTCTTCTCCAGGCTGAACAAGCCCAGCTCCCTCAGCCTGTCTTCATAGAGGAGGTGCTCCAGCCCCCTGATCATCTTTGTGGCTCTCCTCTGGACCCTCTCCAACAACTCTCTGTCTTTCTTGTACTGAGGGCTCCAGACCTGGACACAGTCCTCCAGATGGGGCCTCATGAGAGCAGAGTAGAGAGGGACAATGACCTCCCTGTCCCTGCTGGCCACCTCTCTTCTGATGGAGCCCAGGATACCATTTGCTTTCTGAGCTGCAAGAGCACACTGCTGGCTCATGTTAAGTTTTTTATCCATCAGGACCCCCAGGTCCTTCTCTGCAGGGCCGCTCTCAAGGACTGCTCCTTCCAGTCTGTATAAATGCCTGGGATTTCTCCAGCCCAAGTGCAAAACCTTGCACTTTGCTGTGTTGAACCTCATTAGGTTCACCTGGGCCCACCTTTCAAGTCTGTTGAGGTCCTTCTGGATGGCATCCCTTCCTTCCACTGCATCAACCACACCACTAAGCTTGGTGTCATCAGCAAACTTGCTGAGGGTGCACTCGATTCCATCATCGATGTCATTGATAAAGATGTTAAAAAGCACCGGTCCCAAGACAGACCCCTGCGGGACACCGCTTGTGACCGGCCTCCACCTGGACGTAGAACCACTAATGGTTCTATGATTTGGCTTTTAGCCAACGTTGCCAAGCAGTAGGTGGAAGGTGCTCTTGTGTCTACAGCTTGCACATTGACTGTAACCCTGAGTACCCTGAGAAATCAAAGCATTTCAAATGAGGCACTGCATAGTAGAGGATAACTTTTAATTTTAATTTTCCTGTAGCTCAGTCCTATAAAATGGCAGTTATAATACTCCTTATTGCTGGCAAAGATGCTTGCAAAATTTAAGTCACATTTGCGAAATATAGAAACGTTACATTGATGACAGGCATAGAGAAAATCAATAATTTCATCTTCAGAGCATAGCCCAAATGTTGTAGTGAATAGGACCTAGCGGGACAACGAAGAGAAGATAAAATACTGAATGAGTATTCACTGAATGGATTCAGTCCCTTCTCTGTACTGAATAAAGGAGAGCTACTGGAGATGAGTGAACATATTACTGTAACCCAACATCTATATAAATACTTTTTATCAATAGAAATAAACAAGTTTTATCAATAACACCAAATGCATACAGGTAAGTTAAGGTCACACAGGCAATCTTTCTACTGGCATTTGCTAGCTCATGAGTGCTTGATTTCACAATCTCAGAAATGCTCTTTCACAGAAGTTCTTTGTGAATGGTATTTATGAAATCTTACAAAATGAAAATACATGGGATGTCTCCAAAGCTCTAATTAATAATTCAAATTAATATCTAGTGCCACTTAATCTATCTCAAAAAAGATAGACATACTGTGTGGGAAGCAACTGGTGATAACATATATGATCTCTGAAGCAATATGCAAGGGACTATTTATCACTATCTAGCTTTCTGATTCATCTGTTCCCTTCGAAATCAGTTTAGTCTAAAAAGCATGTTAGAGTGGCTATCATTTATTGTTATTATATCCCAACAAGCAAAACTTCAAAGTTTCAACATACTCTATAAACAGTCATTTACACAAATTACAGATGTGTTCTACATAGTAAGGAAAATACTTTACATTTGGAATCACGATATTCCCAGATTTCCAAAATCTCTTCTGTACTTTTTTGGGCCAAACTCAGAGATGAGGAGTTGTAATTTAATATTCCCCTGACCCTACTTACACCCACTTGTTGAAGCGTCAGGGAGTCCTGGAGGGTGTAACTCACATGCTGAAGAGCCAAAATAAGTTGTAATAAAATTAACTTAATGCAGGGAGGATGCTCTGTCTTTTTGCTTTTCTTGCTGTATCCGTCTCCTGTGGCCAAGCAGTATACAAGAAATACTCACTGAGTGTCTGTTTGACCCTGACGTCTGCACTACAAGGGAAGAGATCGGGAAAACTAAAAATCTGGATGTGCCATGTGGATCTGTACTGACATAACCAGCAAATCTGGGGAGAAGACACACCTTACTGTAGTGTCATGTCAGTGTCTGATGAAAGACTAGACTGTAAACCAGCTTACAGTCTCCAGTGTCAGATCACCTTATGATGACATCTCTGCACATCATCTTACTTCCAGGAGAGCTTTCACAGATGGACAGGTGCATGCAGAACATGCCTGGCCATCCCTGAACTGTACACAAAACGCATGGCATGTAACCACATCTGTAGGATGCTACTCTGGGTTGATAGAGCCAACTGCTGCAAGGAGACTGCTGCTTGCAGGCTCCCACTGAAGATAACTGGAGGCAGAATGTCGCTGGCATCTGAAGAGCCTCAAAACATGGCAAGATCTTTAGCTCCTTCTACCAACATGACCCAAAACATGCCCAGTATCTTTCTGTTATACTCCAAACAACGAACTGACCCCATCAGACCCTGAGCAATCAGAAAGCATTTCTGAGGAAATCAGAATTATCTTACCGTGTTTGTTGAAATAAATCAACACTATAAACAAACAAAATGTTGTTACTAATCTATATGAAGCTACTTCTGCTAGCATCCTAATAAAATCTGGCATTATTTGGTTTTAGTTTTTCCATACTTGACAGTTAGGCATTCTAGCAGTAATGGAATTATTCTTCATTATGTGAAATTTTGGTGCACAAAAGTCAATTTTTCATTGCCTCAAGTGCTCAGCAGATGCAACAGCTACAGTTGTTTTCAGTAATTTTGACAAAATACTGTGCAAGAAAATTGGTTTATAAATTGCCAGAATAAAATTTCCCAAACTTTCTGACCCAAAAATAGTTACTTTTCATTCAAATTTAAAAAAAAAAAAAATGATGTATCTCATAAAAAATATAAGACAGTTCTCCCTAAGTATTGTCTGTAGGTAATTGTAATAACTGCACTTTCATTTGCATTGTAGCCATTAGTTTTCTACTAAATTCAGGGCAATCTGACTATCTGCTCCATTCTAGAGCCTTGCCATGTCATCCTTTCAGGAAGTTGAGATTTTAGAAGAAAAAAAGTCACAACAATTGACAGAAAAAAGAACTGGTGCATGAGCCTTAGCGTCATCAACATTCAAGCTGTATCTACAACAAAAGTCTGTTTCTCTGAGTAACTTCAGCATGCTGAAAAGATAAGCAGGTGCTTTGCTGCTTTCAGAATCTCCTTCAGCTTCCCAGTTAATCAAAACAGGAAAAGAAAAACAAACAAAAAACCACAAAATGCCTTATTTGTCAGACACAAGTCTATATAACTAAATACTTTCAAATTGTGATGCTAATTACACAGATTAAGGAAAGGCTCACCTGTAGATTTAACTAAAATATCAGTAAATAACTTCACCATTTGTGGATTTAACAAAATTATTAGTAAATAACCATTAATAGTAAATAACTTCACCATTTGTTCAGGATCATTTACAATCTCATTACCCAGATCCAAGGATGATATCTTTTCTCTGGGCATTACAGACTCAAAATGGTCATTAAAAACAATATGAAATCGTTGTGAAGAAAAAGATTTATCATTAAAATACGTTATAATACTCAACTCTCATTTTTAAAATGCACATTTTGTATTGAGCCCAAATGATCTGACTTCAGACAAATGATCTCCCACATACGGTTCCTTCATCACAAGCAGCTCTCTTCAATGATGCATTCAATTCTTTTTCAGATTTTTGTATTTAATCGTTGCCCTTTGCATTGCATGTGGGCTCAGACTGTTAGAAGGCTGTCAGTCAAAGAGAATGCCACACGTACATTTTAACACACTTCCAGCATCTCCCCAAGACTCATCAAATTGCCAAGTAGCTTGTGATTGGAGAAGAGAGGAACAATTCTGACAAAACATCGTAAGCTGAGCTGTAGGAAAGAGGCAGGTCAGAGGAATGGGCTGTTGTGGAGTCCAAGTGAGCAGGAACTATACACATTATGTTTTTGCATAATTTCAGCAAATTCTGCACAATTTGTTCAAACGTACAGAGAGATTAAATTTGTATCTTTTGAATCACCGTCAAGATTGAACATGTTTTGCAGAGTAGAAGTGAGTGTGAACTAAATTACCTTCCTTGCTATTCAAGGGAGGACTGTAGCAAGGAAAACAAGAGCAACCAATGTGGCTGGTAGCTGCTTATGGTTGCACTATGCTACAGTGCTCACTTGGGTGCCTCGTTTCATTATTTGATGAATAAATTTTAGTAGGTCTGTCTAACCAAGTCATATTGAGTGGATGTAATATTTCAGATGGACATTTTGGGACATTTTAGTTGCTTAGCGTACAGGAGACTGAAACAGCGACAGTGGAGAAGAGACCAGAACTCTCCTGTTTAGCCAAACTGCTTTTGATGGAGAGGCTATGTGCTTCATAACATTAGCAATTCAATTATATTAGCCTCATTAATTACATTTGCTTAACTACCCTGTATCCATGAACCATCACCTGTGTGGCTTCCCCTTCTGTGTGTTCATTAACCCTAAGGCTGATAAATGTGGTAGTAGCTTTTAGAAGCAGTACCTACTTCTGGTAAATGGAGGTGAGTCGGTGGGAAGAAAGAACACTGAAATGAAACTTAAAATACTTGATACTGTTCATCTCCCCACACAGAGACCTTGATGGTGATCATGGCCATCCTGAAGAGCGGGCAGCTGGCTCTCAGCCTTGCCCACTGCTGGATGCAGCCAAGGCAGAATGGATGGTTACATGGGGCTGCTGACATCTCGTCACATGTCACAGCAGATAGTACACATCCATTCGAAACCCATGTGTATTGCACATTACATGGCTTGTGCCACTTAGAGAGTAAAACATAGTGATTGCCCATGATGATATTTCTACCCACCTACACATGTGTATGCTTTTGAAGACATAGCTTATTAAACTTCGGTTTGTGTTAATACTTACACAGTGCTAACAAACTCTGCAATATTTGAAATCTTCAAGGTGAAAATCTACTTATCTGCAGTATGTTTCAAACCGTAACAGCATTCAGAATGAAACTTCAATTATGGCAAGCTCAAGTAACAACAAAGAATGTTATGTTTTTTGAAATGTTGGCTAAACACAGTCCTGCAAACAGTGAAAAACATGTTTCCATGCCTTCCATTTTGATAAAGGAATTTGAGAATAAGTTTTAAGACTGCCAAAAAACATCTTCTTTTTTTTTGTATATTTGCAACTCCATTTTCATTTGATGTAAATACATTACCTGTGTATTTTCAAATGCAATGTACAGAGTTGAAACCAGACATTGAACTCAGAAAAATGTGACCATGTGTCTCTATCAGATTTATATGAGCCCTCTCTTACCAGAGAGAAATACCCCTCTCTTCACAGCCACGCCTCATTCATGTCACTGCCTTTTCGCACTGTGTACATTTGTGAACAACTTTTCAAAGATTAAGAACATGAAAATTAAAATTTCATCAGAAATCTCTGATGAACTCCTTGAGAGCTCACTGCAAATTGCGGCCACTGCCATCGAACCAGACACTGATGTGTTAGTTCCAAAAAACAAGCTCACGTATCCTTTCTTTGCCCTCATTTTTTCTTTTAATAATAATAATAATAATAACAATAATAAAACACATAAAAAAGAAGTTATATTACTTATAAACATTAACTATATTATATATTTTCAATGAGGCCTAAGACAATTCCTCTTCACACAGCCCAGGCAAACCAAGAGATTGGACATCTATGGAGTAGAGGAAAGATTTGACACACAAACAACAGTGAAATGTGTCAAAGAAATCATGAAAACAATAGAACAGTTCACAAGTTTTCTGAATTTCTTTACTAACACATATTTTCAAAATTGTATTAGTAGAAGACCGTCAGTTCATAGAATCATAGAATCATAGAATCACAAGGTTGGAAACGACTGGCAAGATCATGTAGTCCAACTGTCCTCCCATTACCGTTGCTACCACAAGCACTAACCCATATCTCGTAGCTCCTCATTCAGACACCTCTTGAACACTGCCAGGGACGGCGACTCCACCACCTCCCTGGACAGGTTATTTAAATATGTAAAAGATATATAAGAAATCTGATGTGGAATACAAGTTACATGACTAAAAGAGAATATAGGGGCATCTTTTCAAAATACAAGTTCTCTTACTATCTCCACAACTTACTAAATGTTTTTAAAATCACAAGAATTGAGGTAGATTTGAGGCCTAATCATTAATCATACTGTTTTATAGATTCAAAATATTCATTATTTTTCTTTCAACAAGTAAGGAGTACGTTTCCCTGTGATACAGCAATTAATAAGTCACAGACCCATAGGTCTCTTCACTGGTTGCTATCTGTCAGTTCACTAAGGTTACTCTCTGAAGAGTTGAAAGAGTTATCAGCAACTGCTTCTGGTGAATTTTCTAAATTCCTACCCACTCCTGCTCCTCCTGCATTTTGTGATATCATAGATTTTGGTAATTCTTTCTTCGCATTCCTTCAGCACTGTGCTCTCAAATAGTTTTCCTTTAGAGAAGTGGGTTTTCATTACTGTTCTTCATTCAATGCATGATAATTATTGAAAAGATTTCTTCTTGGAAACATATCCATGGGCTTTGGATCAGAGTCAGGATAGGTTTTTAGTATGGGAAACTGAACAATATCGATTCTTCAAGAAAACTGTAAGTTGACTTAGGATCCAAAATGAATGGTAGAACTGACCAAGTATTAGTCAGTCCTACAAATATTGCGAGTGCTGTTGGTTTAATCCAACACTCTACTGCAGGACTTCCTTAATTACCTGATGACTGTACTCAGATTTAGTAGTTTTATTCATGACTTGCACCAAAAATGGATATTCCAGTCAACTACTGGAGTGTCAGTGAAAAGCTGAGTTATGTCTCTTTGATACCTGAGCCCTGCTTTAAAGAAGCAAATGGCTCCTGCAGCTGGTGTGCAGGCATCTTTGGTGGTAGTAAGCTGGAAGAGAATGAGTACTGCAAAACTTGCTCAAGAGGTTGCCATTCCAATCAGAAAGAAACGAAGGAATTCAGATTTCTAAATCCTGGCTTTAATTTTTAATTTTTGTTCTGCACTGGTTACATTTGATAGGTTGATAGTGCTTTTTGACCTGGTGTTAAACCAATGCCATGCTATCACACTACAACTCTGCTGGGATGCTGTGATCCCATCAGAGCCACCAAATGGCTGAAAAGACCGTATAGCACCATCCCTTCTTTCAGCATCACCCCATGCAGCAGGCTGGGATGCCTCCAGCTGCACCACAGAGGCCAAATCACACACGTCTCCTTTCTGCAGTGGGAAAGCCTCTCTGGCGCCTGCACTGCTTTGCTCATCTCCAGAATGAAGCAGCACACGATGCATGAGCTCTGCTTCATCAGCACTGATGTTACTGGTTAGAGTGGGATCACAAACCCGTATTGCTGCCTTCAAACACCTAAGTAAGGGCAGGTTTGCAGCAAATCCCTGTGTGCCTTCCAAGAAAACGGGAGCCTGGAAATGCTGCATTATTCCTGGCAACATCCAGAACGAGAGAAATAAAAGACAACCAGCCTGTACATCCCTAATCCCACAAATATTTACACACATTCTTCAGGCCACGCACTGAGCGGGATCCCTTTGAATCCAGCACGACTGTTTGGGGCTGAGTGCCGCACGTCCCAGCTGATGGGTACGCACCCGCTGTTCGGGATTTCTCACTTCGCTACCAACGAGGCATTCGGACACTCAGGAGGCCAAAACCCCGTGTGCCTGCCACACGCGCAGGGAGGTCAAGGAGGAACACCGCGTCCCATCCGGGATGCCCGCTCATCACCGTCGGGTGACGGGCGAACCCCATCCCGTCCCACTGCCATCCCAGCCTCAGGCGGGGCCCCGAGCCCGCCCCCACGTCCCGGCCCCGGCCGCGGCCCCTTCCCCGGGGCGGAGGGAGGGAGGCGGGGCCGGGCCGCTGCTCG